>CM076569.1:359042776-359406399 GCA_034641835.2 Pinus albicaulis
TGATTATCTTGTTTATTTTGTATCACAACGTTGGACCCCTATACCTTAATGGGGGTGGTAATGCCGGTTGTAATTAAATGCTACTTGAGGGGGTCCGGGGGGGTGGATGCATAAAACTCAAGTAACATTTCATACGGTCAGTATTGGAATATGGATAGTTGAATCTAGAAAAGATACACACTAGCGAGAATCTGAGATATGCTAACAAAAGTTGTAAGCGAGAGCGAGATTATGCTCGAGATTCAATTGTCTTGAGGAGGACGATGAAGATGAGAAACATCCAGGTCCAAAGAGGAGTCATTTTCCAACAAATGAAATAAGCGGTAGAGTTTCTACAATCGGTCTCAAGTGGGAGATTGTTGGGTGTGGAGCACGATTATCTTGTTTATTTTGTATCACAATGTTGGCCCTGTACCTTAAACTATAATTAAACGTTGTACGGGGGGTCCGGGGGGTGGTGCACGCAAATTTATGGGGCACCCCCCCCCCTTGAGCGGGGGGTTTCATGGGCGAGCGCCCCGAAGCTAAAAACAAATGTAAAATTGCCATGTAAAAATATAGTAATTTCTAGTCAATACGGGGCTGTTCATTAGGTGGATGATACGACGGTAGAAGTTATGTTTAGTTTAGGGTTTTTTTCCTTATAAGGAAACCCCTCGATATGTATGAGGGTATTTTATTGCGGCTATATATTGGATGTGTATTCTCGGAGTGAGAAACATATAGGGAAGTTTGTGAGAGAGAATAAAGGATATTACAACGGATCTACGTAGGTTATGTCTCTTCATTTTCTTCTGGATAATAGAAAGGAAGGACTAGTTGTTCGGGGTGGAGCGTATCCCCAAAGTTTGGGTGAACCACATATATCTGTGTCTCTCTAGTTTTATGTGTTTTGTGTGTGCTTGTATTTTTCGCATATTTTATGTGTTGCATTGCTTTCTGTAATATATAATTTTTCTAACAATTGGTATCGGAGCCGAAGGTCTATTTGGCTCATAAACTCGCGAGGAAAGAAGGGTTCTGGTTAGTGGGAGTAATGAGCGGAAAATGGTAAATTTAGGGTCAAGAAATTTAACGGCAAAACCCGCTATGGAAGATACTGTGGAAGATTATACGTATCGAAAAGATTTATGCCTACCATTGAGTGGAAAAGAAAAGAAGGTGATGGCTATGACGGACGAAAAAATAGGAAATTCTCGATAGAAAGGCACTCGAACGATATGGTTGTGCCTCGTGGCATCGGTAGCCTTGATATTTTGAAGGAAATAAAAACATAGTGTTTGATTAAGGCGTTGGAAAAGCTATGAAAAACCCTCGACCTCGAAACAAAAGGTATTTCTTATGAAACGTTTATTTAATATGAAGATGTCGGAAGGTGGATCTATTGTAGACCATTTAAATGATTTTAATACGATTACCAGTCACTTAATTTACGTTGTAGGGGTAAAATTTTATAATGAAGTTAAGGCTCTTTTATTTACGTGTTCATTGCCGGAAATTTGGAATAGTTTGAATTGTAATACATTAGTAGCTCTATCCTGGATCTAGTACTTTAAATTTTGATGATGTTGTCGGTGCTATCCTTAGCGAGGAAATATGACGGAAAAATAGGTGAGACATCGGGTAATGCTTTGAGTGTAGAGTCTAGGGGAATAAAAATGGAAAGAGGAAAGAGCTCGGGATATTGCGGTAAATCAAGGAAAGGAAGATCCAAGGTCCCGGATCGGGAATAGTGTGTTGGAAATGTGGAAAGAAATGACACAGAAGAAAAGGCGCGCGTAGATCTCGGAAGGGAAAATGAAGAAAATGAAGAAAATGTGACGAGGTGATGTGTTACAATATTATTTGATTCTTTCCTTAGAAAATGTGCGGTTACGGTGGTAGATTCGGGGGCCTCATTCCATGCCACACTTGATAAGAAATATTTTCATGACTATGTTCAAGGAGATTTTGAACAAGTTCGTTTGGGTGATGATAAACCTTTTTGTAAAATTGTTGGAATGGGTAAAGTTCTTGTAAAGCAGCCCAGAATGGAAACCGAGTGGCTATTAAAGGAGGTAAGGCATGTTCCGGATACGAAGAAAAATCGATTTCAATAGGACGGTTAAGCGGTAGAGGTTGTGTGACAACTTTCACTGAGATAAAACTTGGAAGGTCACTAAAGGAGCCCTGGTAATAGCAAAAGGTGAAAAGGTTGGTACATTGTATTTATGCAATGGTATTTCACTTTGTTAATGCTTTAACTTCCAAAGGAGCGAGATGCAACATTATGGCATCATAGGCTCGGACACATGAGTGACCAAGGGGATGAAGATTCTTCACTCAAGAAATTTTTTTTCTTGGGTTTGAAGAAAGTTGATTTGGATTTACGTGAGAATTGAATTTATGGAAAACGAGAAGAGAGTCATATTTCTTAGGTGGGAAAGAAAAGAAGACGAAAAATTAGAGCTTGTGCATATAGATGTATGGGGACACACTCGGTATCATATTTGGTGGCTCTCATTATTATGTTACTTTTCTTGATGATGCAACTAGTGTTAGCTCCTTGTAATCGGCAATATTGGTAAAGTCCGATCTCGGGGAGAAACATCGTTTCAACCACTTCGGGATTCTAGGATCCTAGCCCTCCTGGTCCAGGAAAGTCTCTCCAATGAGTGCAAAGATGGATTTGTCTTTGAAGTACGGGGTAATAATATTAGAGCTAGTTATGAAGGCCAAGGGTTTGTTTGGTTTTTGGATGGTTGAGCATGATTATTTTTTGAGGTGGAAAGTCCTAAACGCAAAGAGTTTCAAAGGTGAGAAGTTGCAAGCAATAGAACAAGATTTGGCGGGGAAGATAGATAATTGCAAGTTTTAGTCCATTGGGCTATGGAGTCATAATAGGGTTTAATTGGAACGACGAAGGCAAGAGTGGTCCATGGGGCAAGTCATCTATGTCTAAGGATCTCTTGAAGATTGATTTATGGGATGAAATGATACAACAAGAAGGAAAATTAAAAAGATGAAGAACAAAGAAAGCGACCCAAGATGCGATAAGTACTTTTAAACTAACTTGACCTTTGAAAAACACTTAAAAGAAGAACATGAAAGCAAACTAGGATACGGTAAGTACTTTTAAACTAGCCACCTTTGATACACTTTCAATAGAAAGCATTTTAAAACAAAGGGAAAAATTGAAGGCAACTTTTGGGTAAAAACTAGCGAGCGGGATCACCACAAATCCTCTCTGACTGCAACGCGAGATTACCAAGACCAACACAAAGATGACAACGAATGGCCTAAGATTTGGTAAGTACTTCTAAACTAGCTAAGGAAACATCCGGACGATTTGTGGAAATAAAACGGGACCGGGGCTCACCATGTCTTCTCAGTTCATCTTCACTTAACATATCATTAACATTCATGAATATTGACTAAGACAATAAGACGAGGAACACCAACATTCCTATGCTTGGTAAGATTAAATCATTCCTAAATAACATGGTTTAGAAGAAAACATTCGGATAAAGATTTTCGGTCGGATAAGAATCTTGATGTACGGTAGGTTCTAACTCTATGCATGTTGTTCTTTATAAGAGAAAATGAAACACGGTGAAAACGAAACAAAAAGACAAGTTACAATGAGAAAAACATCACCGTCAACATAGACTAGGATCCCATAAAATCAGCTTGTATTGATGCTCCAAACCGATTCCGGCTTCAAGTCCGGTGCTTTAGTTTAGCACTCATCTACACATCTCGTATTCTTATCTATCACAAGCGAGCTCCAGAACGGTGAAAACTATTTACAATCGAAGTTTAAGCTCAACAAGTGTATATCAAAGGATTACGCAACGGTAGATTCTCATCTTCTACGAAGTATTTATAGAAGAATGAGGAGGTGAGATACGATAAAATATCTCTCATGACAATTATGGAGATTCCAAGACTTCTCGGCCTTTGAGATCGATGGAGAAGTTCACAAACATTGGTTTGCATTAACTATTTTACATTTATGAATTAAGCTCGGTGGGAGATTTTATTGACTTTGAGGCTCGGTGTCATGTTTGGGTTACTTTCTGCGGATATTTACGCATTTATTTCCTTGCATAAGTAACACGGCTACATTTGAGGCAAAATATACGATTCTTCTCGATAACTTTGGCCTCTGTTTTGAATGCCTTAAGGCACGAGGTGGCATTTATGGTAGGTTGTGAGAATCAATTCGCCTCAAATGTGGTGGTGGAGGCCTTTATTTTGCCTATTAAACACTTATGATTTTATTTCAATTGTGTTTTAATTTGAGGGATTAGGCTTCGATAATCAATCTTAAGCGCGTAATCGCAAATCGGTCTTCAATCTTACGGTCTTACGCGTCTGTCTTCAACAACGATACTCTTTTAATTGTGATTTAAAATCACGGTGTCTTAACGATGTGCGGGGCCACGCCGGGGCTCGTGCCATCACTTTGCCTCTTGAAGCGGTGACGAGACATGGAGTAGAGCCCCACCACGAACGGTTTCCTTTTATGAATCGAGGGGCACGAGAATCGTCATTCTGACCTTCGGCATTTCTCTTTAATGTAATGGAAAAACTATTAAACACACCTGCAAAATACAAAAAACATTATAAAATCCTGCATTTATTTGGTAAGTTGCTTCGAAGGTGTCGGGAGCGTGGCCGTTGGATGGCTTCATCCAACAATGGAGATGCGTAGAAGAGGCAAAAAGAGAGTGGGGAGAAGAATAAGACGGGGTAATTTTGGAGTATCCGTCTGGACACGTGGACGTTCTAGATCCAATCGAAGGATCGCAATCGGGGGTGGCAAGCAAATGCACCGATATAAGTTGTGATGCGTTGTAGCGCGGACCGTCGATCTAAAGATTAGATCAACGGTGGAGAACAAATCGGGGGAATGACCGATCGGGGGAAGAAAGTATAACACGGCGATTGAAAATGCGATGCGATTGAGTGCTAGTCATTTGATCGGCTTATGATCAACGGCGGGGATTAGTTTTTTGGCGGCAGGCGGAAAAAAGCCTTATAACATATAAAACCCAAAGTTTAAATAAAACAAAGGTTTTTTATGGATCGGGGCGGGATATTAATATATGAAGTGGTCGACGCTTGGGTGCGGTCGTTGGATGTATGGAGCAATGGGCCGGGGAGCTTTATATAACAAGGGCCAATCACGATCGGAGCTTCGGGCCGTCTTTCAATCAACCCATTCGAAACTTGTGATGCGATTAAGCGCTTCGGAACTTCAACACTTGGTCCCCGAGGTGCAGGTTGTATGGAATGAAAGCAAAATGGGGGCGGGGTTTACATATATGAGACCTAATTGCATCATAGAAGTTTGATGCGATTTTTTCAATCAACCCATTGGAATTTCTCCCGATGCGATTGCACGATGGGGCCTTTAAATCTTGATCATTTTATATTAACACGTGATTTTAACATATTAGATCAAAATTTTGGATAAATGGGTTTTTGGTTTACAAAGAAAAGTCATAGGGTAAGAAAATTTTACAAAGTTTTAAGCGCGAGGAGCGGAGCCCACGGGATATTTATACAAGGTTTAATCGCATCGGAGTTGAAGAACATAGTGTTGAGCTCCAGAATGTTCTTTCTTCCACCACATTCCACTCCATTTCTTTTATCCATTATTAATCCCAGGCTCAAATGATCAATGAAATTAGTTAAAATTTCTTTAAGAATGAATATCATTGGCTAACTTGCTATGTTTTTATGATTGTGTCATTGTAGTGCTTTTTGAAGCTGAAACTAGCTACGGAATGTAGACATTATGTAGCTAGTTTCAATTACCACATCCATCTTCATGTTTAAGAAGGTTCCGGATGTCCTCTCGGGGGAGAAAGCCACACATGGTCGTATTCCACGTCATGCCTGGCATTGTTGCTCTCCATGAAGATCGAACGGAATTTTGTACGTAGTTATGCCGTGAGAACTCAAGCTAGGAGATAGACTCCTAATAGGACAAGGACGGTCCGGATGTCCTTTGTCATATTACAATGCCACCTTTAAGTTCTAGTTCGATTTTAATATGGAAGAACGGTAATCCATGTTATCTCAAGTTACGTACATGTAAATTTACTATAAATATGCTTGGGAAGGCAGAGACAAAGGTTAGATTTTGGTTAGATTCTGTGGTTAGTTGCTAAATCTTTGAAGTCGAAATGCTGTTTTGAGGTGATTCCTCTTTAATGAAAGAATCGAGTATTTCCTTGAACGCGTTGAGTCGATTTTGAACTAGATTTCGTGCTACTTTGGTGGTAGAGAGACTGCCTCTGAGTGGCCTTGTTTATACAATAGATGTGTGTTTTAGTCTCGCTTTTATTTCTAGTTTAAGTAGATTTACGAAGCTTATGTTCATATTTGTTTATATTTACTATCCATGACCAAACTTACTCTAATCAACTCTTCCAAAATATCATTATGAAGAATAAGGTACAGAAACTGTGATAGTGTAGGTTATAGTTGCATTTACTTTCGTTAGTTATCACAGTTAAAACTTACTCCTAATAAACTTTTCAAAAATATCATTATGATGAATAAGGCATAGTTGTGGTATTGTAGGTTTTAATTTGCTAGTTTACACCCAGTGGCATAGCCGATCTTACTCTTATAAAGCTCTTCCAAAATATCATAATAATGAGTAAGTAGGCTGGTGTCTTGGATTTTAGTTGTATTTGCTTTCGGTCTTGTGTTTATGTTCAATTGCTTTGAATGATACAACCATACTTGTTCTCACAAACTATTCCAAAACATCATTCATATTGAGCAGAGATGGGCTTGTAGAATTCCTTAGGTTAGTTGCATGTTAACGTAGTTATAGTACTCTGGGAGGTAGAATGCATGTGATTTGGCTACATCATTCATTTTCAGTTTGATAATGGCTTTTTCGGTTCAACATTGTTCAACGCTGTGCTTCAATTAGACTAGTGGCATTCTAGTTTAGTTTTAGCTCATTGCATTAGCACTCTAGTTTGGTTACCATCCATTGCATTTTAAAAATCATATTAGTTGTTAAATTTAAATACCCGGTCTTCATTATTTACAAAACTTCTTTTGTTAAAAGACCTCATATTAATACATAATCATTTGGACAAAAGTTGGCATCAATCTAAGACCTAGAGTATTTTTCAAACTTTTACCATTTCACAAAACGAAATTTTCTCCAAAGACCATTCTAAAAAGGAAATCGATAACTTTTGGAATGAGGCCTAGTGGTGTTAAATTGAGTTGCGAGCAGAATTAGAAGCTAGTTTAGAATAGAAATCTTATGGTGCTACAAATTTTCTTTTCCAAATATATTCCAATAGACCTTTAATCATGGATGAGATGTTGTACCATTGTAAGTTGATTGTTTGATTGTTTAGTTAAGAGAACTTCATTTACATAACTACCCATTTCTCAAGCTCTTCCAAAACATCTTTAATGAATGAATTGGAAAAGTTAAGCTCATGTTGTGATTTATTTCCTTGAAGTCATTATCAAGCTTTGTATTTTTCTAGCCATAGTTTAGGCTTTGTTTTGTTTTAGTATTTGCATTTGTCATTTGTCTTCCATAATTTAGGCTTCAAACTATTTTTTAACCAATAGCTTCTTTCCACCGGCATTTAGTTCTTTCCCTTGTGTGAAATAAAACCATAAAAACCCAAAAAAACATCATAAAACACTAGACACAACGTAGTGAGAAACAAATACCTAGGCACATATAGTGCACCACACTTCGGCGGTTACCAACCCTGGTTGACAATTAATGAACTCGAATTTAGGAGACTAGGTTGAGCATAAACATTTTGGCGCCGTTTCGGGGAAGTGTAACTAGGTAGCCTTGTTTCTTAACTCCCAAAAACAATTATATGCGTAGAGAGACTCAAGGGGTAGATTCATAAGAAGTAGCGAGCGGAGAGCTTGATCCCTAGAACACCACTTGTTTCATCTAGACCAAGAGCCGGTACACCTCCAACTCGGACCCACAATCCATCCTTCTTGATCCTAGACTCTAGAGGACTTAATATCGAGGATATTTCATTAGAAATACCTTCAGCGAACACCCTTAGAAGAAGATTCGGGGACCTGCGGTAGAGACACAAACTTTCCACTTCCACAAAAGAAATCAGCTATGGCGAGAAGAAGGGGAGGAGGAGTCTTTAATGGAGAACACACATTATTTGGAGGGTAGAGGTAGAGGTAAAGGAGAAGGAGGTAGAGGTGCGAAGGAGGAGGAGGTAGAGGAAGAGGTAGAAGAGATATGGGAAGCTCTTTTGGGTTTCCTATAGTAGATGAAGAAACCAATACAACCATGAAAAAAATTTCACCCTTTGTCCTTCCAAACTTCTATGGACTTAAAAATTGAAGATCTGAAACCTTCCTATTTGAATTTGTAGTCCTCGTTGTAGAACTTATGACTACTTACAGATGCTCAAAAAACTTAAACTATTTCCTTCAACATTGAAAGGAAGCGGCATTGAAGTGGTTTATGAGTTTGATCATGAGTTCTATTAGGACATGGGAAGACATGAAACAAGCATTTCTAGAGAGGTATTTGGATTATTGTATGCAGGTCAATCATAAGGAGGAAGTGTTTAAGATGTTACAAAATGAAGATGAAAACTTGGAAGATTTGTTGGAGAGACTTCATTACAACATCAAGAGAGAAAAAATGGAAAACTTAGATCGAAGATTACCTTAAAGCTCTCTTGTTGAAAACAATTAGGGATGAATGGTTGGATATCCTTAACATGATGGGAAAAGGGGATATATCTCGGCTCACATTACTACTTGATAGGCTTGAGTTATGTATCAACCTTTCAAGAGGGAAATCTAAAACTATAAAAGGCCCAAGAGATACTGCTCTTGCAAGGGTAAATGAAGTCTTCAACACGGGACGGTAAGTAGGGCAAAAGATAGGACATATGCTTGATGAATTCAAATGCGATATCTTAGGGAGTCTTGGTGAACAAAATAGACACCCTTAAGTTACAAAACAAGCAAAAAGCTGAATCTAATGCTTTAGCAATCTTTTGTCCCGGATGTAGAAAGAAGCATGCTGTAAGAGAGTGTCCTTTGGATGCAAAAGTTGTGAACCTGTGTCATTTGTTCAAAAAAACATGAGACCAAGAGTTTTCCTTCACTTCACGAGGGTCTTAAAGTTGTTTTCAAGAAGAAATTCCTACAAGTGCCACCGAATCTCTCAATTTTGTCTCTAGAAGGCCTTGGCGAGGACCCCCAAACACAAGGATTTCATGATCAAATGTATAATCAACCTCCACCAAATTGGAATTCTTGTAGTAACCTTGGCCCCAATTTCAGAGTAAATCTCAAGCTTGGGCATAAGGGCACAATCCCTATGGAAGATACTCTCGATCTTATCGGTATCCACCATCCTATCCACCCTATCCACATTTTCCTCAACACCAAAATCCTCAACAAAATCCTCAAAATCCACGACATCAAAATCAACCACTTCCATTTCCATTTCCTCAAAAATCAAATCGATTTACTGCACAACCTATACCAAACCCCAACGATAAAAATCCTCGAGAACACATATATGATAGAAGGCCAACGAGTTTCCAACTTATTTAATTACTCCCCTAGACCTTAGTGATGTTCAACTTAGGTACGGAAGAATACTTGAAAGGAGAAAACCTTGTGATTATACGAGAAAAAGACAACTGCGAGGAAGATTCTCTACGAGAAAATAAAATTCTTGAAGAAGACACATCTTTTTCGGAGACCCAAACATTGAAAAATCAAAACAAAAAGAACCAATAATTTCAACATCTGTATTAGAGTAGCCATCAGCAACATCCACTCCTACACCTCCCTTTCGAGAGAAAGATTACAAATTGATAGAGGTGTAGAAAAACAAATTATGGTGCCTAATTATGATTTCCTAGATGAGCTAAGAAATGTTTGCATCAAGATTCCATTATTACAAGCCATCGAGGAAATCCCAATTCTAACAAAAACAATAAAGAGGAGTTGAGCATGAAGAAAACAAGAAAAAGAATAAGAGAGACAAAGAAAATTCAGCTAGCAGGAAAAATATGAGACATTATGATGGGTAAGATTGTTGTTAAGTATCTAGACCCGGGAAATCCGGTTGTCAAAATTCACATCAATGGAATTGAGGATGCAGCTTTCACTCATTGATTTAGGAGCGGCAATCAATATCATGAGTAGACAAATCATGGATAAAGCTGAAACTTCCTAATCTTCTCTTTACCCACATTATTACAATTAGCGGAAAGATCTGTGATTAAACACTGATGGGGTAATAGAAGACACTCCGGTGTCCCTAGATTCTTGGGAGTACCATTTGTGGATTTCATAGTCCTAACTCCTAAGAATAATCTAGGAGGACACCCTATTATATTAGGAAGACCTTGGTTAGCTACGGTGATGCTTTCATTAGTTGTAGATGCGATTGATATGTACATCTCTAATGGTAGTTCATTAAGAAATTCACTTTGTATCCTCGAGCGAGGACAATTCTGATTTAGATGATACTCAATGGATAGAGGATGAAGAAGACTTACAACCTCTCTTCACAATTTCGAGTAGTGAAGATAGTCAAATTACGAATACTTTAGAAAACTTCCAGATCCTGCGGAACATAAACATGACCAATTTCAAGAAGAATCCAACATTGAGTTTTTGTCATCAAGACGGATGTCTCTTCATTCTATGGATAAATTTGGCGGCTCTGAGTGAGATATTTCCGGAAAAACTTTAAACATAAACAAGAACCTAGAAAAATCTCAGCAAGAAGGAGTTAGTCAAGATATTACGGAGAGACATTCTTACGCATATGCATCAAGTGCTGATATGAAAGGGATAAGTCCTAAGACTTGCACCATCCCTCTACATAGAGGAAAATTTTAAACCAATAAGACAACCTCAAAGAAGGATGAATCCAAATCTTAGGGAGATTGTTAAAGAAGAATTGCGAGGAAATTGTTAAATGTCAACTTTATCTATCCTATTTCGGATAGTTAGTGGGTTTCTCCTTTGGTAATTGTGCCAAAGAAAATGGTAAATGGAGGGTATGTATTGACTACCGAGAATTAAACAAAGCTACTCTTGATCATTTTCCCTTACCTTTCATAGATCGGGTATTAGATACCTTAGGCGGCAAAAAGTACTTCTTATTTCTAGATGGGTTTAGTGGTTATAATCAAATTCAAGTAGCACTTGAGGACCAAGACAAAACCAAATTTACCTGTCCTTGGGGTATAACTGAGAGTATTGCCATTTGGATTATGCAATGCACACAACATTCAAGGAAGTATTAGGAATTTTTCGGATCTAATACATGATTGTGTAGAGGTATATATGGATGATTTCACGGTTTATGGAAACACATTTGAAGAAGCTTTAGCAAACTTGGAAAAAGTTTTAAAAGAGATGTCAAGAAGCAAATATTTCACTTAGTCATAAGAAATGTTTCATGATGTTTGCGAAGGTATTGTTTTGGGGCATCATATTTCGAGGGGATGGGATTAGAGTTGATGAGTCAAAGTTGACGTCATCTCTAACTTATCTATTCCAAGTTGTCAAAAATATGTTAGGAGTTTTCTAGGATTTACGGGATATTGTCGAAGGTTTATAGAAAACTTCACCAAGATAGCATCACTCTTTAAATTGCTCACCAAAGGCTGACGAATTCAAATGGAATTCGATTGCTGAATTAGCCTTTGAGGCCCTAAAAACAAAAATTTACGAAGCACCTATTTTAAGGGGACCTAGCTGAGTTACCTTTTCATATTTCAACGGATACCTCGGATATAGCTCTAGGAGCGAGTATTGGGACAAAAAGACCTGATTCCTTATGCCATCTACTATACCCGGTAAAATTTGACTCCTGAGGTTAAACTATCATGTGGAAAAAAGAGTTTTTAGTTGTTGTTCATGCCATAAACAAATTCAAACACTATATAATAGGCTATGAAACTTTTGTTCACACGGATCATTCGAAATTAGATACTTAATGAACAAATCAATTACTAATGGAAGAGTTATAAGGTGGTTATTGCTTTTACAAGAATTCAAAATTACCATTCTAGATAGGCACGGAAAACAAAAACACGATGTTGATTTCCTATCTAGACTCAAAACATCAAAGATGACACTCGAGTTGAAGATCAATTTCACGATGAATATATTTTGCAATTTCTACTCGAGACTCCTTGGTTTGCTGACATTGCTAATTATTTGATTTCAGGGAAATTTCCTTCAATAATGAATGCAAGAGAGAAAAGAAAAATCATTTACCGACGATTACAAAATATTCATGGGTTGCTAATGGGTTATGCAGACGGTCCATATTTTATCTTTAGGAGATGTGTTCGGGAAGATGAGATGCACGAGATTCTCAATGCATGTCATGATGAACCTTGTGGCGAACACTTTGCTGACAAAAGGACAGCCTATAAGATCCTCCATTTAGGATATTATTGGCCATCTTGTTTAAAGATGCTAAAGAGTATGTCAAAAGATGTGGCCGATTTGCCAAAGGTAGGAAACCTTCTCCTTCGGGTGAGATGCCATTACAAACTCGGTACATATTGAATCTTTTGAAAAATGGGCTTTGGATTTTATAGGACCCATTAGTCCTCCATCGAGACAAAAGAGATATATATTAGTTTGCACTGATTATGTTACCAAATGGGTAGAGGCCAAGCCATTACTTTTTGCTAATGAAGCATACGTAGTTAATTTTATTTTTGAGGGATATTTTTACTCATTTTGGTGTCCCAGTATTCTGAATCAAGGGCTCAATTCACATCGAGGCTAGTGGAGCAAATGATGGAGAGGTACAAAATCAGACATAAAAAATCTACTCTATCATCCACAAGCAAATGGTCAAGTGGAATCTACTAATAAGGTTATTGAAGGAATCCTAACAAGGAAATTTGTCCATTTACATAGAAAATATTGGGTAGATAGGCTTCACTGAAGCCTTGTGGGCCTATAGAACTACATGGAGAAGCACAACAAACCATACTCCTTATGAACTTGTTTATGGAAAGCGAAGTTTGTTTCCCATAGACTTCCGGATTCAAACTTTCAGATGGCGAGTTCAGCTAGGACTTGATCTATCGGAGAGGCACAAAAGCATAGATTGGAGCGATTAATGAATTGGATGAGGGATCGGACAAGATGCAGTTCGAGAAAACCGGTATAGTCCAACATCGGAGGGCTAGATGGCATGACAAGTACATCAAGGAAAATAAGTTCAAAGAAGGTGACTAGGCTCTCTTGTTTGATTCAAAAGTTAAGGATTTCAAGGTAAATTTCAAACACATTGGCTTGGGCCTTATGAAATTGTGAGAATTTTTTTACAATGGAGCTGATAAAAATCGGGACAATAGATGAAGAAGAGAGGTTACTTTTTCTTGTGAATGGTCATAGATTGAAATTTGTATCACAAACCACTCTCGAGAAGAATTTGTCAAGATGTTCCGGAAAACGAGTGATGTAAATTTAATGAAGAAGAATCTTTCTTCTTCATCAACTTAATCAAATTTTACGAGTTAAACTTATTGAAAATAAATAAATAAATAAAGTATAGAAATGAAAACCGATCAACGATTGGCATGTTTATACAAAAAATATGGAGTGAAAATCGAATCTTTCGACACTCTAACTTTTCCATTTTGTTTTTTTTGTTTTTACAAGCGAAGTTGTTACAAAATCATAAGTGCGAGATCATTTCACTTATGATCCATCTCATTTCACTTCATCTCATTCCATAATTCATTCATCTCATTCCATACTTTATTCATTCCATTCCATTCATTCATATCATTTTCCATTCATTCATCCACACTTCATCCATCTCACTCCATGGTCCACTTTATTTCCATTTCGGATCTTTAAGTTTGATCTCTTTACGCAATTGAATAATACACGGCAGAAATTGCGGGCACTTTTTCACTCCATTTCATAAGTTGTGATCCATCCCACTCCATCATTCATCATACATATCCCATTATACCATATTTCATCATCCATCTTCACTCATTCCATACAACATTCCACTTACATTCCAAACCACTCCATTCCATGTTTCAAGTTCTCTACGGGTACGTGCAATCAAACGGACGTGCACGGCTAATCATACTTTTGCGGCTAGACGGACATTCTTCGGCTACGGATCTGAAGAACAGCGACCAGCAATCATTTGATTTGCAACAAAATGAGAATCTGCATATCCATGAACAAGTCAAGATCAAGAAGGTTTTGAAGACTCAAAAAATTAATGATTTTTAGGAGAAAACAAAGCATATGAAGATCACAAGAAAATCAAAACAAAGGCAAAGGTATGAAATGATTATAATGACATATTATGAAGAATTTTAGTATAGTTTAGCTATGAATAATTCAAAAAGTTGTTTTGATTAATTTTATTGATCATGTCGAAACGAAACCTCTGCAAAACTTTGGATAAAAATCATACAGTTTCACCAATTCAAAACTCATGTCAGGTCATCATTTTAAAAATCTAAATGGTTAAGTGTTTGAAGTGATTGGATTAATCACGTCACTAAGCATTTAATGATGATTTTTGAATATCTCCACGGTCTTTTCACTCATTGATTCGTTTTCTTCACCTCACCTCATTAATTAATTCGTAACCATTCCTTATCACTCCTTCCGGTAAGCGGAAGCTCTTAACCATTTACGTGCACGCAACCATTGTCATCGTGAAACGGAAACATTTAAGGAGAAAAAAAAACTTGTGCCCGGCCATTCTCACCGTGAGTAGAAGGATGGTGAATTGAAGATTGAAGAAGAGTTATGGGCCTCATCGTGAGAACGAACAGTTGGCACTAAATACTTGGAAGGCAATCCCAAAATCAAGAGAGAAATCTTACAACAAGCGGGATGGTTGCAATTTCTTGTAAAGATTAGGTGGCTTCCACAAAAGAAGTTACTAAAACTTTTGCAAGATCTTTTAATGGAAGTGATTGAAGTTGGAGATATTAAATTCAACATCCTGAGAAGCTTTTATTGTAGAAGCAACAAAATTTGCTAGGCAAGGAAAAAGGTGGATTAAGAGCAGAGAATTCATAACGAATCCTTGGAAACCCAGAGATACTCAAGTCCTGAAAGGTATGGATGTCCATTTTTAAAGGGTATCCCTAGTTACGCATTAAAGAACAAATGGAGAAACATGTTGCTTATCCTATAAAAATTCATCACTTGTGAAGGTAGATATGATACTTTCTATGTTTACCATATTAGGTTGATAATACATTTCTAGAAGAAGAACTTAATTTGTCCTATTTCTTGCTTCAAAGTTTAAAGAAAATGGCTTCAGTGTCCAAAAGAGAATTCAATTTACGGAGACAACCTTATACCACCATGGTTTAGTCGATATTTTGATTGAGCATTATTTGAGCAAAGTAGGGGATAATTGGGATAACTTCTTGGTGAGAAATCACTTTGAGGAACCAAAGGAACCTCCACACGAACATGAACGTACAAAAAGAGCGAGAAGATGCAGACCCTCCAAAGATTGAAATTGGTAAAACAATACGGGGGAAAGTAGTGAAGAAATGATCTCTGAAAAAATTAGTTCCAGTTAAGAAGCGGCTTAAGAAAAATAGAATCATAAGAAGAGTTGCCGGAGAAAAAGGAGAAGGAGCCATCTCAACCGAGGAGGAGCCACGGAGGCGGGGGCATACTAAAGAAAAAAAAGTTAAACAAACTAGGGTTATAA
The DNA here is from genome assembly GCA_034641835.2 of Pinus albicaulis. NCBI lineage: Eukaryota > Viridiplantae > Streptophyta > Pinopsida > Pinales > Pinaceae > Pinus > Pinus albicaulis. The sequence continues at coordinate 359,058,516 of CM076569.1, forward strand.
ACATAGAAGACTAAGAAACACCTGCGAGGAAGATTTTGATGAAGAAGTTCCCGAGAAATTGATCTGCACGGCAAAAATTTACAACTATGTTGAAACATTGGAAAGGAAAGCTTCAAAGAGTAGAGACGAACCCCTAGTCCTCCAATGTCCGAAATAGATGTGCGAGAAGAGATAGGTACGAGCTGGAAGTACTTAATAGACATATCGGGAGTACAGAGGCAAGTATTACCGGGAACAAGTTAAAATAAAAACCAACATAGGCCCAGACCTGTCTCTACAAATGGACAAAGTGGAAAAGGCTAATGAAAAGTTGAAAAAAAGGAACAAAAAGTTAATCAAGGCACTTACCAATTTAAGGTTCAAGTTAGTCATCGACCTAGAAGGCCTTTAACTACAGAGACAAAGCGAAGAAGAGGATTGGATGTTCTTGCGAGAGGTCTGCGAGTTCATGGAATAGTTGCATGAGGACATGCAAGAATCTAGCGATGAGGGGTATGTTGAGCTCCAAGAATGTTCTCTCTTCCACCACATTCCCACTCCATTTATTTTATCCATTATTAATCCCAGGCTCAAATGATCAATGAAATTAGTTAAAATTTCTTTAATAATGAATATCGTGGCTAACTTGCTATGTTTTTATGATTGTGTCATTGTAGTACTTTTGAGCTGAAACTAGCTACGAATGCGGACATTATGTAGCTAGTTTCCAATCTCATGACCATCTTCATGTTTAAGTAGGTTCCGAGATATCCTCTCGAGGAAAGCCACACATGGTCGTATTCCACGTCATGCCCTCGGCATTTGTTGCTCTCCATGAAGATCGAGCAGTGCATGCGTGGTTATGCGTGAGAACTCAAGCTAGGAGATAGACTCCTAATAGGACAAGGACGGTCAAATGTCCTTTGTCATATTACGATGCCACCTTTAGAGTTCTAGTTCGGTTACAATATGGAAAGATAGTAATCCCTGTATTATCTCAAGTTCTGTTATGTAAATTTGCTATAAATATGCTCGGGAAATCGAGAGACAAAGGTTAGATTTTGGTTAGATTTTATGGTTGTTGCTAAATCTTTGAAGTCGAGAATACTGCGTTTTGAAATTGATTCCTCTTTAATGAAAAGCCGGTATTTCCTTGAACGCGTTGAGTCGATTTTGAACTAGATTTCGTGCTACTGCGGTGGTAGGGCCTCTGAGCGGCCTTGTTTATACAATAGATGTGTGTTTTAGTCTTGCTTTTATTTCTAGTTTAAGTAGATTTCGAAGCTTATGTTCATATTTGTTTTTATATTTACTATCACGACCAAAATTACTACGATCAACTCTTCCAAAATATCATTATGAAGAATAAGGTACAAGCGTGATAGTGTAGGTTTTAGTTGCATTTACTTTCGTTAGTTATCACGGTTAAAACTTACTCTATTAAACTTTTCCAAAATATCATTATGATGAATAAGGCATAAGCATGTGGTATTGTAGGTTTTAGGCACATTTAGTTTACACCAAGTGGCATAGCCAATCTTACTCTTACAAAGCTCTTCCAAAATATCATAATAATGAGTAAGAAATGTTGTGGTGTCTTGGATTTTAGTTGTATTTTCTTTCGGTCTTGTGTTTATGTTCAATTGCTTTGAATGATACGGTTTCTTGTTCTCTAAATATCCCAAAACATCATTCATACTAAACGAGATGGTGTTTGTAGAATTCCTTAGGTTAGTCGCATGTTAACGTAGTTACGGTACTTTCCGGAGGTAGAATGCATGTGATTGACTCTGTCATTTCATTTTCGGTTTGATAATGGCTTTTCGAGTTCAACATTGTTCACTATACTTCAATTAGACTAGTGGCATTCTAGTTTAGTTTTAGCTCGGCTGCATTAGCACTCTAGTTTAGTTGCCATCCATTGCATTTTTTTTAAAATCATATTAGTTGCTAAATTTAAATACCACGGTCTTCATTATTTACAAAACTTCTTTTGTTTCAGAACTCATATTAATACATAATCATTTGTAGACCCAGTTGGCATCAATCTAAGACCTAGAGTATTTTGCAAACTTTTTACCATTTCACAAACAAGCCTTTTCTCCCGAAAAGACCATTCTAAAAAGGAAATCGATAACTTTGGAATATGAGGCCTAGTGGTGTTAAATTGAGGTTAACGAGAATAGAATTAGAAACTGGTTTAGAATAGAAATCTTATGGTGCTACAAATCATTCTTTTTCAATATATTCCAACGAGACCTTTAATCATGGATGAGATGTTGTACCATTGTAAGTTGATTGTTTGATTGTTTAGTTAAGGGAACTGTTTACACTTAACTACCCGGCTATAAAGCTCTTCCAAAACATATTTAATGAATGAATTGGACAAATTAAGATCATGTTGCGATTTATTTCCTTGAAGTCATTATCAAGCTTTGTATTTTTCTAGCCATAGTTTAGGCTTTGTTTTGTTTAGAGTATTTGCATTTGTCATTTGTCATCCATAATTTAGGCTTCACTGTTTTTAATAGGTAGCTTCTTTCCACATTTAGTTCTTTCCCTTGTGAATATAAAACCATTAAAACCCAAAAACATCATAAAACACTAGACACAACGTAGTGAGAAACAAATACCTAGGCACATATAGTGCACCACACTTTAGCAGTTTACCAACCTGGTTGACAATTAATGAACTCGAATTTGGGAGACTGGGTTGAGCCTGAGCACATAGCAAAAAAAACTTGCACGCTTGAAACTTTCCAATCGATAAGCACCGAGGACTATAACTCTTGGTTTTTCGCACGGGAAGCATGAGATCTAGAGCTTATAACAAAGAGTACATTCGCATCGGGGTCTTTATAATACAAGGCTTAATTGCATCGAACTTCGGAATATGGCAAAGACTTGCGCGTTTGAAAATTTACGATGCGACGGGCAGCAAACGGGGATTGGCGGGGTTCCGGGGTGTGGTCATGTGGGGGAAGTGGTTTAGGACTTTAGCCCAAGAGGGCTTAAGCCTTTATGTAAAAACGGTATTTTTCATGAAAATTTTCAAGGTTTTTAATGGATTTGGGGGTTTCGGTATGGTTAAAGAGTGAGTCTTTAACCTTGTAAGAGTGATTTTGATGAAGGGAAGAAAAGAAATCATGAAAAAAAGGAGTTTTTATGGAGAAAAAGGGGGAGAAAATGAAGGTTAGTTTTGAGTGGGAGAAGGGAAAAATGATGGTTTTAATGAGTCTTTTCTCATGAGAATTTATGAGTATAAAATGGGAATAACGATGAAGATTTTGGACGGAGGCATGAGGCCTTCAAGAGTCTTAAAAAGCCAACACTTTTTAGTAATACAATTTTTCTTTGAAGGCTCAAAAATTCTTAGCCACCTTTTGCTATAACAAATATTATAGGTGGCTAACAGAGGTGGCTCCACTTGGGGATGATGCCTTCTTGAAGGCATGAACTTCGAGACTTGCATTCTCTGGGGAGAGGTGACTTTATGCCACATCATTATGTTCTGCGGGAGGCCGGCACATGCACGATCCATTGGTGCCCTTCCTTTCTTGGGATGATCTTCTCACAAATATATTGGCGGCTATAGAGAAAACAATGGACCTTCATCAATCACAAACTTTCTACCTACCCGATCTGCGATCTCTAGCATTTTTTCTTCATTAGAGTGCACTTGGATTGGCACACTCCTTTTCACAACATTTTATTCTTTTGAAAGCGAAATTTAATCTATTTCTACTCCTTATTTCTCCATGGACTCGGATTAAACGATTGAGCCCATATGATTCTCTACCTATTCTATCAATCTGTTAGGATTAAACGGTCTAACGAGATTTTATTCTCTAAATTCTACAACAGAAAATTAAAAAGCATTCAAGTCGAGTTAAGCAGGTCTAACTTGATGCGGTCTGTAGCATAAACACATGTTTGCACACGAGACATTTATTTTACGAGAAAATTAAATCAAAATGGAAGGTTTAAGATCTAAAAATTCCTCATCATGGCCTTCTCTTTTTACGATACTGTTTTGGCTCTTGTTTGAGATGTTTCTTCCTTTTCTGCGGATTCGGATTTTGAGCTAATTAGAACCATATTTTCTTCTTTTGACTCGGAATTTGAAACAAATTTGAGTCATCTCTTTTGGGAAACTTAGGTTCATATTTTGAACATGTTTGAACCTTTAATTTCTATCCTAAACTATGTTTATTGATAGCGAATTAAACAATTTGGCAAATCGAATTAGCTATCCTATCAACGAGAAAATTTAAAGCTAATTAGTTAAGTTTAGGTACATTTTGACTAACTAGAAGTGTGTTATTCGGGAGTGGCATTTTAAGCTTGCACTTTCGTTGTTTCTCTTTTTGGTGTGAATATACCTTTCTTGTTTTCACAATGCGCCTCTTTTATCTCTCTTTCATTGTTTTGTATTTTTTTTAATTTTGATTTTCTTCAAAGCGAGAAAACAACAACTAACTACATGCTCAAAACTAAGCTTTATTGACATTCCTATCTAACCTACTCTAACTTGGAATATTTAAATTTTTTAGGTGATACAATAATGCCAATGTAGCCAATCAAACAATAGTAAAGGGGAGAAGAAGCCATTGCTCATCGGAGACAACCATAGGGTGCTACCCGTAGTTTTTCAAAGCGAGGCCACCGGCGGTGGTGACCATTTTACGTGTATTTGGCTCTTGCATAGGATTAATACTTGAGGGCTAAGCCAGTGGGGCCTCATGTATTCTGCATAGGATCAATCGAACATGATATAAACTTTCTTCTTTAAGGCTTACCATGGTGGTAGGGTACAATACTGTATCTGTCTGCCGGCTTCAATCCTTGCATACGGGATGTGGCCTTTGTACTTACACTCCTCTCTTTCTGGTACAGGGTATTTGGAATATGAGTATCAACCAAGAATACCTCTTCTTCCCTTTGAATCAAGACAAATATGTCTATGGAGGAAATAAGATCTCCCTCATCTGCTATGACCTAAACTAGAGGGCTCATCATATATGGCGAGGTTGTCCTCTTGACCTAACCGGTTCTTTGGAGGTGAGCGGAGCATCTGTGAAAAAATTAACATATTCTTGAGTAGGGGTTTCTTTGATTACCTTTACCCTTTCGAGCGAAGGCTCTGGATATTCATCTTGCTCAATATTTTCTTCATGTATTTCTTCCTTTTCCTCTTGTCTTCCGAAGAGTTCTTGGCTTCCATCTTCTTTGAAATTATTATTGATGATCGATATATAACGAGAGCGAAGTTTCAAGGAATCTTCATCTTCTATCATGATTTCAACTCTTTCTTCATCGGTATCATGTAAGTAGGCATTGGCTCATCATTATCACGGATTTGATGAATACGGTCCTCCTCCTGAATCTGCGATGAGTGGCCCTACAAGCTCGGTTCCCTTTGGAAAAAATCATCATCAGACAAACCATCATTAGATAAATCATAATTATAAGCAACGTTGTCCATAAACCTTGAAACTCGACGGTCTTTCTTGAGGACAAGGTGTAGGTCTCTCCCAATCATTATTTTGGTTTCAACCCAATATTCTTCCTCTTCTATTTTTCGGCAAGGTATTGGCCATCTCTATCGTTCTTTGTAACACTTCCCTAAAGAGATCTGCCTTCCTACCCTTTCTATTTGGTCCTTCCTTCTTGCTTTCAATCCTTCCTCCCGCACTTTATGTTGTATTCGCTTGATGGTGCTATGCTGCCCGCATTTCCTCCGGACTCGAAGGCTCTCTTTCTCTTATACGTAATTCTACCTCGGGTTCAAAAGAACTAGGATAGTGCGGTAGAACCCATCCTAAAGACGGTTTTACATCGGAAAGGTATCGCATTGTACACCTTATTGAACACAAATTTTAAGAAAACTCTTGTCTTGTCTCTACCAACTATCTTCTCAGAATTCGATATTCTTGTAGGATGAGGAAGACATTCCTTCAGGGCCTTGTCTATCGAGGAAAACTCGAGAAAAATTGATGAAAATTTGAAGATGCTTGCGGCTCGAAGGTTTTAAACCGACTCTTTGAATTTCCTTTTAATGACGAGGTGAACATTCTAATACGCATATCATCTTCTTCTATTTCATATAATTCAAGTACATCCTCGAACTTTTTTGGACATCTTTGGTCGCTTGTTGATTTTTAGATTTCTTCATTAAAAAGGGGTAGCTTGTCTATAAGTTTTGCGGGGAAGGGGATGGAAAATAGGGGTAAAACCGGAGGCTTATATCTTTCTATAACCTTTGTGGGTGTGGGTAGAGTGAGGGGAGGCTCATGGTTGTTTGAAACTTCTTTAGAAGTGAGAGATATAAGATGAGGCTCTTGTCCCACGGATTTTCACGGGAGTACGGAGTCTTGCTCCTTGAGTCCCGAAAGTGAGGTACGACTTCTTTCCCATACTCAATGTGGGTTTCACCTTTGTTTACTTGATTAAGCTTAAAGTAGGAATAGAACATAGTGATAGACAAAAATAATGAATTCTTTAAACCCGAGATCCAACCCATACGTTCTACCCTTCTATAGGCACAGCCATCTTTTAGGTTCTTCCTCCAGTGGAGTCTTTGAGAGTTATGGAGTGTGGAGTCGCCGGGTGAAAAAAAAATTGGCTCGTAAGGAGGTAAAATGTTTTATGGTTCCACCACCATGCGTTTCTTGTAGAGTTGCAAGGTTTTCGGGAGACTAAATTAGCTCTCAAGGGTGATCGAAAACGATCGATAATTTAATCCTAGGAGACTTCTAAGGATAGCTTTTGTGTTATCAACTATTTCGGGTGAATAAGGGTCGGGATAGGCTCTAGTATGAATCTTTCTAGGAGCCACTATGTTGTGTTTTCAAACCGGATAAACAAAGAAAAGTTCAACGAGATATGACAATCTTTAACGGGTTAGCTAATCTGTTTACAAATTTAATCTGCCGGTCCTACGGCGAGGTTTGAATGATATTACAATAATAGGGGTTATTCCTAGTGAGTCTTAAAGATGCATTTTAGGATTTGTGGAGTCGCCAAGTGGAAGTTTTAGCTCCCAAGGAGGTAAAAGGTTTTATGGTCCACCACCATGTTTATTTGATTCCAATACGCAAAATATTTTTGGGTTTTTCGAAGGTTTCGTGGTTGTATGGAAAACTAAAGAGTCTATAAAAGAAAATTTGGCCAAGCAACTATGAACTCAAAAAGTCCCCGGTGGAGTGGCAATCTATTTAGCTCCCTATAATCGGCAAGATTGGCAAAGTCGATCTCGGGAGAAACATCGTTTCAGCCACTTTGGGATTCTAGGATCTAGCCCTCCGAATTCGGAGAGGGATCTCTCCAATGAGTGCAAAGATGGATTTGTCTTTGAAGTACGGGGTAATATATTAGGCTAGTTATGAAGGCCAAGGGTTTTTTTTTGGTTTTTTGGATGGTTGAGCATGATTCTTGTTGAGGTGGAAAGTCCTAAACGCAAAGAGTTTCAAAAGGTTAGGGTACGAAAGGGAAATAGGAGTAAGCTTTGGCCGAGAAGATAGATAATTGTAGGTTTTAGTCCATTGGGTTATGGAGTCATAATAGGGTTTAATTGGAACGACAGAGGCAAGAGTGGTCCATGGGGCAAGTCATCTACGTCTAAGGATATCTTGAAGATTGATTTATGGGATGAAATGATACAAAAAAGAAGGAAAATTAAAAGCAGAGATGAAGAACAAAGAGCGACTCGGGATGCGATAAGTACTTTTAAACTAGCGACCTTTGACAAACACTTAAGAAGAACATGAAAGCAAACTAGGATACGAAGTAAAGTAATTTTAAACTAGCTGACCTTTGATACACTTTCAATAGAAAACATTTTAAAACAAAGGGGAAAATTGAAGGCAACTTTTGGAGTAGAAACTAGCGGGAAGTAGGAGAGGCTCACCACAAATCCTCTCCTAGCTACGCTGCTTGGTTACTTTCAAGACCAACACAAAGATGACACGAATGGCCTAATATGCGGTAAGTACTTCCTAAACTAGCCAACTTTTGACACATTCAAGGGAAACATCCGGACGATTGTGGAAATAAAATTGGGACCGGAGCTCGCCATATCTTCCTCGGTTCATCTTCGCTTAACATATGCGAAAGTAACATTCAAGAATAATATTCGGCTAAGACAATAAGACGAGGAACGCCAACATTCTATGCTTGGGCTTCGAATTAAATCATTCCTAAATAACATAGTTTAGAAGAAAACAACGGATAAATATTTTAGATCGGAAGAAGGTTAACATTCTTGCAATAGGTCATAACTCTATGCATTTTGTTCTTTATAAGAGAAAACGAAACACGGTGAAAACGAAACAAAAAGACAAGTTACAATGAGAAAAACACCATCGTCAACATAGGCCAGGATCATAAATCGGCTTGTATTGATGCTCCATACAGCTTCAAGTCCCGTGCTTTAGTTTAGCACTCATCTACACATCTCAACCTAACTTATCTATCACAAGCATAGCTCCAAGAGCCGGTGAACACTATTTACAATCGAAATTTTAAGCTCAAGTGTATATCAAAGTTACGCAACCAACGATTCTCATCTTCTACGGAAGTATTTATAGAAAAATGAGGAGGTGAGATCGATAAAATATCTCTCGGGACAATTAATACAGATTCAAGACTTCTCGACCTTTGAGGGGCTTGATGGAGAAGTTCAAAAACATTACGTACTTGCATTAGCGTTTTACATTTATGAATTAAGCTCGGTGAGATATTTTATTGACTTTGAGGCTAGGTGTCATGTTTGGAGTTACTGCGGATATTTCTACATTTATTTCCTTGCATAAGTAACTCCCCAGGCTGTGACTAAGGCAAAATGTCTGATTACCTTTCAGTAACTTCGGCCTCTTGTTTTGAATGCCTTAAGGCATGAGTGGCATTTATGGGTAGGCGAGGAATCAATTCGCCTCAAATCTGGCGGTGGATGCCTTTACGCCTATTAACCACTTATGATTTTCTTTTAATTTTGTTTTAATTTGGGGGATTAGGATTTTGATAATCAATCTTAGCCGTAATCCGCAAATCGAGTCTTCAATCTTCGTCCTATCTTCAATACGATACTCTTTTAATTGTGATTTAAAATCACAGTGTCTTGTCAAGTGTCGAGGGGCTACGCGGGCTTGTATGGCATCAACGCCTCATGAAGCAATGACAAGACGTGGAGTGAAACCCTGCCGAACGGTTTCGTTTTATGAATCGAGGGCGCGGGGAATCGTCATTCCCGGCCTTCGGCCTTTCTCTTTAATGTAATGGAAAAACCATTAAACACGCAAAATACAAAAAAACATTATAAAATCCTGCATTTATTTGGTAAACTTCTTGAGAAGGCATTGGGAAGACGTGGCCGTTGGATGGCTTCATCCAACGGTGGAGATGCATAGAAGAGGCAAAGGAGAGCGGGGAGAAGAATAGACGGGGTGATTTTGGACGGTCCGTGCGGACACGCGGACGGTCTAGATTAATCGGAGGATCGCAATCGGGGGATCGCAATCGGGGGGTGGCAAGCAAATGCACCAATTGAAAGTTGCGATGCGCGTAGTGCGAATCGTCGATCTAAATATTAGATCAACGGTGGAGAATAAATCGGGGGAATGGTAGGTCGGGGGAAGAAATATAACGCAAGCGATTGCGAAATGCGATGTGATTGAGCGCTAGTCGTTGATCGACTTATGATCAACGATGGGGATTAGTTTTGAAAGCAGGCAGAGGCTGAAAAAAAACCTTATAACATATAAAACCCAAAGTTTAAATAAAACGAAAGGTTTTTATGGATCGAGAGCGGGATATTAATATATGAAGTGGCCGTGCTTGGGTGCTGAGACGTTGGATGTATGGAATGCAATGGGCCGGGGGCTTTATTTAACAAGGGCCAATCTCAATCAAAGCTTCGGGCCAGTCTTTCAATCAACCCATTCGAAACTTGCGATGCGATTAAGTGCTTCGGGACTTCAACACTTGGTCCGGGGGTGCGATTTGTATGGAATGAAAGAAAAATGGGGCGGGGTTTACATATATGAGACCTAATCGCATAGGAATTTTTGATGCGGTCTTTCAATCAACCCATTGGAATTTCTTGATGCGATTGCCGATCGAGCCTTTTAAATCCAACATTTTATATTAACCGTGATTTTAACATATTAGATCAAAGAGTTTGGATAAATGGGTTTTTTTGGTTTTTATAAAGAAAAATTCCACGGGTAAGAAAATTTTACAAAGTTTTAAGCACGGAGAAAGCGGGGCCTGAATATTTATACAAAGGTTTAATCGCATCGGAGTTTCGAACATAGACTTGCGTGTGGAAACTTTCAGGTACGATAAACGCGAGACTATAACTCTTGGTTTTCGCACGGGAGGCATGAGATCGGAGCTTATAACAAGGGGGCTGATCGCATCGGGGTCTTTATAATACAAGGCTTAATCACATTGGAACTTGAGAATATGGCAAAGACTTGTGCGTTTTGAAAAAAATTTCCGATGCGACGAGCGCAACCGAAGGGAGTAGCAGGGTTCCGGGGGTGTGGTCATGTGGGGCGTTTTATGACTTTGTGAGGGGCTCCTTTATGTAAAAACGAGGGTATTTTTCCTTGAAATTTTCCCGGGTTTTTAATGGATTTGGGGGTTTCGGTATGGTTAAAAAGTGAGTCTTTAACCTTGTAAGAGTGATTTTTGATGAAGGGAAGAAAAAAATCATGAAAACAAGGGAGTTTTTATGGAGAAAAAAGGGAGAAAATGAAGGTTAGTTTTTGAGTGGGAGAAGGGAAAAATGATGGTTTTCGAGTCTTTTCTCATGAAATTAGCGAAATTTCTAAGTATAAAATGGGAATAGCAATGAAGATTTTGGATAGAGCATGAGGCCTTCAGAGTCTTAAAAATCCAACACTTTTTAGTAAAATTTGTTCTTTGAAGGCTCAAAATTCTTAGCCACCTTTTGCTATAACAAATATTATAGGTGTCTAACAACTAGAAAAACTTGGATTTATTGTATTCGGAATAAAATTTGATGTATTTGATACTTTCAAGAAATGGAAAGCTTTGGTTGAGATTGAGACGGATGTTACGTCGCTATATTACTAGTATAGTCCCTTATTGTTGTTAGTGTAACCCCCTTATTGTTATTATTATACCCATGTAACTCCCTTATTTTTTATTATTTTTTCCCTTAAATTATTATCGTTAGGTCGGCTAGGATTACATTGTGGCCCCACTAGGATTACATTGTGGCCTCATGGACTCCTATATATAGAAAGGAAGTTTTGTAATTTGTATTATCCAAAAAATTTTCACTTATGTAATGTATTGGAGGTTGCCCCCTCGAAGTAGCTTATTTCTAAGGCATTGATATCTCTTTTTCTTCCTTTTTTGGTCTTGGTTTCACAACATTTGGTATCGAGCTTTGGATTCTATGGTTTCGTGCTCCAAACCGGTCATCGCGGAAATTTTTACTATAAAGTTTTTCTACGAAGGTTCGAGAAACTGAATTTCTTAGAGTGTGAAGATGAAATCACGAGGAACATTTTCACAAAATTTCGAACTTGATTCGTAATATTTTCGAAGATATGATCTATGGAAGTTAGGGCTTTTGCGAGGCTCTTGAATTTAACCTAAACAAGTCATCGTGGAATTTGCGCTATAAAATTGTTTACGAAGTTTCGGAAGCTGAAAATTTTAGAGAGCAAAGTTGAAATCTAAGAAACATTAACACAAAATTTAGGAGCTTGGTTCGCAATATTTTCGAAGATATGATCTGTGGAAGTTAGGTCTTTTTTTGGGCTCTAGAATTTCATCTCAAAGAGGTTATCGTGGGAAAATATTCATAACTCTCTCTGCGAGCATAGATTGGAATGATGTAAAAATTGGTGTCAAGAAAATGAGCTGTAGTTTATTTTCTATCAATTCCGGAGCCAAATGAGGAAACGGTGATACATGGAAAGTCGTACAAGTTAGCTCTCTTGAACTAGTCCATAATTGGGTCATTGTGGGAGATTGGACATAGCTTTGCCTTGAAGAATCCAAATCGGGTCGAGACTGTGAAATTTAAAAGAAGCTTGAGAGGGATAATACAAGGTCTAATTTCAGATATTGAGGATCTACAATTACGGAAGATAATTCAATTTCAATATGAGAGCTCCTCAAAAGAAAGTAAAAGGTGTGTATTATTTTCTGAATTGCATATGCCTTGTTGAAGAATCAGTTGAATTGATTCCAAGGGCATATTGTAGAACATATATCGGTATTAGATTCTAAAATAGCCCTAAAAATAATTCAACGCCCATTAAGCCTTTAGAAGACTCTACTATGACTCATGAAAGTGAAAGAATGGCAACATGACATATCAAATTTACAGGCTAGTGCAACAAATTTCGCTCTTGCAAAAAACAACAAAAAATGACATGGAAGTTTTGAAGAAAGGCGTGGAAAGCTGAGATGGATGGTTTTTGAAGAAAGTCGTGGAATCTAAGATGGATGGTTTGAAGAATGGCATGGTAGCTAAGATAGATGGCATGGAAGGCGGCATGGAATCTAAGATGGATGACATGGAAGCTAAGATCGATCGAAAAATGGAAAACATGAAGAATGATCTAAAAGCGAGGCATAGAAGGTTTGACAAAGTTGATACAACAAATGTTTCCTAATGGTGAAAAGATAGTAGAGCTCATGATGAGAACAAAATAAATGCTAATCGTGATTTCATAAAATCTAATGTTGGCGGGGAAGAACCACCATATTCCAAAAATGGATATGAGGAAGTTTAATGGAAAGGATCCTATAACATGGATACTACATATGGAGCAATATTTTGATCTCATTGACAATGTGAAAAACACACAAAAGGTACGGCGATTTCAACTTTACATTTAGAGCAAAATACATTTGTATGCTATCGATGGCTTTGCTCCCGTAAAAAAATTGTCACTTAGTGGGTTTTTTATGGGAGGAAATGATAGCACATTATGAGGATACAAAGAGAAACACCTTCTTTATCCAATTGATAAATCTCAAACAAAAGGGTTTAGTGGGGGAGCACTTTGGGGGACTTCAAAAATTGAATATAAGGGTAACTAATATTCTAGAGGAACACGGGATTGATCTCTTCATAGGTAATTTAAAGGATTACATCCAACATGAAGTTTGTATTTTGGAACACGATTCATTGGAGAAGGCATTCGGGTTGGCAAGAAAAATTGAATATAAAATTATGGCGACAAAGTTGCCTACAACTCACTTCTATAAAAGAGGGAAGTGTTGCTACTCCTAGATTTCAACAACCTACAAGGTTGACACCAAAACAATTGGAAGGAAAAAGAGCAAAAGGGATTTGCTACGGTTGTGATAGAAAATACACTAAAGTTCATAAGTGTCTTTGAGAAAAAATTATTTTACATAGATTGTGAAGAGGAAGAAGAAAATGAACAAGAAGAGGATATACACCGAGGAACCAACCCTAGAAGAGGAAGAAATGGTCAGGCCATATCATGTAATGCATTGGTAGAATTACCAATCCTCAAACTCTCAAGATAGATGGACATATCAAGAAGAAAAAGGTAATAGTGTTGATTGATTCGAGGTAGTACCCATAATTTTATTCATTCTAAGGTAGCCAAGGAATTGAAATGTTTCCTATACCCGGCACGAATGTCAAGTGATGGTTGCAAATGGAGGAACTATAAATTGCTCTGGAAAATGCCATAATATCAAGTTAACCATGGGGGAATATGTATTGAATATTCCAATGCTTTCCATTCCTATGGGAGGTGTTGATGTTGTAGTATGAGTACAATGGTTACAATCTTTGGGGACGGTAGCTTTTAATTTTCAAAAAAATTCTTGAATTTTTTCGGAAGAAAAATTCAAATGACAAGGTATTACGGAAACGGAAAGATAATAAACTATAATGTCACGACAAAGCTTCTAAAGAAACAACAATGAGGCATAATTACACAATTATTCTCACTATAATTTCCAACATCAAAATCATCTATTACGTAGATCTCCAAAAAGTCTTGGACAATAATTCCAAGGTTTTGAAACTCCCAAAGACTCCCACCTATTCGTGATCATGATCATGCTATTCATTTGATTCCGAGGAAGTGTTCCTCCAAACATCGGAGGCCTTATAGATATCCTTATGTCCAAAGAGAGAATTGAACGTATGATTGCGAAATGTTAGAGGTGGAGTATAATTCAACCTAGTCAAGTTATTTCTCTGTCTGTAGTATTGGTACACGAGGATGGATCATGGCGCATGTGTCCCAATTATAGGGAGCTCAATAAGCTCACCATTAAAGATAAATTTCCCATTCCTTGTGATTGATGAATTATTGGATGAATTACACATGGAGCAATTTATTTTACCAAGTTGGATCTTCATTCGGGATATCATCAAATTAGAATGAAGATTGGAGATATTCCGCTTGACATTTCGAACTCATGAGGGTCATTATGAATTTTTGGTCATGCTTTTGGCCTTACCATTGCACCTTCTACATTTCAAGGGTTGATGAATTCCATTTTCAAACCCTTCCTTAGAAAAAAATTTGTGCTAGTATTTTTTGATGATATACTAATCTACGAGCGGAGTCTTGGAAGGATCATGTTCAACATGTTGACGGGGTGCTTTCCGGAAACTATTGCGGGAGAAACAATTATATGCAAAAACATCCAAATGTTTCTTTGGAGTACAAGAGGTGGAATATACGGGTCATATTATCTCAGGGTGTTAAGGTAGACCCTAAAAAAATTAAAGCCATTAAGAAATGGAAAGTCCCAACAACAATAAAGCGATTCTGAGGATTTCTTGGGTTAACGGGTAATTATCACAAGTTTGTTAAGAATTATGGGAGAATGGAAGCACCTATAACAACATTATTGAAGAAATATGCATTTTCATGGAATCTGAAGCAACTAAGGCCTTTGAACATCTTAAAGAGGCAATGTGCCTAACTTAGGTCTTAGCTACGCCAAACTTCACAAAAACCTTTATTGTGGAATGTGATGCCTCGGGAAATGGAATTGGTGTTTCTTTAATGCAAGAAGGAATACCCATTGATTTTGAAGGAAGTCGTCCCGATCAAAGGAAAGTATTTACGAAACCTATTCATGAGAAGGAAATGTGAACAATGTTGCATGCACTAAAGAAATGGAGAATTTACCTAATGGAGAGGACACTTCAAGGTAAAAAATTATCATGATAGTCTTAAACACTTTTTGGAACAAGCTATCTTGAGAAGCGAGAAAAAATGGGTCTAAAAGATGTTGGGTTATGACTTTGAAATAATGTACAAAAAAGGGAAGCTAAATGTTGTTGCGAGATGCACTCTCAAGAAAGAATGAGGAGTGGAAGCATTGCTTTGCGCCATTTCTATTATCCAACTGATTGGATAACCAAAGCAAGAGATGAATGGAAGAAGGACGAAGAAGTGTGGACACTCATTCAAAAAAGTTGCAACAAAAGATCCTAGTACATTGTTGGGGCCCTTGTTTTGAAATTAAACATCTTTTGAGTTGCGGCTAGTACATGGGGGGACTCAACCACGGCGAGGAGTAGATAGATGTCAAGGTTGTGAAGGAGTAAAGGACGGGTAGCAGTACATTTGCGGGGAGCAAGCACGGATGGCGGAAGAGTGCGGCGGGGAAGCAAGCGGTAGAAATCTAGACTAATAGAAAGAAACATAAGACGGTCGAGCGAGAAGAAAGGAAGAGCTGTCGGTGATGTGTGATAGAACAAATAGGAAACGGCCCGGTGGAAAGAAGGGGCTAGCTCGGACGGGATCGGGGAACGAGGAGTCATAGGAGAGCTCTGTTCATGTTGTTTTGTTCTCTTCCCTTCTATATCTCTATGTTTCTCTTTGTCTAATAGGACCACCTTGTATTACGGTACATTTCGAGCTCATGCGAAGCCTTGTAATAGCTTGTCGGCGATGGTTGATTCATAATATAATCGAGTTTTCTGTTATGGATATGTGTTTGTGGTTTGGAATGAATGGTTTCACTAGTAATTTTAAATTTTATTTATCATAAATGCGGAATGCACTCCCAAGAGATATCTTTCATGGAACGTTGCGTTCGTTTAGACCTTTGTCATAGCTTTGATTTATCCATACCTATGTTGTTAAGTGATACCGATATATTCCCTACCTTAGTAAGGTCGCAACACGCCTCGGGTGAGACTCTCGGCTCCTTGGAGCGGGGAGTGAAATCTTTGAGCGTGGTCTTCCCAGACTATAGTGGGACACCTTGTTGGCCCTTAACACGAACAGGTCTTATCTACGAGACTTTGTTTTCATCAAAAAATGGTTCCATTGCGGGGACTGAAATTTCATTTGGGAGCTAGATCATGGTATCTCGAACCGAAAGATAAATACGAAGGCTGAGTGGGATAACCACCTAGATCGATTCATCACTCGACAAGCGAGATGAGATGACCAAAGGAAAAAGATCAAAAGTTTGGTTTATTTTCGACTGCGCGATACCTACGAAATATTTTGGAAAGTTCCCAAAAGAACTTTATAACTAGTTGCGGAAGCTTCAAACAAGGCAACCACGAGAAATTAAATTTCAAGTGGGTGCACGGAGATCTGATTGGCCTTATCGGTTAAACATCGATTTAGGCAGAAATTTTGTAGATTTTTGGGTGGAATCTACCTTCGGGAGTAGGATACATAGTGGAGTTTGTTGCCTTTGGAAACATATCTTGATGGATTCATAGCATGCTAATCTACTGAGAATGACTCTTCTGAGCCAAAAGTCAAAATTTCACAAGATATAACTCATTTAATTTTCCCTAGAATCCTCCTCCAAATGGAGAAGACTCCGAATAAGTCCACTGGCAGATTGGAGAATCGAGTCAATTACGAGTGGTGCCTCTAAAAATACGCCATCTTAAACTATGAGTTTAATTAATGCATATAGTGGATTATAGGGATAAGCATGGTTTTAAATGCACATTAAGTACATTTTTATGGCGCTAAGGAATGGGACATGTGATATGGTTTTTCCCTCCATCCCCATAGTCGGTATTATATGGATTGAAATATAAAATCTCCACCAACACTTAACATGCCCCACCCGTCGGTGCATTGTTAAGGCTTTGAGCTAGGAGGAGGTCACATATTCGACCACCCACTTTGCCCATCCTATATACATGTTTTTCTACGGTTAAAACATAGGTTTAAACCTTATGTTACAATAATATGCACCCCCATTTTGTTTAATCCGACTTTGGATATTAAAATATGTGATCCACCATAATGTTATATGAGTCGAATTAACATGCCACCATAAATATTAATCCAGCCTCGGACTTTGGAATATAAATAAATGTGATTTGACCATGGTTATAAATTGAAATTTGAACCTTGGAGTTGGAGAGGGTCCACTGAAACATGGTGGCCCCTTCTTGCACCATGTGTTGACCTTTGGTTGATTTGTCCCTCATATATAAAAAAAAAATCGAATTCAACCTTAGGAGTAGATCCTTAAAGAAAATAACTTCAAACAAAACTTGGGAATCATTTGTGGCCGCTTGTCACGGTGCCCTTTGAGAAAAAAATGAAGAATATTCCTTGCATCTTGGTAACGAAGTTGCCATGTCATCAACTTTGTCACTATTACGCAATTTTTTTTTAAAATTTGCATGTTACGAACGGTGGTCATCGGGTTATAACTTCTTCAATACGGAGTCGATTTTCAACGAAACAAAGTGCATCGATTCTGGCGATGAGCCGGTCGTGGTCGTTCAATTTCCAATCAATTAAGAGCACTTTGATTTTTTAGATTTTACACCAAGCTTGATCATCTTGCACCTAGACCTTGGGTAAGATCCTTTGATATTTGGACATTAAGCTACATTTTTCCAATGTGGGTGAAATAATCTCAACCTGCAGGTATCAACCATAGATATGAAGCCCCTATCAAAGAGATTGAGAAACTCAAAAGGAGGTCAGAAATAGTCTTTGGACTAAGCCTTACCCCCTTCATAAGTTTGTTCTCACCACTAGATTTTGAAAATGTATTTTAAAGGATATAATTTCTATAAAAGACAACATTATGTGTTTCAAATGATAATTAATAAGGAGGGTAATTTGGGTGCCCACCCCCACAATCCTAACTTAAATTATACTTTTATTTTCTAATCTCATAGTAAGGGAATATTTTCTTTTCTAATCCTATAGTATGGGAAATTGTGTGTGTTTAAATTAGGTTAATTTTAAGAGGCTATGCACTTGGGATGATGGTCCAAGGCTCGTTTTGACTTAGGGTGTGAAAAATGATGAATTTCAAGTAGTATATACTTGACTATTTTATTCCCTTGGATCTTGAGTGCAATAAGACTACTTCATAATAATCGAAAGCGAAAATAATAGAAACCCATGTGGTAGATGCAAGGTTACCAAGTGACCATCATAATTTGTTTTAGATTGTATAAGAAATGTGGATATCAATGATCCTTCTTGATCCAATATAATTAAAGTATATGAGTTGTACCTTGTTGAGAAGAAAAAGATGTGTATAACGTGATGTGTTTTTCCTCCTACTTACACTATGTGATTTATCCTCTTTTCCTAAAGGGAGAAAAAAATAAGTTCAAGATGCTTTTTATTCACGAGATCTTGTAAGTGCATGTTGAAAATGCAGCAAGAAATCCTAATTTAATTTTTGTCTTTTATTAAATTAGGGAGATAATCGAAAATTCCACATCAACGGAAAACTTGAATGAGTTAACTTAGTTGAAATATTTGTTATCACTCGGTTAGCTTAGTTAATTTGAGTTGGGGTCATGAACTTGTGTTGCGTCACAGGTGATTCCTAAATGTTAGGAGACTAGATTGAGTTAATTTTAGTTGTAACAATTTAATTCGGTTAAATTGAGTTAAGGTCGATTAAACTATTTCCAACGGTTGGAGGAACTAGTGGGAGGTCTAGCGAGTGGGGTGAAACTTCGGTGTTTAACTAGTTAGCGATCAGCAACCTAAATTAACTCATGCATGCATGAAATTTGAGTTACCGATTTGATATTCGAGTTCAAGGGAAAGTGTATTATCGAGTTGTAGAATTTTCAACATGCAATTGGTGCATGTAGTCAAAGAAGGGCCTAAAGGAATTGTGCAATTTTCAACGAGTAATTCCCACAGTAATTAACGGGGTTAATTACTCATCAAATAGTGCGAGGAATTAGGAGCTTTAAAGACATGAAAATTGGAGGCAAACGGAGTAGCTAAATTGTTTGCGGAACCTTCCAAAAGAATGCATTTCCCCACGAAGGCTTACATCATCCTTGAAAGCCTCTTAATGCCCTCTGCCCTTTGACTAATTTCCACTGCTGTTTCTAAGTCAATAAGCCTCACTGATTGTAAGAAACTGTGCTCAAGGAGGCCTTCATTTGCCCCTTGTATCCCTGTAGAATGTCCCATTTTAACCTTTTCTTCACCTGTGTCAAAGTCTCCCTTTTACCCCCAAAACCCCTCCTAAACCTTCTAAATCGCCTTCATTCCCCTCTTAAAACCTGCAAATACCTTTGTTTGGTTCACGGGCCCCATACTCCCTCTACCGTTACTTCTTTCTGGCCTTGAATCTCATTAAAAATGGGCCAAAAAACCCATATTCTCCACATTTCAGGTTTAGCCCCTTTCGGCTCAGCCCCAGAATTTTTTTACCCCCACATGACCAGGCGCTAGCCCGAAAGCGCTTAGCGCGATTGGATATCGGGAGCGCTATTAACCGTCGATTTCCCAGCATCCGACTGCCATTGCAAGCACCTTTCGTTTCACGTTCGCCCCTCCAATCATATCACAATCGTCGATCTGATCCGCAGATCGACCGTCCGTATTTCATTCGCCCTGGTAGTCCCCGCGCCAGAGCACTATGCAAAAACTGGTGGTTTCTATCGCACCACCTTTGAGAGGAGGGCAGTACTTTTCGTTTGACAGTGATGCCATTCACCAGCCGACGCGTGGCTCCGAGCACTATTGAAAAACCTCCCTCATTGCGCGTTAAAGTTTGGCTGTGGACCCGGCGTGATATGCACGTGCATTGTCCGATCTAGGGCGGGCCATCCGACGGCCATCGCGCCCCGAAGATGCTTAGGCGTTAACCCAAGCAAACAGTACCCCTGGCCCACCATCTGTCATCCTCCGACGCACTTACATCCATCGATCTCCTCCTAAGATCGGACTGTCCGGATTTAATTTACACCCCACCATTGACCTAGTCCTGCCACGTCACCCATTCCACGTGTTTTCATCGCATTTTCGTCCGTTTCCTATATATTTCATTCCAAGGTCAAATTTTAATGTTTTACATTAAAATTTCTATCTCGACATCTTCCAAATACATTTCCCACTGTTCCACGGATTTCCTCCATAGTATTCTCTGCATGCATCATCGTCAACCGTGCCACGTTGCCATTTTCGTAGTCATCCACAACGTCCCACCCCATGCATGGATTTCTTAACGTGTTTTCGTGTTTTGCAGGGTTACAGGTGGTGAAAACCTCCACTGTTCACACTCACCGTTACAGTGAACCAGAACGCAGGAAAAGACCATTTTCAGGGACTGAGATTATGGAGAAAAGGCCTAGGAAGGTGTTATGACATGATCCTCATTAAAAGAACAGAGTTAAACTCTGTAAAACCTATCCAGAGCCATTAAAGCGCAGATTTTGCATACAGAGGCAATCATGGAGCGGCAAAGAGTATCAGTGAGAAAGCTGAGAGTTTAAGGCCTGTAATTGAAGATCGTGAGCCTTAATCCAATAATTCAAAGGCAAGGTACCGGATCGAAGACCTCATAAATCACACAGAAGGCCTAGGGCACACAAAACGATATATATTAGTGTCGCCATCAGCAGAATTTTCCTACCCGTGAAAGAACGAAGTGCCCATACTATTTTCATTTTATATCGTGTTCCTGAAGAGATTTCAGCCCTGAAAATAGTCCTATGCTATCAGAAGCATTTGTTATGCAGTATGGCAGACCTAAGTCATTGATCTGTTTTTGTTCAGTTCACCAGAGTACTGTAGAGGTATTACAACAAGTACATCAAAGACATACCTGGAGTAAATTCCAGCCTGATGAAGACCACTCTTTCATCCAAAGAGTACTGAAGATAAATGCCCGGAATTTAAAACAGAATGGGGCCTTGGCCCTCTTACTCTTCTGAGTTTTAATGTTACATTTAGTATTCCATCTACCTCCTCTACCTCTTTTAGCTATAAAATTCATGAAGAAACTCATTGTAAGGTTGTTGATTGGATATCTGTGAATTGCAAACTGTTTCTCTTGAGACATGTTCTCTGTGTAAAGTTGTAAGATAGGCTGAGGAAGATGTTTTTAGACTGAATATCAAGCTATTGGTAATTTTTTACTTGACTGGTGTCTCTCTTTAATATGACAAGCACATTTCTTTGGATCCTGATTTAAAGTAGCGGTGATGTTTTTCTGTCTCTGTCTATGTTTTCATTTTTAGTTCATTACATTTCATTTCTTCTGGCACGCATCAGAAATCTGGCATAGGATTTACCCTTTCTAGGTACCCTATGTTTCTGCTCTGCTTGCCCTCAATGTTTTCTGCTATATGTGTTATCTGAGGACTGATTTCAAGCTAATTTAACCAGTGTAGTGGTCAGATATACTGCTAGCTGATGTATGAATTAATGAATCTGTTCTTAGATGTTCTTTTTAGGCTTTAATTGAATGAATTGGGATACTGGTAGTCTATAACTCTGTCTCTGTCTCACTAGGATCCTTTTCAATTAATTGAACCTTTCTAAGTTTCCTTGAGCTGGATATCGAAGCATTGAGAGTTAAAAGTCTCTCTCTGATCTCAGGTTTTCACCTTTGTGTCCAAATCTTTTATGTTTCCTTGTCTGAAGAGTTAACCTTTTAGGTTCCAGATCACAGGTTGTCCAATGGCATGTCCTGTCCCTGGATCTGATTCTTGAAGGGTCATCTTGTAGGTTTCCTTGCCTTTCACCTTCCTTCTTGCCATTTCATGCCACACTATCATCTTTAAGATCCAATGCTTTAGATGACTAGCCCAACTGAAAGCCTGCATATTGAATAGCAAGTAAACCCTTTCCTGACTCCATTTCCCAATGGTCTCAATGTTCTCTGAATCATCCCTCCTTTGCCTAAAATCCTCTTTTCTCATCCTTGTCTTATATTGAAACCTTCTTTCCTGATTCCCAGCAACCAAACATACAATCAAAAAAAAAAACCCCGTGCTTATAACTAGTCTAATATCTTAACCTTTGAGCTTCACAGATATAAAACATTTTCTTATATAGAGAGATCCCTCTCTAGACCCAAGAGGGCTAGATCCTGAGGTCTAAAAGTGGTTCTGATGTTATCTCATCTTTTGGTCTTGCCAATCTGGCCAAAACATGGGAACCCCAACATAATGGCGACTCCACTGGGGATATCTGAGAGTCTATAACTGATAACATTTGTTTTTCTCCCATTGTCGTCACCAACATAATGGCGACTCCACTGGGGACCCTTTGATTATTTTCCATCTACTACATCACAAGAAACTTAGAAACCTACAATCTCTGGTTAGGTTGGCAGTTAAACACTCCTATTCGCAAATCAACTTCTATACCACTTGTTGTGTTTTCTCCCACACTCTTAGACAGAGTATGGAAAGGGCCAGAAAGCCTCCGGATCTCATCCTCTTTTAGAGGTGAAATATCTGGTAAATGCCCTCCCAGTCCATCTCTGGTTAGAGTTTGCTGTGTTTTAAGGATTTCCCTGAAAAGGGACTTTACATAAGCACTGTGGTGGACAATGTACCTCCTAGAAACATCCTAAACCTTCCACATGGAGACTCCATAGTTCCTAAATGATTAAAATACTCCACTGGTGATCAGTAGGCTTGCTGATTATCTTGGTTCACATAAGACTCCACTGGGAGACCAGAGCCCATTACAACATCAGCCATAATAGAAGTAACAAGTAGGGTCAAGCTGCTTTGTTGGAGAACAACATTCTGGCTTCAAGGACCATTCACACAAGAGCTTATCCCAACCCAAACCCACCTGGAATAGTTGATAACCCTGAGAGCATCCTCAAGAAGTCTCCTACACCTAAAAGACCAACTATTTCCAGCCACATCCATGGAGATAACTTTGCACCAGAAGACCTTACAGTTCTATCAGACCCTCTTTTTGACCTAGACTCTAAAAACAGTGTACCTAGAACTAGGTCATTCAATGCTCCAGACCAGCCAGACCTTGAGGTTCCTGGTTCACCACCTCAAAGTGGTAAACACACTAGGGGCAGAGAGACCCCTCCATCTACACCTCTTGATATTCACTTCATTCAAAACTTGGGGCTATGCCACCCTAAATATGCTCAGCAGACATCTGCTGGTCCTAGTATCCCTGTCATCCATATACCAGCTGCTCAAGCCAACCCCTTACTTCCTCAGAACATCATCATGGTAGCCTGGTATGCACCTCTGGTGTTACCTCAGCCCCTAGTGCCCTTACCCAACGATTACCAATAAAAAATCCCACACTTCACTGCAAAAGAGTCTACCACAGCTCAACACCATGTGGACAGGATGGAAGATTCTTTTGATTACATGGAGATAGATGATGATACAGTCAAAATGAGAATCTTTGCCCAGAGCCTAGGAGGTGATGTGAAGAAACGGTTTAAAGGCCTACCTCCTAATAGTATCCAAGACCTTCCTGCTTTATATCATATTTTCATAAACAAATGGGAAGTCAAGGCCAACCCTCTCCAAATCTTAGCAGAATACAAGAACTTGAAAAGAAACATAGGAGAAAGTGTCCATGACTACTCTACAAGGTTTAACAGCGTTTATAACGCTCTTCCTCCACATATGAAACCTCCCTAAGGTATGGCTCTAGTGAAATATCCTGAAGGCTTTGATGCTGACATGGCCTACTAGCTTAGGGAGACGGATTACAACACATTGGAAGACATGCAAAAGGGAGCAGTGAGTGTAGAGGCTAACCTGATTGAGAAAAAATCAAGATTGACAGCTGAGAAGAGGGTAACATATAGAGATGACAATGGAGCTTCCACATCTGATCCCAATTATGACCGTCTATCTAAAAACATGGAAAAGCTACAGAAAATGATGGAAAAAATGGTTGTCACAGTCAATAACTAGAATAGAAACCAAAACCAGAGCTTTAGAAGAAATAATACCACTCCCAACAGACAAAGAGACTCAGATCAGCAAGTTATTCCCCCATTTCAAGAGAAATTTCTTGATGAAGATGAGGGAATCATAGAAGAGTCTGAGGGAACCACAATAAACATGTTTGAAATAGAAAACTCAATCCACAACTGTTCCACAGAGGAAGATCAACCCTCATCCTCATACTGGGATGAGGAAATATCAAAATCTGAGGATTACAGACTTGGATTTGAAAATGCCATCACGCAGGTCAGAGAACAGTATGAACTTAGAAGCAAAAAGAGCCTAGACACTTCCAAACCAAAGGCTTCGGAGGTTACCATCAAGAAAATACCTAAGAAAACTTCTAAAGTAACTGATGAAAGTCACAAATCAGCAGCTATGAGTTTTGGGAAGAACAAAGAGAAGGACAACCAAAACACTGATAAACAAAGTCAACCCACTAGTAGCACTAGCACTGCAGTTAGTGCTCCTGATAAAACAGTCCCTGATCCTGTACATAGTAAGAATCAGCACACTGAGCCTACTACTAAGGTAGTGGCTAACAAAACAGAGTTGAACATTCCAAAGAGTCAGTCCACTTTCAATTTGGAGAGTGAGATTGCAAAAATTAAAATCTCTGTCCCACTCTCTGAGCTGGCCACTCAAGATGTATATAAAGGCCAAATTTTGAAAGCATTAAATCTAGGGGAAAACGGTGACACTGTCAATCTGAGTGATGATCAACTAGCCCTCCTATTTGGTCGAAATATAGAAGGGAAGTTTCAGGAAGTGGTAATACCTCCTTTTTATATCAGACTCAATATCCATGACAAGATCCTTCACAATGCAATGCATGACTCCGGGGCCTCACACAACCTAATGCCTAAGGTAGTTATGGAAAATTTAGGCCTAGAGATAACTCACCCTTATAAAGATTTATATTCATTTGACTCTAGCATAGTAAATTCCTGGGCTTAATCAAAGACCTGTGTGTAAACCTTACCCAGATCCCTGCAAAATGTATGGTTATGGATGTTGTGGTGGCAGATGTACCACCTAAGTATGGAATGTTACTATCTAGGTCATGGGGAGCCAAGCTACAGGGCACAATGCAGATGGATGGGGCATATGCCACAATCCCTGTCTTTAGCCAGCTAAGGAGACTGTATAGAGAGGCACAAATGAAATTCCTGGTCAGCAGCCCTAAAAAGCCTGAAAATTCTCCTCTATATTCTATGCACACAAATCTGGACTCCTGTATCTTTTGCAACGATGAATCCTTGGGAGAGCCAGAATCAACAAACAGAGATACAAACAAAGGGGTTGAAACCATAGATTTTAACATAATGGCCACTCTGGACTTAGAGGAAAACGAAGAAGAAAACTTTGGATAGTGCACTGAAACAAAAATTCAGAGCAAACAAGAAATAGAATGCAATCAGCTAGCTAGTCACCTCTCTGAATTCCATGCACATCAGGGAGAGCAAAACCATCAACAAACCAGTGAAACCCACATTAGGGAAGAAAAGGATGATAAACATGAACATGACCCCTTGTGGGAAATGAATTTCGATGGGTCTTTTACTAGGAATACTGCAGGAGCAGGGGTGTGGTTACATAACACAGAGAGTGACTATGCAGAGAGCCATGCCTTTAACCTGAACTTCAAATGCACAAATAACATCGCAGAATATGAGGCTCTTATCCTAGGCTTGAATCTGTTGAAAAAATTAGGAGCTCATATGATAACTGTGCATGGAGACTCTGAGTTGGTCATAAAACAAGTGAATGGTGAATACACAGCGAAGCACCCTAGGTTGAGAGCGTACAGAAATGACGCTATGGATTTATTGAAAACCTTTGTAGAATATGAACTGGTGTTTGTTCCTAGGAGTCAGAATGTAATTGCAAATGGATTAGCTTGTATAGCTAGTTCGTATCACAAGCCTCCCAACGATCAACAAATCATCATTCAGACGAAGTTCAGACCTGCAGTACCTGATAATGAGAAATATTGGCAGGTTTTTGAAGGAGATAAGCAGATGGAGGATTTCCTGATAGGCAGGAACGAGTTTGAATTTTCCGATTCAGACTCTAGTCCCATGATAGCTGCCTAAATGAAGAGCCCTCAGAGTCCTCAGATGAGGAAGAGACACCCTGTAATATAGAAATAAACACTTTAACTGAACAAATTTGAAATCCGACTGAAGAATGTAAAAACGTAGAAAATGAGGAAATGGAGGTGCTGCAAGCCAAAGATAAGAACATACCCGGGGGGCTAGCACCTTTAGAGGACCTTTTTGACTTTGATGACGTAGCGAAAAAGCCCACTATAGAACACTCAGACTCTGATGTCGAGGAATGCAACATAGGCACTTAAGATAAGCCCAAGATGATCAAATTGGCTAAGTCCCTGCCTGCAAACATGAAAAAGAAATATATTGACTTGTTCAAAGAATTCATTGATGTGTTTGCTTGGAGCTATGAAGACTTAAAGGCCTATGACACAAACATCATACAACACAAAATACCTTTGAAAGAGAACCAGAAACCTTTCAGACAGAAAGTTTGTAGAATAAACCCAAAACAATTGCCTGCAGTGGAAAAGGAAATAAAGAAGATGTATGAGGCAGGAATAATAGTTCCTGTTAGGTTTTCAGATTGGGTCTCAAACCTTGTAGCTGTGAGAAAGAAAACAGGTGAGATCAGACTATGCATAGATTTCAGGAACCTGAATAGAGCCTCACTTAAGGACAACTACCCTTTACCAAAAATGGAACACATTCTTCAGAAAGTAGTGGGCTCAAAAAGGATCTCCCTGTTAGATGGTTTTTCAGGTTACAAACAAGTTTTAGTACTCCTAGAAGACCAACTCAAGACTGCTTTCACCACTCCATGGGGCACTTTTATGTATGTAAAAATGCCCTTTGGACTGATGAATGCTAGTGCAACCTTCCAACGAGCGATGGACATAGCCTTTTCAGATGAAATAGGGCACTTCATTGTCATCTATCTGGATGACATAACAGTCTATTCCAAGACTGATGAAGAGCACCTAAAACATCTGAGGAGAGTGTTTGAGAAATGTAGAAGGTTTGGTTTTCCATTGAATCCTAAAAAGACTGTATTTGGGCTGCAAGAAGGTAAGCTTCTCGGCCACATTATATCTGAGAAGGGAATTAGGATAGACCCACAAAGAGTTGAGGGAATACTACAAATCACACACTCAAGAAACATTAAAGAGTTACAGTCCTTCATTGGGAAAATAAACTTCTTAAGGAGGTTTATTCCCAACTTAGCTCAGCACCTTAGGAATATGACTAATATGCTGAAAAAGGGTGTAGGGGTTAAGTGGACTGTTGAGGCTAAAAAATATTTTGAATCTGTTAAACTTGCACTCACCCAGGCTCCTGTCCTAATCAACCCAGATTTCTCAAAGGATTTCCTGATCTTTTCGTTTGCCTCCGAGCATACAGTGGCTGCAGTTCTGCTGCAGAAAAATCCAGAGGGAATGGAACAACCCATTTCTTTCTTCAGCAAAGCTCTGAGGGATGCATCCTTGAAATAAAACATAATGGAAAAACAGGCCTATGCCTTGGTAAAGGCCTTGAAAGACTTTAGAGTGTACATACTGCATTCCCACACCATAGCCTACGTGCCAAACATAGTGGTTAAAGACAT
The DNA here is from genome assembly GCA_034641835.2 of Pinus albicaulis. NCBI lineage: Eukaryota > Viridiplantae > Streptophyta > Pinopsida > Pinales > Pinaceae > Pinus > Pinus albicaulis. Next base: position 359,086,354 of record CM076569.1, read on the forward strand.
CTTGTCCCAAGACCCGGATGGGAAGAGGGGCAAATGGATTGTTGTAATATTAGAATATGACCTTGAGATAAAACCCACAAAACTGATCAAAGGTCAGGGCTTAGCTCAACTAATGACTAAATCAAATTTACAAGCCCTTGACATAAACATGGTAGATGCCTTGGAGGAGCAGGAAGGATTGCCTGATCCCACTGTTGAGGAGAAGTTTCAGAACTCTCCTTGGTATTTTGACATTTTGTATGTGCTCACAAACCTCAATACTCCTCCTGAACTATCAAAGACTAAGGCCAGATTCCTAAAGCTAAAAGCCAGAAACTATTGCATTCTGAATGAATGTTTATACTGGAAAAATAAAAATGGCCTATTGCTTAAATGTTTGCCAGAAACTGAAGTTGAGAGGATTAAACAGGAGTTCCATGCAGGGGAGTGTGGAGGCCACTGAACTGGAAAGCCACTGCTAATAAAATACTCAGAGCTGGCTATTATTGGCCTACACTTTTCAATGACATCCATAAAATGATAATTTCCTTCCACAAATGCTATATTTTTGATGGAAAAAGAAAGCTCCTCCCTCTACCTTTACAACCCATCACTGTTGAAGGTCCATTTATGCAATGGGGCCTAGATTTCATAGGAGAAGTACACCCTACTTCTTCTACACAAAAAAAGTGGATCCTTACAGCCACATACTACTTCACAAAGTGGATAGAGGCCATACCTTCTAGGAATGCCACAGATGATATCATCATTAAGTTTCTAGAAGACCACATCCTCTCTCGGTTTGGTTGTCCAAGAAAAATAATCACTGACAATGCTGCTGCTTTTGGATCCAAAAAAATGGTTGATTTTTGTCACAGGTATCAAATAGCACTCAGTCATTCAACTGCTTATTACCCACAGGGTAATGGGTTAGCTGAATCATCAAACAAGAGCTTGGTGAACATTATCAAAAAGCTGCTCGAAGAGAACAAGAAATCATGGCACAACAAGTGAGTGCATGCTTTGTGGGCTGACAGGCTTACAACAAAGAAATCCATTGGCATGTCACCATATCAACTTGTCTATGGAACATAAGAAGTGTTTCCTACCAGCCTTGGGGTACCAGTGATTAAACTTGTCTAAGAGATTTAGACAGAAGAAGACAGCATGGTAAGAAGGATAAATCAAACAATCCATCTCTAGCAAACAAGGGAAGAGGTCTATAACAGAGCTATCAAAGTTCAAGAAAATATAAAGAAATTATTTGATAAAAGAACAAAAACTTGTGACTTCAAAATTGGAGATAAAGTTATGAAATGGGACTCAAGGAGAGAGGACAAAGGAAAGTGTGGCAAATTTGACAGTTTGTGGCAGGGTCCATACATCATCCAGGCCACTTTTGGTCCAAATGCCTTTTTTCTGCAAGAGCTAGATGCTACAGAGCTATCTGGGGGTCTTCTCAATGGCAGGATGCTCAAACACTACTACTGCTGATTTCCAATTTCCAGTTTCCATTTCCATTGTAAATACCATTGTTGTGTTATGTTTTCAAGAAAAAGAGAAAAATGTTTCAAAAACAGAGAGAAATGAGAGGTTCAGACATGCTCAAAAAATGAACCTCTAAAGTGAAAAAGAGTGGCTCTAACATGATCAAAACTTGAGCCAAAAAAGAAGAAAAGGATCAGCTCTAACATGCCCAAAACCAGAGCTGAAATGAAGAAGAGAAAGTGACTCTAACAAGCTCAAAATTTGAGTCACAAAGAAAAGAAGCATGCTTCAAAACTGCAGATTTTAAGCCGTCAAGATTTTGTTTTCAGTTCTCTGCAAATTTCAATCCATGTGCAGCTGTCTTTATGCCTTGGATCCATAGCAAACTAGACTGTCTAATCCTATTTTGACTATTTTTTAAATTTATGTTGTAGAATGTAGAGAAGAAATCTGCTGGACAGTTTAATCCCAGTAGATATGAGATTAGGTAGAGAAACATATGAGGCCAACAGTTTAATCTGGTCTCATGGAGTAACAAGGGTATAAATAGAATAGGTTTATTTTCCTGTTTATAAAAATAAATGATGTAAAGGGTCTACAAGTCCAAATGCACCCTGGAAGAAAAAATGCTAGGATTGTAGGATGGGTAGGTAGATTGTCAGGAAACGTTTTCTGCTGATTAATGTATCCATCATGTTTTTGGCAGATGATCCAAGAAAAGAAAGAATGGGTCAAGTACTAGGCATCTGGCCTACTCCAAAGATCATTTTTTGAATTCTTGACTCCTTCTAGAAGAAGCCATCCCCATGTGGAGCCACTGTTAGCCCCCTATGAATTTTTGACAAGCAAACAGGGGGCTAAATTGTTTTTTGAGCCTTCAAGGAATGCATTTCTTCTGATAACACATCATCCTTGAAAGCCTCTTCATGCCCTCCACCCTTTGACTAATTTCCACTGCTGTTTCTAAGTCAATAAACCTCACTGATTGTAAGAAATTGTGCTCAAGGAGGCCTTCATTTGCCCCTTGTATCCCTGCAGAATGTCCCATTTTAAAATTTTCTTAACCTGTGTCAAAGTCTCCCTTTTACCGCCCAAACCCCTCCTAAAACTTCTAAATCGCCTTCATTCCCTTTTAAAACCTGCAAATACCTTTGTTTGGTTCATGGGCCCCATACTCCCTCTACCGTTACTTCTTTCTGGCCTTGAATCTCATTAAAAATGGGCCAAAAAACCCATATTCTCCACATTTCAGGTTTAGCCCCTTTCAGCTCAGCCCCAGAACCATTTACCCCCCACATGACCAGGCGCTAGCCCGAAAGCGCTTAGCGTGATTGGATATCGAGAGTGCTATTAACCGTCGATTTCTGGGCATCCGACGGCCATCGCAAGCACCTTTCATTTCATGTTCGCCCCTATGATCATATCACAATCGTCGATCTGATCCGCAGATCGACGGTCCGTATTTCATTCGCCCCGGTGGTCCCCGCGCCAGAGCACTATGCAAAAACCGGTGGTTTCTATCGCACCACCTTTGAGAGGAGGGCGGTATTTTTCGTTTGACAACGATGCCATTCACCGACCGATGCGTGGCTCCGAGCACTATTGAAAAACCGCCCTCATCGTGCGTTAAATTTCGGCTATGGACCCGGCGCGATATGCGCGTGCACCATCCGATATGGGGTGGGCCATCTGACTGCCATCACACCCCGAAGATGCTCAGGCATTAACCCAGGTAAACAGTACCCCTGGTCCACCATCTGTCGCCTTCCGACGCACTTACAGCCGTCGATCTCCTCCTAAGATCAGACAGTTCAAATTTAATTTACACCCCACCATTGACCTGGTCCCGCCACGTCACCCATTCCACGTGTTTTCATCGCATTTTCATCCGTTTCCTATATATTTCATTCCAAGGTCAAATTTTAATGTTTTACATAAAATTTCTATCTCGACGTCTTCCAAATACATTTCCCACTGTTCCACGACTTTCCTCCACAGTATCCTCTGCATGCATCGTTGTCAACCATGCCACGTTTCCATTTTCGCAGTCATCCACAGCATCCCACCCCATGCATGGATTTCTTAACGTGTTTTCATGTTTTGCAGGGTTACAGGTGGTGAAAACCTCCACTGTTTACAGTCACCGTTACAGTGACACAGAACACAGGAAAAGACCATTTTCAGGGACTAATATTATGGAGAAAAGGCATGGGAAGGTGTTATGACATGATCCTCATTAAAAGAATAGAGTTAAACTCTGTAAAACTTGTCCAGAGCCATTAAAGCGCAGATTTCGCAGACAGAGGCAATCATGGAGAGGAAAAGAGTATCAGTGAGAAAGCTGAGAGTTTAAGGCCTGTAATTGAAGATCGTGAGCCTTAATCCAATAATTCAAAGGCAAGGTACCGGATCGAAGATCTCATAAATCACACAGAAGGCCTAGGGCACACAAAACGATATATATCAGTGTCACCATTAGCAGAATGTTCCTACCCGTGAAAGAAAAAAGTGCCCATACTGTTTTCATTTTATACCGTGTTCCTGAAGAGATTTCAGCCCTGACAACAGTCTTATGCTATCAGAAGCATTTGTTATGCAATATGGCAGACCTGAGTCATTGATCTGTTTTTGTTCAGTTCACTAGAGTATTGTAGAGGTATTACAGCAAGTACATCAAAGACATACCTGGAGTAAATTGCAGCCTGACGAAGACCACTCTTTCATCCAAAGAGTACTGAAGATAAATGCCCAGAATTTAAAACAGAATGGGGCCTCAGCCCTCTTACTCTTCTGAGTTTTAATGCTACATTTAGTATTCCATATACCTCCTCTACCTCTTTCAGCTATAAAATTCATGAAGAAACTCATTGTAAGGTTGTTGATTGGATATCTATAAACTGCAAGCTATTTCTCTTGAGACATGTTCTCTGTGCAAAGTTGTAAGATAGGCTGAGGAATATGTTTTTAGACTGAATATAAAGCTATTGGTAATGTTGTACTTGACTGGTGTCGCTCTTTAATATGACAAGCACATTTCTTTGGATCCTGATTTAAAGCAGCAGTGATGTTTTTCTTTCTCTGTCTATGTTTTCATTTTTAGTTCATTACATTTCATTTCTTCTGGCATGCATCAAAAATCTGGCATAGGATTTACCCTTTTTAGGTACCGTATGTTTCTGCTCTCCCTGCCCTCAATGTTTTTTGCTATATGTTTTATCTGAGGACTGATTTCAAGCTAATTTAACCAGTGTAGTGGTCAGATATACTGCTAGATGATGTATGAATTAATGAATCTGTTCTTAGATGTTCTTGTTAGGCTTTAATTGATTGAATTGGGATACTGGGAGTCTAAAACTCTGTCTCTGTCTCACTAGGATCCTTTTCAATTAATTGAACCTTTCTAAGTTCCCTTGAGCTGGAGATTGAAGCATTGAGAGTTCAAAGTCTCTCTCTGATCTCAGGTTTTCACCTTTGTGTCCAAATATTTTATGTTTCCTTGTCTGAAGAGTTAACCTTTCAGGTTTCGGATCATAGGTTGTCCAATGGCATGTCCTATCCCTAGATCTGATTCTTGAAGGGTCATCTTGGAGGTTTCCTTGCCTTTCACCTTCCTTCTTTCCATTTCATGCCACACTATCATCTTTAAGATCCAATTCTTTAGATGACTAGCCCAACTGAAAGCCTGCATATTGAATAGCAAGTAAACCCTTTCCTGACTCCATTTCCCAATGGTCTCGATGTTCTCTGAATCATCGGAGGTTTCTTTTCTTTCACCTTCTTTCTTGCCTTTCCAAACCACACTATCATCTTTAAGATCCAATGCTTTAGATGACTAGCCCAACTGAAAGCCTGCATATTGAATAGCAAGTAAACCCTTTCCTGAACCCATTGCCCAATGGTCTCGATGTTCTCTGAATCATCCCTCCTTTACCTAAAACCCTCTTTGCTCATTCGTGTCTTATATTGAACCCGTCCTTCCTGATTCCCAACAACCAAACAAACAATCAAACAAACAAACCCGAGCCTTATAACTAGCCTAATATCTAAACACAGAGCTTTAAGGACATAAAACCTTTGCCTATATAGAGAGATCCCTCTCTGGACCCAGGAGGTCTAGATCCTGAGGTCTGAAAGTGGTTTTGATGTTGTCTCATCTTTTGGTATTTCCAAACTTGTCAAAACATGGGAATCCCAACAAGGTAATCTAAGAAAGAGGGTGTACAAGGTTTTTGTGAACTTCCATATACACCTTGGTGATCAAATGAAAGAGAAATGACCAAGGACTTGACGCATGCGTAGGTAGTCTCCCCGAATACTGTGTTCGGTGTATCACGGTTATAGGGTGGCAGACTTGGCTTCCTATGGATAAAGGATTTGAACCAATGAGGGTCTCCCTTTATATACGTGATGGTACATGGAGCACAAGTCTGTACTAGTGATGTCTAAAGCTAGGTGGAAAACGACAGCTACTAGGTTTAACGACGTTGGAACACGTCACTAGCCTAGACATCTAATAATGTTTGCGTTAGGTTCCAATGCTTCCTTAGTTTATTGAATAAATTTTAAATTTGATCTTGAATTAATGTTTCAGGTTCAAGGCCTTAACGAATGGGATCTAAAATTCGTGAATGCATGCTATATGCAAAAGAACATAATTTTCCATTCGATGAATGCTAATCATGAGAAGGATAGAGATCTTTCAGAAAGTAGCAAACAATGAAATCATGAGAAGAAATCCACTAATGCATCTAATACAACCAAATGAAAAACTCTTTCCTAGTTCACTAAGAGCTAGTTATGCAAAAGACCTTTTCATTTCCGATGCAAACGAAAGAATGCATTTTTTTGTTTTTTGAATGAATGAAGCACACAATGCACTAATTACATTAAAAATCAAATCAAACACTATTTTAGAGCACTGTTGTTACACCAATTTTTGGTCATCTAACCTATTATTATTAGATGAACCCAAGTACACCATGTAAGATCAATTTTACCCTAAGTAAAATTTCTTTCACCACATAAAATAACTTATTTGCTTATATTTCCTAGTCATATTTAACCCAAAATAAGGAACTTAATTAAATAAATCCTTATTTATTTAATTATTTCCTAAGAATAATTTATTTAAATCATTATTTAAATAAAATTCTTAGTTAAATTTGACTAAATCATCCATAAATAATTAAATAAACCATTATTTATTTAATTATATTCCCATCATTTCCATAAAATGATAAATAAATCATTTATTTATTTATTATTTATAAATAAAGGAATTGACTCAAGTCAAGAATCCTTTTCCCTCCAACAAATATAATAAAATATTCCTAAAGGGTGCTTCTAGAATTCGATTAATAATATTTTATTCATGCACCGAGTTCTAGATAACCCTAATATTTTTTTATACATAGGAAGGTTTCCCCCATTCATTATTCACCTTCATTGCATTAGATCACTCTGGATCTTCTCTTGCTCACCATTTTCTATTTTGCTTTATGAACTCCCATTGAGTTCCATGTTTGTTTTTCTACACCACTAAAAGAGAGAAATGTTAGATCTGAAACACCGAGGACTTCCAAGAACCCATCCCACTGAGGAGAACCGGAAAAAACCTTTCTTGTTTTCCTCCTAGGTGCCCCATTCTTTAATATAATACAAAATTATTTCATATATGTTCTTCTTGTCTTGTTCATTAGATCTATGGAGCTATGTTATTTTTTATCTACTTAATATCTTTTGTGTTTAGATCTAAATTTATGCAGCATACTTAAAGATATTCTGTAGACACAATTGATGTTAGGGATATTTTTTATGCGTAGCTAAAGTGATCTTTTATGACGAAATATTCATACTAACAATTGGCGACTCCACACGGGTTTTCTTTTGCAACCACTGTCGTTTTATCTATTCCTGCATATCCAGCTGTTTCATACCCTAGGGTTTCTCTTCCATTTCCTTATTTTCCTATTTTTATGGTGCTTTTCACCTCTAAAACCCTCAAATAGTCAAATTTTTAACTTCCGTGTGTTTCTAGCCTTATTGCGCAGGTGACTGACATCAACCGCAACTGAGCCGACAAATTTTTCTAAAATCTGCCGTTGAGAAAGCCGGATCTGCAGGTCACACTTATCAGCCCAAAAAGTGCGACCTGAGCCTCAGGACGCACTTTTCTGCCCAAAAAACTGCGACCTGGACCGAAAATAGGTCAGAACCTGCAACCTGCACTTTTTCTGCAATTTTTCCAGCACTTTTTTGGGTTTGTCTGAAGCTTCTGTCAGGGTTTTCCAGCCTCTGTCTTTGCCCGTTTAGACCTGTTCCTGATCTGCTTCACTCATATAAGAGGGAATCTTGCCCCTTAGGGCTCTAGTACCCCCCACCTTTTGTGGGCGAGTCTTTTCTATTTCAGAAGTCTGAATTTCCATAGTTTCGGCCTTATTTTTCTCAGATCTGATACCTCTTTTTCAGATCCCTTTAGATCAGCTCTCCTCCCTCTCAAAATACCTCATATCGTGTTGTTTGGGTTCATTTCTAAGGCCACTGCCTTGTTCCTCCTATTTATAGCTGATCTCTTCCTTTTTAGTAGCAACCTTGCCTCTGCCTCTTTACTGTTCTCTGCACCACTTTTCAACAAATTTACCCTTTAGATCCCAGTCCCTCTGGACCTTAGATCTATTGGCCTCTTTTTAGCATGCTTTGCCTAGTTTTTTCCCTCTTATAGATTAGTTTTGAGAGACCCGCCTTCTTGGGCTAGATTGCTGCATTTTTAGTTGTTAATTTCCTGTTCTTTCAGTCTTATTAAATGCAAATTTATTTTCTGTTACGTAGCAAACTTTTTATTTTACTCTCAAAACGTATGGGTTTAAACAATTAAAATTAATGCACGCCGCACACTGACCCTAAGTGAAGAAGCGCCTGGTTAACACCACTTGGAAAAGACTTTAAAATCAATTGTCACTGCACCTTTCAGCCCTTGACCTCACTTGATTCTCTCCCTCCCTGCCCTTGTCGGTGTTTCTTATTCTTGTCATCATTGTGCCCCCAAGGCACCTCTCCCGGAGACTTCTTGGCCTTCACCCTCAGTTTCCGCTTGGTCAACTTCCTCCTCCCCGTCGTCATCGAGTAAGTCTTCCCCCGAGTCCACACTCCGACTCTTCCTCTGATTGTTCGGGTTCTCCCCCTAGTCTTGGTTCCCCCCCTGTCACTTTCCCCATGTCTACTTCGGGGCCTACTACCAGCACCAACCCCAGTACTACTACTGGGTCTATTTGCAGTGGAACCACCTCGGGACCTACCTCGACTGCCCCATTACTTCCTTATATGGCCGACCTTTCTCTTCCCGACTTCAATCAGCTGATTAATGATCCTATCTTCCATGATGTTAGTTGGCCTGCTATGCCAACCAAGCTCCCCTCCGACATTCCCAAGTTCGAAGGCCTTGCTACTGAGGATCCCTCCAACCATATCCGATCCTTTCATATGTGGTGTTCCTCCAATTCCATTACTGACGACTCTATTCGTCTTAGACTGTTCCAACTCACACTTACAGGCGAAGCTTCTAAATGGTATGTTGAGCAAGCCACCTCTTCCCATACCACTTTTGCGACCATTGCCCAAGCCTTTTTATCTTACTTCCAGCTTCCTCTCCGATACAACACTGGTACCGAGCTTTTAACCTCCTTCCGTCAATCCTCTTCAACCCACCTTTCCTCTCATGTCCAGGAATGGCGACGAAGAAGAAGCTTATGTCGAGCCCCTCCCTTTGAAGATCGGGTTTATATGGACTGGTTCCTTCATTCTCTCTTACCTCCCATTGGCAAAAATGTTTCCTCCCACTTTCCTCAAACCGAAGAAGCCACCCTTCAAATAGCTTTGAAATACGACCTTATTTATGCTCAATCTGGTTATGTTTATACTATCCTTCTTGACCTCCCCAAGCTCGGTGGCACTAATGCCCTGGGGGCATCTCACTCTGCCAACAGTATCATTGGAGATCTTTCCCATACCTCTGCCCAACCTACTACGGGCTATGGTTTCCCTCCAGGAGGGGCCAGCCCCTCCGGCACTTTTCCCCCTCCCGGTAGCATGTATCCAGGATACGGCATGCCTCCTGATTTTTCCCCCACTCCTGCTTACCTCAATGTTACCCACCCTAACCCTTATCCTTACATGCAGCCTGGTGTCCCAGCTCCTCCAGCATTTGGACCTCCCACTCCCTTGCCTTCTCCAACCCTGCAACCACACTTACTACCCCCTCCAGGGCAAGTGTTTGCACAACAGGGGGCACCTAATCTTCCTCCTTCTCAAAGAAAATGGAAAGGCAATCAATCTTCCCCTAGTAACCGTGGACCTAATCCTTCAAGTATTGATCCTCACACTGCCAACCAACCACAGGGTTCTCAGCCCAAGCCGAACAGGCCACTTCGCACCAATAAGCCTTGTTCGTGTTGCGGTGTTTATGGTCACTACACACACGATTGTCCATTATTACCACAAATACGGCAGATGTGGGATTCTTAGGCCACCGTACGGGGATAACACTCCTCCCCTACCTCCTCAACTACTTCTCAACCCGCTGTGTTTACCGATCCTTTCCCTCAACAGGGATTTGTGGCCACTCAACCTCCCCATGCCCCTGTAACCCATTAGGGGAATTTTGAGGTCTAAAATGGGCCTCCTAAGAAAAATGTACAACAAAAATAAACTTTATAAAAACCAATAGGATTCAAGATGATGATGTCAACCATGGGGGATGATTTACCATTTTTTAAATAAAAGGGTAGAAATATTAAAAAATAATAAAATAATAAAACTACTTTTTCAACTCATATTTTCAACTTATCTCCCAAAATTTTTACTCAAATTTTGAGTGGGAGTACTTGTTGGATGCAAAATTTAATTCCTCATCCAAGGAGTACCCATGTTGCATACTTTCAATGAACCCTGCTACATGAAAAATGGGAAATACATAAAAAAAATGTGATTACAATCACGTTTTTTTTATGTATTTCTCATTTTTCGTGTAGTAGGACCCATCAAAAGTATGCAACATGGGTACTCCTTGGATGAGGAATTAAATTTCGCATCCAACGAGTACTCCCGCTCGAAATTTGAGTAAAAAATTTTGGAGATAAGTTGAAAATGTGAGTTGAAAAAGTAGTTTTTTCATTTTTCCCTCTAAAATTTGATGATGTCATCAAATCTTATTTGATTTTTTCCACTTTTATTTTATAATTTCCTTAGGAGGCCCATTTTAATGTCGGTCCTGCCCTAATGCACTCACCTTCTCCTTGGTTCCTCAGGTGCAGGATTATCACCCGATGGCCCTCTGGCCCTCCTCTCACCGTCGACCTCGACCTTCAAACCGGTCCGTCAATATTCCACACCTCCCGTTCCCTCATCTCGAGTCTCCATCGTCGGGTCCTCTGAGCATCTATCGACACCCAGTAGTCCGCCCACAGCTCCCTCCACGCCCAAGCGAGTTCCTCCTGAACTCCTAAGGGACCATTACGCTGAAATGTTGCCTCTGGTTGGGCTGCCCATTCATACAGCATAGTAGATGATCTGGCCCAATCTCCTGCCGCCATTTCAACACTGGAACTCCTCCATTCATATCCTTCTCAAAAGAAGGCTTTACTATCTGCCGTGGGCGCTGTAGATCCTGCTGATGACCAATTGATTATTTTCGATGCCCGTCAGTCAGATCATCCCCCTCTCCCTTCTTCGGTTGCTTTCCAAATCCCAGTCAAAATCCGAAATGCCAATGTTGCTCGGTGTATTATTGATGAGGGGGCATCTACCTGCGTAATGTCCACTTCGGTTTGGAAACAACTTGGATCTCCCGAGATGGCCCCTTCCACAATCACCCTTCGTGCGTGGGATGGCCATGCCTCCCAGCCCATTGGCCTCTTCCGTAACTGTCCTATCACCCTTGCCGTTAAGACTATCTGTGTCGACGTTGAATTTATCGATGCCCCTCTTGACTACAACATTATTTTGGGGCGTAGTTACACCTATGCCATGTCTGCCGTCCCATCCGCAGTCCACCGCAAGATGTTTTTCCCTCATAATGGCAAGATTGTCACCATTGACCAGTTGACCTACCATGAACCAAAATCTCAGATCTCCCCTGAGTCCACCATCTCTACTGTGACCAATAAGCCCACTGTTGATTCTTTGACCACTGTTTCCCCTGGCATCTACGAAGACTCCTCTCTGCTTGGAAATTTTCCTGGTCCTCCCCCTCCCCCTGTCTATGACCCTAGCTTAGTGAATGTTTGCATGATACGATCATCTCAGGCTGGCCTTTCGCCGCCTGCTCTGGCTAATCAGCAACCTCACTCTCACCCATCACCTCCTGCTCCTAGCCCTTCACTTCAGTCAGCCAAACCGTTTTCACCTGGCTCTTCCCGTCACACTCAGGAACCTGCCTACCCTCCCGAGTTAGTTCCCTCAGGTCCCCACCATATGGGAGCCATCCCCCCTGGTCATTACCCCGCCGATCAAATACCTTTCCTTGGTCCCCCCCGGCATCTATTCGGTCCCCGTCATGGCCACCCTTTCCCTCCCTAATTTAACCTTGGGAATTATAGTATGGTATCTTACTCCTCCACCGAGACCCCACCAGGCCACCCCAAACCATACATAGCTGTAACATCGGTACAACCGATCCCCTTCACTCCTTCCACCACCACCACGCCCCTAGCCCCTCCACAGAACCCTCCAAATGCTGCGACGGCTACAAGCAAGAAACGCAAAACTCGCAAGGGGGCATCCAATGACAAGGCCACCACACCTGACCCTACCCCTCCCCAACCCGCCAAGCCTTGTGCCTTGTGTGATGGTATCGGTCATCCCACCCATACTTTTCCTGAGTTGCCCCGTATTCAACCCATGGTTAAAGTCGCGTTCCTTGAATCTACGATCCCTGACACCTCTATTTCTTCCTCATCCGTAGCCAAGAACTCAAAGACTCTTCGCACCAACAAACCCTGTGCTCTGTGTGGTGTCCATGGCCATTATTCTCACCATTTTCCTCACCTCACGCATTACCGAGCCTCTTTAGAGGTCATCCACGAGTACGAAGTGGAACAAAAACAATCTGCCTCTCCTATACTTGCTCAATATGCGTCTGATATACTCCAAGATCCCCCCACTACCATTGACATTCCTCCCCCTGATGTTGAAATGTTGGAACCTGCTGCACCCATCCTTTACCTATCATCATCCGCACGACCCGCGGAGTACATTCCATCTGAATCCACTCCATCTGTTCTGCTTAACCCTCCTTCAGAAAATTTCTCGGGTTCTTCATATTTTGACCATCGTTTTACACATTCTTCTGATATTCCCCATGATGACCCGTATCTGCGCCTCTCTTCCCATACTGATGACTTAGGTACCTTTGCAGTGTCGTATAGTCTCCTTGACCCTTTCATTCCCTATCCTAATCACGATCATCCCATCCGTATCTTTGATGTTATTCGCAGCCTGAGTGCCCACTCTTCATCCCATAGCTCTCCCTCTCGTCGATCTATGTGTCCTAGACTTCCTACCCGAGCTGCTCCCTCTCGTAGCCCTCAATGGATGTCTATACTCTCCTCACGCTGCCATTATTTTTCTCATCACATCCTCCATCTACATGTTCATTTGGACTCCCTGCTTATTTTATTACAACTTAATGGTGTCTATCGTGTGCATAACCCTATCCTGTTTAGACAATATTTACGAGTGAAACTTTTGATCCATGAATTTCGATTCATTACATTTAAAAATATACCTAGAGATCAAAATCACTACGTAGATTAAATCGCAAATCATGTTCTAGACTAGCATTTATCACACACACCACAATAACATTTAACACCATAAACCAAATATAAATACATCATATATATTATTTAACATGTGTTTTTAGTGTCCATCTACTCTGAAACATACATCATGCCCACAACATGTTACAATACCAAAACCACAAAAATGGGGGGCACCACTCGCCCCTACCTAGACACTGGGGGGCACCACCTGCCCTACACCTAATCACTCTCTGGAGGATCCCGAGCCAATGGCTCTGCTCCAGTAGCTCGTAGATCATGCACAGCCTGACCGGCCATTGCCATGCGTCGCATGATACCTCGCCACTCTGAGGGTAGCCCAATACATAACTCTATGTACTGGTCATCTAAATCCTGCCAACCACGCTCTGAAACACTGGTCAGCAGCCCCTCACATCTATGAAGGAGGTCCTCCACTAGAGCAGCCATATCATCGTTCTGTGCCGCCCTTGATCCACTTGCACCTGTAGCCCTCGCTGGTATAGGGCGTCCCATATATCCGGCCAGTTTTATCGGAGCTATATCTGCATTCTAGACAAAATCAGAATTAGTACCATGAATACTAGTCACAAAATCTAAAATGCACCTAACAGATTAGTTATTTGTCACTCACCATCGGGTCCCCATACTCGACCAGGTGGAAGCGGCAAGTTTGGATCTCCCCAATAACTCATCCCACTATAGGGATAGTCGTCTATGTATAGTGGCATCTGATCCCAATGGGTGAAGAACTCTGGTCGAAACACTCGTCCGACCACCCCTCCTCCTCCTCTACACAGTAATCGTCCCCACCGACGCATCCGTGGCTCTCTTGGCCCACCATCAGGTAACTGCACACGAGGTCGTAAGGTCGGGATCTTCTCAAGGAAGAAAGAGCACAATACCGTCCCGTAGGCACAATCATGATTCACTTGCCACTTGCATAGCGACAACTGTCGTTTCACCGATACCAACATCATCTGGGCCCACGCATAGTAGGTCCCACTCAACACACTCTCTACAATCATCATCTACCCTCCAGTGATGTGATGGAAGGCTTGGCTACCAAAAATCCGCAACACTACTGCGCCCACTGCCCGGGTCTCCAACATCTCCAGATCACCAATGGATATCCGAGTCCCTTTGACTCAGACACCTGGGCGACAATGTCGCTCAACAAACTCCATAATGTTACGCCCCCATGGTAACATTGGCTGCATATTTCCCACCATCCCCAATGGTGAGAGACCAGTCAAGAAATACAAATCTTGGACCGTCAGCTCGATCCTGTGCCCCTGCACTACAAATGCCTCTTGATCCAGATCCCAATAACTGATAATCTGGGCTAACAAGGGCTCTCCAGCCCTCATCAAAGGGTTCTCCAAAAATATCAGAACCCCATGTCTAGCCAGTGCATGACAGACACCCTGATTTGCCTGGATCTCCGTCCGTAATGTACCTAAGTCTCTCTCCTTCCACTTTATTTGTATATCTGCCATATCTGCACAAAAACATCATTTTGTCAGCCTTCAGATCAACAAAACTGCATTTTCTTACACCAAAACAGTATTCCAGCCCATAACAGCATTGAAACCTCCCACACCTAGCAGGTTGCACTTTTTGGGCAAAACCTAGGCCAGGTCGTACTTTTCAGGCCAAAACCTGCGTCCCAGGTCATAGCTTTTTCCCAAAAAAGTGCGACCCGACCGTAATGAGGAAGTAGGGGCAGTTACTGGAATTTAAAACCCTAATCTACAATTTCAATCCATCAAAAACAAAGCTTAGGATTGGGCATCTTACCTGCAACTGACGGTTCACAATTCCAACGATCTGTTTGTCCGCTACGATCGTCGCAAGATTTAGGGCCTTCTCTCCTCTCCAAATTCACCATAGCTACACAAGAAAATGAATGATTTTGGAGGGAAAATGCCCTATTAGAAGAAAACCCTTGTTTTTTTCTTTCACCCGCTGTGACCAAACCGTATCCCCATTTGACACACCATCCACACCATTGGAAATCTCTCCCCGAGCACTCCATAAAGGGCTAATTCACCGCTTCCCAAAATCAAATTTCTTCACTTACGACACTTGTACTTGGGGCACCACTTTTCCTTCTTACTTGTCTTCGTTTGTGTTGACTTTCACCATGAGATACCCCATTGTACTCATGCTCTTATGGTTCCCCATTGGACCCATACTATGAGGCAACACCATTGAGTCACCCTTGTTTAGAGCATCCGAGTCGAGTCATCTGCACATTCATGGAGTCTACCCCGAGTCCTTTTGTACCTCGTCATAGTATTCCCTCCTGTCCTACTTGGTCCCTCTCTCATATCCCACATTATGGCCTTCAATACACCTGTCCACTATCCCTCATGATATGATGTCAGTCACTACCAAGCCATTCATACACTTTATGCTCTAACAAGGGAAGTCGTCCACCCGCTCCTCCGTTTCTCTCATTCCATCATCACCATTAGTATATACTTGTTCTTTGCTCTACTATTTTCCCCCATGCCTCCGTTGGGGTTCCCTTATTTCCTCACCTATGGTGGACCTACTTCTGTTGACATCAGCCCATTTACTCCACAAGCCAGGTCCAGGGGGCAGTGTACCTTGGTTCCAGCTCTTCCGCGCATGATCGTGATATATACACTTGATGGTCCAGTGACGCAGCAGAAGCTATTGGTGATTCCCAGGCATGTGTGAGATGTCTCAACCCTCATGAAGGGGTAGCCCTACAGGTAGCCCCCCACATGCCCGGATGACTTCGTCATCTCCACCCTGATGCAGCTCCTCTCATTTGATGATCTCGGCCTCAGCCGCTTGCAGCACCTGTTCGATTTGCATGTATCTCTTAGATTTTGTGAGCCCTTCCCCGTGTGTGGGGGGCATTTGGGTGCATTTATATCTCATGTACTACCATATTATTATATAAGTCCTAACGATTATTCCAGGCATCGCATGTATGTGGGATTCATCATATTATTTATCTCGCTCATGTTTAGGCCAACCTATGCTTAATTATTGCATTCCGTGGTTTTCCGGGCGCCTTATTCTTTGTACTTATTGCATTCCGTGGTTTTTCGGGTGCCTTATTCTTTGTACTTTGTCTCGGCGGGCATAGGTATGCCTCCCCCGCTGCCTTTAGCACAGGTACCACTTCAAAGAGACTTGTTGCACCTGTAAGTCTCGTCTCCTCAGGGTCTAGTCCTTTCACACATCAGACAACCTTACCTTTCTCTCTCACTTCCCTCTTGATGCCTAGTGATTGAGTTCTTACAACGTACTTCGGTCATACGATTTTCTCCTAACATTCGTACGTTGGGGGGAAATCTGTTACACCAATTTTTGGTCATCTAACCTATTATTATTAGATGAACCCAAGTACACCATGTAAGACCAATTTTACCCTAAGTAAAATTGCTTTCACCACATAAAATAACTTATTTGTTTATATTTCCTAGTCATATTTAACCCAAAATAAGGAACTTAATTAAATAAATCCTTATTTATTTAATTATTTGCTAAGAATAAGTTATTTAAATCATTATTTAAATAATATTCTTAGTTAAATTTGACTAAATCATCCATAAATAATTAAATAAACCATTATTTATTTAATTATATTTCCATCATTTCCCTTAAATGATAAATAAATCATTTATTTATTTATTATTTATAAATAAAGGAATTGACTCAAGTCAAGAATCCTTTTCCCTCCAACAAATATAATAAAATATTCCTAAAGGGTGCTTCTAGAATTCGATTAATAATATTTTATTCATGCACCGAGTTCTAGATAACCCTAATATTTTGTTATAAATAGGAAGGTTTCCCCCATTCATTAGGCACCTTCATTGCATTAGATCACTCTGGATCTTCTCTAAGTCACCATTTTCCATTTTTCTTGATGAACTCCCATTGAGTTCCATGTTTGTTTTTCTACACCACTAAAAGAGAGAAATGTTAGATCTGAAACACTGAGGACTTCCAAGAACCCATCCCACTGAGGAAAACTGGAAAACACCTTTCTTGTTTTCCTCCCAGGTGCCCCATTCTTTAATATAATACAAAATTATTTCATATATGTTCTTCTTGTCTTGTTCATTGGATCTATGGAGCTATGTTATTTTTTATCTGCTTAATATCTTTTGTGTTTAGATCTGAATTTATGTAGCACACTTAAAGATATTCTGCAGCCACAATTGATGTTAGCGCTATTTTTTATGCATAGCTAAAGTGATATTTTACGACGAAAGATTCATACTAACAACTATGAATGTAGAGATCTCAAAATGAACAATTCGAAAGCAATGCTGACATAAAAACGTACTCAAAACGATGATGCACTCTTTCAAACAAACATAAAGCTTTCAAAATGACCCAAATGAGAAATGTGATCTATGCTCAAATTGAAGAGATGGAGAGTCAAACAAAAACAAAAGTAATATTTCAACAAACCGAAAACTCAAAGGATCAAGAAAGGCTAGTACAACTAATCAAGGGATCGAACTGACCAAAACGAAAAGAATCCAACTTCAATTAGAAGGCTGAGTGAGCGAAAGACACCTAGAAATCCTAATGCTATGAACTACACCGATCAGAGAATAAACAAACAACTATGAAGAGCAAGCCTATAGGAGTCAAAACAAATCCAAAATACCAATTGCAAATCAAAAAATAACCCAGAGTCAAGCACAACTAACAAAAAACTCAGAAGGAAGGTCAAACCAAATCCTACAGGATTTGGCGCGACTGTGAGGCAGTAATCTGCACCAAATAGTGGTTGGCACTACTGAAACAAAAGCAACAAGCGTCAATTGGCGTGACTGTTTAAAGAAAACCTGCGCCAAGCCAGATAACTATAGGAAAAGGAAAAAACTAGGGAGCAGAGGTCAAACTTGACACTATGAAGCTGAACAGGATAATTCCAAACAGTCAAGCAACCTAAAAAAGACAAGCAAGCATTCAAATGACGAAATTCGACTCGACAAGGAAAATTCCAAATGAGCAATGAGATGACAAAACTCACACTGATCCCCAGTGGATTTTCCAACTTGTTGGAAAGGTAAATCCCCTCTCTAGACAGAGGCGATCCCTCTAGCCCTAGAGTGGGTATAGCAACAAGGGAACAAGCTAAGGTGTAGGTTCCTAGCTAACAAATGAAATAGGTTGGGGTAGATTGTCCTACCCGGAGTCCTACGCGATTGTCACAACTATAATAATGGTAGCCTCTTGATCTCTGTCTTGATAGGTCGCGGTCCTTCAACAATGGTACTCGTATTCCTTCACAAAGATCAAATATAAGAGCGATATACAAGAAAATAATTTCAATTTTAGCTAACTAGTTAGTCAAGGAGGACTAAACACATTACGTAAAATAAACCATATAAACACAAGATGGAAATGAGACAATAGTCATGTATATATAAATAGAAGAAAGACATTACAATCAGAGCCTTGACGTCATAGCCTTTGTCAGTGGGTTCTTTTGAAGCGTGTCTCGAAGGATCGTCAGGGAATTAGGACGAGGCGAGGACACAAGCCTAAGATCTCTCTCAACAAAGGTCTCTTTTTGCTCTATCTCACCAACAAGATGTTCAGTAATTCTCTTAAGCCTTTCAATATGATTGCTCCGCTAGTGTATCAATGGGAGATGGCTTTATTTATAGAGGGAGAGGAGGAGGTTGGGCTCCCCACAATGGTGGAAGGGAGGCCTTATGCTTTGGGAGGTTTCCCCAAAAGGTGGAAACAAGTGGCCAAAGGAGGGTGGTCGTAGTTATTCAGTCAAACCACTCAGGCTGACTCGCCGACGAAGTTTTTATGATGGAAACTTCGCCTCTATTTTTAAAAACATTCCAAAAATAACTTGGTGCAGGTAGCGCACTGGGACAGAGTGCCAATGGGCACAAGGCCCAGTGTTAATCTTCCTCATTAGCATGAGGGCATAATGGTCTACTAGTGCCAACCCAAAAACATGTGTTTCTGATGGTTTGCTCAGGAAATTATCAAAAAAAATAATGTTGTCCTCATGGAAAGGGATGTAATGATGGTCTTTGCAAAGCATGACACTTCTTATTAGTCACAGAAAATATCCTCCAATGTGCAGGATGGGGATTGTAGGGATTGTGATAAAAAATTTTGTAACAATTTGTGAACATGAAGAAGTGTGCATTTGGGTATAAGGAACTTGATTATCTTGGATTTTTGTGTGAACCATGATGGACTAAGAATTGATCCAATGAAGTTTTCAACCATTGTTATTTGGTCACCACCAAATGTCAACCTCGATCTACAAGGTTTCAAGAAAATGGTGAACTATATCAGGAATTTTACTGCACAGTTTCCCCATGACATGCATCCTCTCAATGATTAAAAGAACCTAGGATATAAAATTAGAATATTAATAGTTTTATTTTGTAACTTGGTTTGAGGCATCCTAACATAGATCACAATATTTATGGCTACATATGATGTAGTTCTCTTAATTGTGATTCAAGTAGATGATTTGATTATCACTAGAAATAATGGTGATACAATTTAAGTTTAAAGTCACAATTGAAAGATACATTTGAAATTACTAACTTATCTATGTTGCATTTATTTCTTGGTAGCCAAGTTATGCAATTGTATGATAGTATATTCATTTCTCATCCAAAGTGTGCTTTGGATATCTTGAAGATATTTAAAATGGAATATTTGTAAGCCTCATTCTACTCCATTTCAATTAGAAGCTAATATGACTAAGGATTGTGATTCTTTGAAAGTCAATGCTACCATGTATAGGAAATTTGTTGGTAGTCTCATTTATTTGATTCGTAGTCAAATTGAAATTTCCTTCGCCATTAGTTTGGTCTCTAGGTTCATGTAGGATTTTTTGGAAATCCATATGAAGACTACAAAGAAGGTTTATCAATATATAAAAGGTACATATCGGTTTGGAATTAATTCTTCAGCAACAATTCAAATCAATTGGCAAGGTATACATACACTAATATGTAAAGAAGTGAATTATACTATGTGATCCTCATTAGAAATAAACATTGCATTCTTCCCACTACTAATTTTACCAACACAAATCCTCTGTGGAAATAAAAAATGTAATCCTCTTTGTCTTCAGATTTGCTCACTGCTTGGTTTACTTTGCATGTGGTGGCTAGACCAATGCCAATTAAATTCCCAAATTTTGTTTATGGTAAAGGTTCAACCCAACACTCTAATACTGAGAACCAAACAAAATTATGTTTACTGAGAAGCACTCTAATAATGCCAACCAAACAAAACTCTATTTTCTACACAAAAATAGCTATAACTATGACCAATCATAAAAAAAACAATTAAAATAGATACACAGATATCCCAAGCAATTTGTTAAGGATTCAAGCCCACCTTTGTAACCATTTATGAACCTACTCATTTACTTACGTATATTTCTATTGTAAAACACTCTATTCTAAATGAAATATAATTTTCATAATAGAACACTATTATGCCAAATACAACAAAGAAATTTGTCACTTACAATGGTAGTTGAAATTATACTCTTTTCCTTGTTTAAATGTACTTATACATCACTCATTTAACAATCATCTCCATGTCCAATTGCAAGAAACCATAAAATTAATTAATTATTTACTAATATGCCAACCATATGCCTCTAGTTAGAGATAAATATGCATTTATAAGTAGACTTAGATTATTGGGGAAGTCATTTTATTCTAGTGAAGGCTTCCAAGAAAAGCACTAGTGTAACCAATATAATATGCATATATGAATTTTCCAATTTGGTTACTGTAATATATAACAGTGAGCATTCACTGAGACATATAGCTATAGGTTGAATGCCAACCAATGTGGAGTGTTCCCATCCTGAGACAAAGTGTCATCCTTTGTATGATGATGTAAGATGTGGGATACACAACATTCAAGAAATTAATTTAAACCCAACAATCAATCTAATAGCTAATTTGTGGAGTACCACCATCTAGTGATCAAACATATTAACAATAACACTTTAATTACTCACTGACACCAACACAATGCACATACATATCTACCTTGGAAAAAATCCAATAAAGATGTCAACAAATGAATTTTAGTGTTGTGTTGAAAGAAAAAATAGGTTGGGAATGTGGCATTAGAATTTAACTATCAGTCTCGGGTGATTTGTAAAAGAAAATGGGACTGTGTTTGTAACCCACAAACTGAATTCTACTATACAATTTACACACATAAATTCACCAACCAAAGAAAGCACACATCATTTAGACAACCACGTAATAGACATAAGGATGTTACTGTGGAATGCCAAATGGGAAAACCATCATTTGATGGGAATTCTATTATGCTCAAGTAATTGCTAGAAAGGCTAATATATCATAATATAAAAAAATATTTTGGTGCATTCTT
Source organism: Pinus albicaulis (assembly GCA_034641835.2). Lineage (NCBI taxonomy): Eukaryota > Viridiplantae > Streptophyta > Pinopsida > Pinales > Pinaceae > Pinus > Pinus albicaulis. The sequence continues at coordinate 359,108,046 of CM076569.1, forward strand.
ACTCACTAGAAATTTCTTGTAGACTACTTTGGCATAGTGACAACCTTCTACTCATGGATGGACAACCTTAATTTTTCCTTCATTGTCTGATCTTAAACTATGTTTCTTCTTCCTAAGGCTTGATTCTTCTTCTACTGTTGTTCTTCCCAAGCTGCATTTGCTTTCATATATCTTCCTCTATCCTTTGTCTTCAACAATATTCTTTTAATAGATCTGCCTTGGAAGGCCAACCATCAAGATGCTTTGTTTCATATTCCATGGCTTTGGCATTTGGACATTTAATTCAAAATTTCAAACTTTTCCAAATTAAGTGTCCATTACAAATTTTAAAAATATATACTATTTATATTATCCATTTCAAATAAACTCTGACAAAGTTGGTGATGGGATGACCAAAAGTTAATTGCTAGAATCTAGATGTGGTCTGACTGTAAGATCATTTAAAAAGGAGCAAGAAGTTTCCTTGTCAACCACTGAAGCCAAATACTGAGGAGTGGTGAATGTTGGAATTAAGGTAGTTTGGATTCATGACTTAATGGGAGAGCTTGGGTTTTCTTGTATGGAATATACTAGAGTATATTATGGCAATGCAAGTGCAATACAAGTTGATGAGAATATTATTGCACATAGAAATATGAAGCATGTTGAGGTCCATGCACATTACCCTAGACAAATGATACAGAACAGTGTTGCAAGAACCCCCCACGCCTGCTCAAAGCCTCAGAACCTTATTTAGAGTGGGGGAACTATAGGAGCACCCCTTGGAGCGTGTTCGCAAAAAATGGAACTGTGCTCCAGCACCAATTTTCATGCTTCCTGGAAATTTGCAACTGCCACACTGCGATGTGCCACACCGTCCTCCCATACATGCTCCTATCACATTTCACTGGAAATTCCCTGGATGCTCCATAGGCGCTCCTTGGACGTTCCCTACTGGTAATGTTAAATTCTTAAAGAAAGGATTGTTTGCTAAAATTTTTAACATTACCATTCATTGTTTCTAGATGTTTGAGAGTGGTTATACTTCCAACCACGTCAAACTTCATATGGAGAAAATATTCAAATCCCATTTGAAATTTGGCAGACTTCACATTTTTTAGGATTTTAGAATCAATGGGATTGTGGATTTTCATTAGATTATATCACATATGAGGGTATGTGATTTCCATTTAGTCAAGAGCACCAAGACCTATATGTACCCCAGTGTTGGTGGTGTTGATTATTAAACTCCTTTGTCATGGCCTTACAAAAATGTACACTTCACTCAAACCAAAATCATTAATTAGACATGTTAACCTTTTTCTACCATATTTTAAGGCTTCAATTAGGAATTTTGATCAAATTTGATAGTGCTAACTAATGTCCCTATAGAATTGAGTTACAAGAAAAGGCTAGACAAGAGGAAAAGTGTGACATATGATACTAATGATAAGGATTCTAATATATCTGATGGTGTAATATTGTTTGTCAAGGTGTGGTGAAACACGAACTTACATAAGTACATGTTTCATAAGTGCATGAGAGTGGTTGGGAAGTAATGGATTATTTTTTGGAGAAAGGGCCCACATTTTTAAAAAATGTCTTTCTTAAAAAAAATGTATGCAGAAATAACCCTTGGAGTACCCAAATTTTGGGGTTTGGGGAGCCCAAATCAGCGTTAAATTTCCAAAACATGGTAAATATATGTGCAACCTCAAAATTTAAACCCCAAAACTTGGAAGAGGAAACTTGATTAACTCATTTCAAAACTGCATAAATCATAATGCTAAATTTACAACCATTCAATCTGGAAATATGAACAAAGAGTACAAATTTATAACACTGAATTGCCTATATTTAATTAACTAAAAGGAGAAATAGAACATAACACTCTCTATGTATGTTCTCTATTGAAATTGTTATGCCTTCTTTTATAGATAAAGAATACTAGGTTTTACAGAAATAGAATGGAATCCATCCCTTTGTTATAACCCTAAACTTTGCCTAGAATAGTGCACGTAAGAAAAATAAGACGGATTCTTAGCTAAAATTGTATACTCCTCCAACTCATTTGCTCGAGCTAAACTTAGAAACTATGCCAAATATGAACTAGAAATCTCTTTTTAAATACAAAGCTAACACTCTAAAATCTCTAATGCATTCACATGCATGTTGTAGGCATGCATGCACCCTCTACTTCTGTACATATGATTGTTGAGCTACTTAGATATATGCAATAAATCTACTTACAATGTACAAGAGCTAATAACATCTCTAAAGTTTGTATGAACATCCATTATATGTCAAAAACATATTAGGCACAAGAAACAACCATACAAAAAAAATACTTTGTTAGTTAATGGGTCTGTAAAAGATATGGTCTTTTAAGTTTCACCAATAAGAATTTTATCAGTAATTTGGCTTGCTTAGCATGCTTTATATTCATTTATGCTCGTGAAATTAACTGGTGAAATATTTGTGTGATGTTCCAAAGTTTATCTGCATGAGCATAGAGTTCATTATGAGTTGTGTGGAGATCCTTAACTGATTTAAATGCACGGCTTTTTAAATCAAACAAGCCTTGGGATCTAGTGGATGCAACATCACATTTGTTCCTCAATTCTTCATGAGCATGTTCCAAAGCTTTGATATTTTCCTCGTTCTCTTCCAGAGCCTTCATCATCTAAACAATGTTGTCTTGAGAGGCTTGTATAAAGGAGACTTTATACATATAAGAATAGACATAGGAGAATAATTGACTGATAGGGCACGTAGACACACTACAGGGAGGTGTATCTCCGAACCATCAATTATTTTTGCCTAAGTCCAAAAAATAATAAAATGGTAATTGTCACGCATTGAATTGCCACTTTCATTGAAGTAATTAAGAATGACCTGACTCGGTGGTGTTACCAGGATCTATCTTTACAGAACTTAGAGGTGTTTTCCACCTAGCCTAGGTTCTACCTTTCAAGTCCCAAAATGATCGTTCTTAAAAGGATGGTCCTAGGAAGGATGACTCACTTTTTTACATACGAGGAAAGTGAGTATGAAAGTCAAAAAGTTAGGAAAAAGAGCTCGTGCAACAGAGGAGGGAGAGGAAGGTTGACTACTTAATAAGTTCAGTGTCAATATTAGTTATAGTTCCAAAGAAGGGAGGCAAATCAAGAATTTGTGGTGATTATATAGAACTGAATAAAGTGAGTAGGAAGGACCATTTCCCATTACCCTTTATTGATAAAGTGCTGGATGCCATAGAAAAACATCATTGTGTAGTTAGCCCTATTCGAGACATAGCCTATATGTGTTGTACGCAGCTACAAGTGGGCAGGTACTATTCTTTAATATATAAAGGTAAACGTAATCCCATCAAGGGCTCATTCCTTAGGAGCTTTCACATTTCTCTCATTAGAGGCTTTCCTACAGATCAGGGGTTAGCCGTGTGCCTCCATCTCAACTAGCTTTGGCAACAAGGGATCAATGCAAAGCCCTAATCTTCAAAGGGCACATACTCCTACATGCTAGAAGGTTACTTGATATCCCACGGACCCATGCTGCACGTTGTCAATATGCATATCCACCATGAGTGGCTGTTCTTACCCTTAATCCTTATTATCCTTTCCCTAAATTTCATAGTGATAGGTAGGTCACTACTAGGAATACCACCCTTTACCTTTCTTCTCCATTGACGCTCATTAAAAACATCACCTTATTGTATCGCCGGCATAGTGTTCTTATCCAATATTCACAGACTCGTCAACAAGCGAGGGTGGTGGATCAAATACATGATTCAAGGTGGAACTCTCAACCACCCGAGATGCTACATATAATATGGGTGGTATAGATAATAGCCATACTATTCCAATGTAATTACTTCTTGTGTTGTCCCATTCCATTAAAATCAATTACTTGTTCGTCATCTATGATGCAGTTTAACAAAATCTAGTACTGATGTTTTCTATTTGACATTCCATGCTAGTTGGGCTTTTTGAAAAGAAGATAGTAAGGACTATACCTTTTCTTCTTGATGTGGTTTGCTAGCGAATTTTGAATGGCTCAAGGCTCAAGGCTTAAGGAAATGTGTGGACTTGAGGTGCATGTCCGTAGCTCTTGGTGGGATATTTTCTAGGTCAATGTGTCCTCTTCGTTGGAGAGAGAGCACTTGGACTCATTTACAGTATTTGGAGGAATTTATTGGTGTAGCTATCTCATTCAAGAAGCTAGTCAGCAAGAGAGAAATAATCAACTACCAGCAATCCTCTGCTAATAATAAGGATGAGAAAGAGAATAAACTATATGTAATAATTTAAGTAAAAAATATTCAATGATAAGATCAAGTAGATCCATTTGCAAGTATAGGAGACATTGAGTCATAAAATCCCAATAGGATTACATATGTGGAAGATATGCCTCCTTGTTTGGAATGTGAAAGTCCCTTCCCAGGCTGAGACAATACAAGCATGTTGTATGGGATCTCTTTGATAACTTTTTTTAGGCCAACAACATCACTACAGTGTCTAGAGAACTAAATCACAGAGTTGATATTCTTGCTCTGAGCTTAGATGGAGCTAGAATTGATACCTTAGTTAGACCTTAGCTAGAGACCTTAGTTGGAACTAGAATTGATACCTTTTCCATTATACCTTATCCTTAGACTTTGGGGACTGGAATTTAGATAATATATTTTCCTCAAACTCTGGGTACTGGGTATTTGTCTAATTAACCTTACCCTCTCCCTCTTTTATCCATGAAGTTTTTTTCCAGTAAGAAGACTATCTTGTATCCCTATGAGATGATACTGCTTGGGCACTGTGGGATCCGGCAGGATTAGGTTGACCAGGACCACTACTTATTTCCTGGGCTTACTTTCTCGGCTTGGGGCTGGTTTTATGCAATCAGCTAAGTAGATTACCTAGAAAGAAGGGTTGAACCAACCTTCCTTTGATGTATTTGGGTAGGATTTTCTTTTGGCTTTAAGGAACTAAAAATTTTAAAACTAAGGGGAAATAAAGAAATGGATACGTAAGATACCCTAATATAGAGTGGGTCATTTATCTTAGGAATTGGAATCTTCAGTTATCTCTTCCCTTATTTCTTTTTCTATTCCTTTGCTGCCTAGTCCCATTGCTTGATGGCCCTTTCCACACGCTGAGGCATAAACATAAAATCTAGTGTCTCAACCTCTGCTTGTGGATTGATGCTACTATATGGTAGCCAAGTCTCATGGCGCAAAAGTGTCGAGATAGTTTAAATTGATACTAATGACCATGTGTATCAATAATGGAAGTGGGGACCCTAGTGGTTTCTGCAATGACTTAATAAATGGCCTGGTAATAGTTTTCAAACACAGTATCAATATCGACCTGTGTCATCCTATTTGATGATCATGATAGAGCTCCATACGTAGCCACAAAAAACATGGCCTTCAGCCACCAACCACAAGCCGGAGTGAAATATTTTACGAAACTGAAACAGAACATTTATTCATATTACGTATATATCACATGAACAATGGATGGAATATTGATTTAATGGTTTGAAAGGATTATTAATGAAATTTAAACCCACTCAATGGAAAGGTTTGAATATTGAGTTGGTTTAAGGTGGAAACCAGTCACCGGTTTCTGCAGTTCTTGGCTTGAGATGGCAAGTTTCTTATGTTCTATATTTCTCAATCGATATCTTGCTCGAATGATGAGTCAATCTGCTCGAATGCTCAGTAGATATCTTGCTGAATCGATCTCTTATTTAGCATTGTAGGTTGAATATCCTTGGATATATCAAGGTCGAAAATCCCTCCTCCGTGAAATTTCCTGTGGATTTCCCTAACACTCTAACAGACCAACCCTCTCATAGACTCGAATAGCTCTCCCTCGCGCAATTTCTTGTGTATTTCCCTAACCCTCTCACAGACCAGTGGGAGACAGCCGATTATCAGAAGCTCAGAAGCATGTTTCCCTCCCTAACCCCGCTCCTCCCACCTCCTCCATTTTCTTTGACCTTCCCACGACCTTCCCTAACCTACTTGGCCAAAAAAAAAAAAAAAAAATACTTCAAATTATTTATATTTTTATATAACAAATAAAAACCCACTCACCCCTATTTATATAAAAAATATAATGTTTTGTATTTTTTTAAATTTTTTTACCCCTATATGAATGCACCTGATATAATATTTCTTTGTGAGTGGCGCCCCTATGTCTGGAACTTATAGTTTAGGGAGGAACTTTGCTTGTTATCAACTATAACATGCCTTTTTCTTCTTACCTCCTTCACCAAATCATGTATTTCTTAGTGGAAATAATTCAACTAAATGATAGAGATATATACTCTAACCTCTTTTCCTTGTGGGATTAAAGGATACTAAGATTTTTGAGCCTTTAGGTATATTAAAAATATAACCAACCGTCTTGGTTTAGGATGATGTTTAATTGTCGTAACACAACCTGTTTCTTTGCTAATTGTTAGTGTCAATTTTGTATATCTTATTTACTGGTAATGCATACATTATAGGTGGTAATGGATACATTACAGTGTCACAATATGTAAATGCTGCATTGTTACAACAACATAAGTATAGTCATATCCAGTGAAGGCTTACTATCAATACTAAAAAAATATGTGTAGATCTGTTGATTTACTTCCTCCATCGGCTATTGAATATACATTAAAAGGGAAATCTTATAAAATGATTGTTAAATATACTTCAAAAAAGGGACCTTTGAATAAATGACTAACCTTTGTTCCAATAGATGATAGAGTTGAAAATGGTCATCTCAACATTGTAGTAATGACTTGAACATACTCTAATGATTTTGAAGAAAAAAGGGGATGCAACTAGGTCTTGCACTTCTTCTTGTAATGTGCCTTTTGAACTCATGAAAGACTCATGGTTGATTAACACTAAATTATTTTCAAACCATTCGAACAATGAAAAAAAAATTAGGATGATTTAGCATGATGCCCCTCAGCCAAGATACAATGTAGTTTAGTTGTATACTTCCACAACAAAAACATAAAAATCAACTTGAACAATTATGTTGTATAACCAAAAATAAAAACATCGAAACAAAATATGCTGTGTAATAAAAAACAAAAATCAGCGAGACAAAATAGGTTGTAAATTTGTTCGAATTTTAAAGACGTCCCACCATGCTACCTAGCGACATCATTTTTAATCCGAATAATTGCCATGGGGTGTTTCTTGAAATTGCTCCATTAATCATGGTATATGGTTATGAGTCATGAAAGGTATTTTTAATAGTAATAATTTCCATGGGGTGTTTCTTGAAATTGCTCCATTAATCAAGGTATATGGTTCATGAAAGGTCCCTCAAAACAATTCAGATTCTGAAGGCAATCATAGTTAATGAAATATTTTTAAGAAAAATGTTGGAAAATTAATCTCAACCACTATAGTTATTAAACTGACATCAACCATACTTAAAGGACATTGTTACTGAAGTTGTAGATTTTACTTGCAAGCTGAAGGACTTAGCTTAAATGAAGTTCTGAGCAGGAGTAAAAATACAAAATTCCAAAGCACATCGAGGTAATTAAATTCAAATGACCATTTAATGAAAATTTGGTGAAATGTATGTTCATACATTAATTCCACAATCGTTATTTATCATACACAACCTCTGCAAGTTCAGAAAATCGTTTTTGTATAGTCGTCCATCTCGTGTCTTAATATTTTGTCTTGTCATGTATTAATGTATTAGAAATATATTTTTTGATATAAGAAGCATGTGGAAGTTTTTTGTGTTATGGGAGATGTATATCTCATAATTTAAGAGGAGAAAATTGTGGAGAATTTTATGGTAGGCACATAAAAACAATCAGTTACAGGTTTTACAGTGAGTTCCTCTACAACTCCTGGTGAAGTGTAAATATTAGTAAAAGTGGTGTTTTACTTGGTGTAGTAGCCTCATCCTCCATATGACGATATTTCATGTTTTATAAAATATAAACCAAAGTTTTATTTTGTTGCGCTCACTTACTCTATTTTTACTCTCTTCTACTATGCAAACATTTTTTTGAGTTTTAGCTCCATTTCAGTTCAGAAAGTCAGTTGTGATTTAATCGTTGCCACTCTGTTGTCTTGAGTAATATCTATGAGTAAGATCTCTTTGCCACTTTATTTTGAGGAAGAATCCTCTGTTTCAAATTTTTAACATAGTGTCAGAGCGGGTGTAATATTTTACCAGTTAAGAGAAAATGTTTTTACTGGGTGTTAAACTGTAATTTATCTCCGCCACTTTATTGTCTTGAGTAACATCTCTCTTCCACTGTCTTTTGAGGAAGAATATAGTGTTTCAATTTTTTAACATGGTATCAGAGCAAGTGTAAAATTTTACCAGTTAAGAGCAAGTGTTTTTACTGGATGTTAAAGGTTGTTTCAAAGGCATTTGAGAAAGTTAATTTTTTTTAACAGTTAAAATGGCAGCATCAAGAAAAAACTCGACTAATCCACAAATACTTCAGTTTAATGGAAAAAAGTTATGTTTATTGGGCTATTACAATGAAGGCTATGCTTTCTTCTCATGATATTTGGGAATTGGTGGAGAATGGATTCCAGGAACCACCAGAGGAAACAAGATATAATGTTTTGAGAGAAGCATAAAAGGATTTGTTGAGAGAAAATAGGAAGAATGAATAAAAATCCCTATTCTACATTTTTCAACCACTTCGTGAAAGTATCTTCCCAAGGATTGAAACAACAAAAAATTCCAAGAAAGCATGGGATACTCTCCAGACAACCTAGCAAAGCATGGCAAAGGTGAAGACTAGAAAAATACAAATGCAGAGGAGATTTTGAGACAATTTGTATGAAAGAGTTTGAGAATGTAGACTAATTTTTTGCACATGTAATTGGACTCGTTACTCAAATCAGGTCTCCTGGTGAGATAATTGAGGAATGGATAATAGTTGAGAAAATTTTGAGAAGAGTACCAACAATATTTAATGTCGTCATTGTGGCCATAGAAGAGACAAATGATCTATCATAGTTTTTAGTGGATGAGATTCATGCATCATTGATTTATCATGAACATAGATTGAACAGGGCAACAAACTCCTCAATGGAGCATGCCTTCAAGACACAGGTTTTAGTTGGTCAAGGTAGAGCCAAAGAAGATGAATAATCCCACAAAGAGGTGGAAGAGGAAGCCCTTCAAGCTCAAGTGGAAGGGGAAGTAATCGAATTTCAAGATAGGGCCCAAGAAAAAATCAAGCACAAGGTCGGAGGTATGATAAATTTCAATTTCAATGTCATTACTATAAGAAGTATGTTCATTATGCAAATGAATGTTTTAATAAGAAACATGATATAAGTAGCAAACCCAATGCAAATTTCATAAAGGAAAATCAGAACCATGATAGCATGTTTTTAGCTTGTAATGTAGCAGAAGAAAAACAAGGATATGTATGGTTTCTAGATTTAGGGTGTAGAAAACACATGACAAGGAACATATAAATGTTTTCCAATTTAAATGAAAGTGCGAAAAATGAAGTGACATGAGGGATTGACAGCAAAGTCTTTGTCATGAGAAAAGTAAGAGTCGAAATTCTAACAAATAGATGGGAGAATAAGTACATTTCAAATGTTTATTTTGTACCTCGTTTGAAGCATAATCTTATAAGCATTGAACAACTCATTCAAAAGGGATACAATTTACTTTTCAAAAATGATGAGTGCACAAGCTTGGATAAGTCTCCAAGTAGATATTTGATTGCAAAAGTTCAGGTGAAAAATAATAGAATATTTACTCTCAAATTAAAATCGAATTTGAAGGAAGAAGGTGCTCAAGCACAACTATCAATGAGTTCACAAGAGAATGAAAAAAGTGTAGCAGTTCTCACACAAGTAAAATTTCAAGTAGAGGTTAAAGATGAAAAATGGTTATGGAATTTGAGATTTGGTCATCTCAATTTTGGAGGTGAATTTGCTGGATAGGAAAGGCATGGTGAAGGGATTGCCACTCATAGAAAAATAGTACATCATATGTGAGGACGTATTTTGGGAAACAAAAACATAGAGAATAATTTCCAATAGGAAAGTCAATAACGGTAAAGGCACCTTTGGATATTTTCCATTCATATTCATGTGGACCAATGCAGACACCATCAATTGGTGGCAATTATTATTTTTTGACTTTCACAGATGATTATACAAGGAAGACATGGGTCTACTTCCTAAAACAAAAAAATGAAGTGTTTGAGCGCTTCCGCCAATACAAAGCTCTTGTTGAGAAGAAAAGTGGAAACTACATCAATTTTTTTAGCACTGACAGAGGTGGCGAATACATCCCAAATGACTTCCTACAATTTTATAGGGAGCATGGAATTTACAAGAAATTTACAACAAGGTATACACCTCAGCAAAATGGTGCCGCAAAAAGGAAAAATAGATTCATTATGGAAATGGAAAGGAGTATGTTCAAGGTAAAGAACTTTCAAAATGATTATTTGGTTGAAGGCATTGCTTATGCAACATATATCATTAATAATTGTCAAACCAAAAGTGTCAAGAATATAGCTCCTGAAGAGGCATAGAGTGGAAGAAATCATAGTGCCACTCACATGAGTGTGTTCAGATGTGTGGCTTATGCACATGTTCTAGATGAGTTAAGGAATAATTTGGATAGAAAGGGGGAGAAATGCATATTTTTTGGATATAGTGATGAATCCAAGGCATACACGCTCTACAATCCATCAACCAATAAGGTCATATTAAGTAGATATGTGGAGTTTATAGAAGAGGAAGCATGGGATGGAATTTTAGAGAAGAAAATAAATGTGAAAAAATGTATACCATATGCAGACAAAGATGAATTGATTGCAACAAGTAATTCCTCAATGATTGCTCCTCCTACTCCGATACAAGCTCAAAAAAGTAGTCACCAAGTGACACCATCAAAAAATAATAAGACAATTTCGCGCAACCAAGCAAGTGCTTTTCCATGTACACCACAAATACCCACAAAGTCATCTACCTCAAGCGCAACACCAAGTGACACATCAAGCCCATCTTTCGCAAGCATAAGAAGACAAAAATTTAAAAATTTAAGTGAAATTTATGAGCAAAATGAAGTTGAGAGTAGCGTTGGTTTGAAGTCCTTATTTTCATTGTTTTGTCACGTGGATGACCCAATCCATTTTGAGGATGTGGTCAAGGAAAAAAAATGGATCGTAGCAATGGATGAAGAAATATGAGCAATAGAAAAGAATGACACATGGGAGTTAGTGGACCTTTCACAAGGAAAAGAAGTCATTAGAGTGAAGTGGGTCTCTAAGACCAAGAGCAACGTTGAAGGAAAGATTGAAAGGAATAAAGAACGGCTAGTTGTCAAAGGATACAAGAAAAAGCATGGAAGAGATTATGTGGAGACAATTGCGCCAATCGCAAGGATGGAGACAAAGTATAATTGTTTTCAATTGCATCGCAACATAATTGGAAAGTGTATCAAATGGACGTAAGATGAGCGTTCTTGAATGGAGTGTTGAAAGATGAAGTATATTTTGTGCAACCACCTGGTTATGAGGTAGAATTCTAAGAAGACAAGGTTTATAGGTTGAGGAAAGCTCTTTATAGGCTGAAGCAAGCGTTCTTATTCGATGGATAATGGCTTCGAAAAATGTGACGGTGAACCTACTCTCTACATCAAAGAGAGTGATGGTAAACTTCTTATTGTTGTTTTGTATGTAGATAATTTTATTTTTACAGGGAGTGATGATTTTCTCATTGCGGATTTCAATGAAGTCATGAAAAGTGAGTTTGAAATGACTAACTTGGGGTTGTTAAGGTGTTTTTTGGGCATAGAAGTGAAGCAAACAAAAAATGGTATTTTCGTTTTCCAAGAAAAGTATGTAGCAAAAATTTTAGAGAGGTTTAATATCTAGGACACCAAGTCATCACCAAATCCAACAGTCATGGCATTGAAGTTGAGAAAGAAGGTTGCAGAAAAAATTTCAATCCGACATTATACAAAAGTATGGTGGGAAGCTTAATGTATTTGACTGCAACTAGGCCTAATATAAAGTATGCAGTGAGTTTTGTGTCAAGGTTCATGGAGACACACAAGGAGACACATTAGCAAGCATCCAAAATGATTTTAAAGTATGTCAATGGGACATAGGAGTATGGTATGTTTTACACTGCCACAAATAATTTTGGGTTGGTTAGCTACACAGACAGTGACTGAGTGGAAAGTGTTGATGATAGAAAAATCACTTCAGGATATGTTTTTCATTTAAGTTCAGAAGTCATTTCATGGGTGTACAAGAAGCATCCGATAGTGTCATTGTTGATAGCAAAAGATGAATATGTTTCCTAAATAGCAACAACGTGTCAAGAAGTTTGGATGACAAGAAAGTTTATGGATTTATTCCATGAACAAGTGGGAGCGACAATTATTTTTTGCGACAACAACTCAACAATTGCGTTATAAAATAATTTCGTACTTCACAAGAGGACCAAGCACATCGACACTAAATATCATTTTATAAGAGAATTGGTTAACAATGGTGATATTGGGTTGCAAAATTATTGGTCAGAAGCACAATTTGTAGACATATTCACAAATCTATTAGTACGTGAAAAATTTGTTTATTTCACAAATTGTTTGGGAATTCTCAATGACGTCAGTTGTGATTAAGGGGGAGTTTTGGAAAATTAATGTCAACCACCACAGTTATTAAAAAATACCAACCATACTTAAAGTACAATGTTATTGCAGGTTGAAAGACTTAGCTTAAATGAAGTTATGAGCAAGAGTAAAAATACCCCATTCAGCAACACATCGAGTAATTAAATTCAAACTACCATTTAATTAAATGTTGGGGAAATTTAGTCTATGAGGTCTTGGTTAAATGGTAATGAGGCGGGCCATTGTAGCACTCATCATAGGTTCAATTCCCTTCCCTGATTGGGGTGATGTATCTGGACATGTTATGAAAATGGGGTAAAAAAAAAAAATGTGAAAAAAAGTGAAAAATTGAAACGTAGTACCAAACTTGAAAAAAAAAAGTTGGGGAAATATATAGTTAGACATTAATTCAAGAGGAGAAAATTGTGGAGTGTTTTGTGGTGGGTGGGTAAAAACAATTAGTTACAGGTTTTTGTGGTGGGTGAAATGTAATGGTTTTTTACTTGTGGGAGGAATTGAAGCCTCCATATAAACGTATTTCATGTTTTAGAAATTATAAACTAAAATTTTATTTGGTTGCATTCACTTACTCTGTTTTCACTATGTTCTACAGTGTGTAAATTTGTTAGAGTTTTAGCTCCATTTCACTTTCCCAAGTCAACTATAGTTTAATTTTCGCCACTCTGTTGTCTTGAGTAACATCTTCCCACCACTTTCTTTTCTTTTGAGGAAGAATACTCTGTTTCAAAAATTTAAAAAAAACGTGTCAAAATGTGTTCAATATAAGTTGAATATCATGGGAAAACGAGCAATCAAAGCGTCTGTATTTTCCATTGTTTAACTTTTCTTTGAAACAGAGTAGATGCAATTTTAACTTATATATGAAATCCCACCCATTCTAATTTTTTATTTTAAAGGTGTTGTCTTTGAATTGTTACCCAAGATATTTAAATTGCAATGTGGATGGCTTAAAATGAAAAATTGGCCTGTTGCCTCTGATCATGCTATTAAGTGGCTTATCGTAGACGTCTTATACGAAATGTTTGGCGTCGTTGGACAATGATTGAGAAATCATTTAGCATAGTTTTGAAACATGCAAGTCCATAAAGGAAGAGACAACGAACAATGATCTTTGTTCATATAACTGATTGTATAATCCAAATGAGCTTAAATATCCAATTTCGTTCGTATAACTGTATAATTAAAACAAACTTAAATATCAAATATCAAATGAGCTTAAATATCCAGTGTGTTAGTTGTGTATTTTTTTTGAAAACCATTGACACTATAAATACAAAAATACACCATGCACGTGTATGCTTCAACAAATCCAATTGAAACCGTATAAAATATTATCTGTTGGAAATAATCTTTATTGTAAAAAATGTGCTCACATGATAACCTTAATGTGCAGCATACACAACGCACCATTATTCAAACTCCAAACAAACATCATTCTATCGATTACAATAACCAAACAAAGAAAAAGAGTCTCACATGATGATGGTCCAAAAAATGTCGAAGTATATAACATGAGAGCCAAAAGTTGAACAACATTGCATGGTGGCTATTAATAATAACAAAGAGAACATGAGGTGCATTTAGCTAAATAGAGGATTTAATGAAAGACACCCATATGATGGGAATAGAATGAAGAGGGTGAGCCATTTTGCATGACCTCTTGACTATCGAATGTTCATCATGAGGAAGAAATTTAAAATGATGGAGCAACTTAGCCACTCATAGGTTAACAACGGCAAGGTCCAAATGCTTCCCCCGGGCACACACTACGAAAATCACCAAAAGGCACTAGCCTCATATCGTTACCCCTTACTTCCACATCCTCCCTGCGTTCGGCCAACACACGCCTCTCCAGACAGAACTCATGTGGTGATTCCCAAATGTTTGGGTCGTGATTTTTCGACCACATATTCACCAATGGAGTCCCTGACCGGAACACACATTCCATTGTCTATGTTGAAATCTTCAGTGGAGAGACTGGCCCATGATAGGTGGATGCAATTGTAATGCCTCCTTTACAACAGCCTAGAGGTAGGGCAGCTTAGGGATATTGAATCATCCACACTGCGGTCTCGCTCCACTACTGTGTCCAACTCTGCCTGATATTTCCTCTAGGCATCTGGATTTAACACCACTTCTCCCATTGTCCACTCTTTCAACGGAGTCGTCATGTCTGTGCCATGAAAAAACATCACTTGCATACATAAATTAAAACCAAACAATATATTTAATGTCCCTCTCCTAAGGAAATCTCATTCATAAATAGGTTCCATGTTAAGTAAAATACAAAGATCGGAGTGTGAAAAGGAGATTCCATATTAAGTAAAATACATACATTAGATTGTGAAAATACTGACCCAGAGAACAACCATCATATCCTCCTCATCCAGCTCATCTTCTCCGTGAAACGACAACAAAACATCAACAAAATCAGATTAATCACCAGTTTCGCTACGTTGTTCTACATAATCAGATTGATCATTGGTTTCTCTAGGTTGTTCTACATGATGATGCTCTTCGATGATAGTGCTAACGAAAGCTCTCACATGTGGCACTAGTCAGGCACAACGAGCATAGATTCGAACCACCTTCCAAAGACGTTTCCCATGATATTGTTCAGCGCAACTGATCAACAGACATCTACATGAAATATTCTAGATGAAAAAGCATGAAGCAAGACAATTATATGATAAAAAAGCGAGATTTTTTTTTTTTCAAAACAGGGCGGGACAAAAAATTTAAAATTAAAATAGCACGAAGTGATTAATATGCATGGATGTGAGGTACGTACTGTACAATCACAGATCTGTTAGACACTCGAGAAGTCAAATTAGTTCGTTCATGAACAGGAGCTACCAGAATCTTAGCCATGTATATCCCCGTGTATTAAGGCCTCCTAGGGCGCATTAGATAACTTATAGCTCAAGAAATTGTTGAAAATTACTTTTAGCTGTCCAAAGTACAGTAAGCCGCCTTCTATCTCCAGTGATCAGTCAAGATCGGAGTGTTAAAAAAAACCTTGCAGATAGCTGCTTGCTAAAAACAGTGAGCAGTCAACTTCATCGCTGTATTGTTTTTTTTTTGAAACAATGAAAATGTAACAGCAAACCCGGATCTGAAAAGTTTAGGCTGGATTTGATTGAGAAATTTCGCATCACAATTTTCCTCCGTACAAGTGCCCAAAATTGGACCCGAAACAACTCGTAAGGTGGATTTAATAGTGATTTCGCATCACAATTTTGGTGACGTCAGCAGGGTCTTTTGTGACCCGAAATCGTTATGCAGATTGGTTCAATTTATCTTCAAGTCCAGTGGATAGTTTTTCAAAGGGTTCGTTTGCAAAGTTTTAATGATTTTGGTTAATCGATGAAACGCTGTGGTAATTTTTTTTTTTAACATATGTTTCAACATATGTTATATTACATATGCGTGAGTTTTGAAATGGTGGAGCCCAAAGCATTTTAAAATAGGATTATGTTTTTTTTATTAAACATTACACCATATATACTTCATATGGTATAGGTGGATGACTTTTGTTTTAGGTTTTAAAATAAGTTTTTTTTTAATATAGTTTTTTTTTATATATTGTAAAAGTGCTGAGGCATATAAAAAAGTTTAAAAGGCCCGTGAGGAATGGTATTGTAAGTTTTTATTTTTACACACAGCAAAGTGTAAAAAATTTGAATTGCACAGCAGTGCATTCATTTTTTTTGGAGAGACAGAGTATTTTTCCAACACACAGCAGTGAGTTGTAAATGCACAGATAAAGTGAAATTTTAGAGAGTGTGAGTTTTGTGTTGAACTGTGTTTCGAAGCAGTCAAAGTTTCTGTGTATTCCCTTAGTCAGAGGAGATTTTGTAAACAAGTTTTTGAAGTTTAATGAAATAGTTTTTAGAGTGAAAACTCTGTCTCCAGTGAAGAAATTTTTAATATTTTCTCTGTGTTGAAGAGGGGAGTTTTATTCTCCATTTATTGTTCTGGAATTTTAAACATTCCATCATGGTATCAGAGCTAGTCCAGGCTCTTTGAAGATCAAAGAAGTTGAAGGAAAGGAGTTCTTTGTTGTAGCAGCTTCTCCAACAATGTGAAGACTCAGCCAAAAAGAATTCAAGGTATTTCTCTATACAGTTTATTGTGTTACTGTTGCAGAACAGTGAGCTATTTTAAATACACAGTTAAGTGTTTTTTGAATCATAGTTAAGAGTGTAGAATGGCTGGAGCCAGCACTGGTATGGGTATGGGAAATATCCATATCCCAATGTTTAATGGGAAAAATTATGACTACTGGTCAATAACTATGAGAGCTTTATTTGTCTCCCAAAACTTATGGGAATTTGTTGAGGATGGCTTTGAAGAGCCAGCAGATGAAGAAGAGTTTGAATATTTAACTCAGGCAGAGAAAGAGTTACTGAAGAGCAATAAGAAGAAAGACTCCAAAGCTCTCTTCTTATTGTATCAAGCAGTGCATGAGAGTGTGTTTCCGAGGATAGCAGCAGCCAAGAGATCTAAAGAAGCATGGGAAACTCTCAAGACAGCCTATCAAGGCACGGAAAAAGTGAAGACAACAAAACTTCAGTTGCTGAGGAGAGACTTTGAGACTCTCTGTATGAAAGAGTCAGATACTATTGACTCATTCTTCACTCATGTGATTGGAATGGTCACACAACTAAGATCTCATGGAGAGACTCTTGAAGATAAGAGGATTGTGGAAAAACTCTTGAGGAGTCTACCCTCAAGATTCGATGTGATTGTCACCACCATAGAGAAGACTAAGGATCTCACAAAGTTCACAGTGGATGAGCTACATGCATCACTGATGACTCACGAGCAGAGATTGGGTAGGAGTGAAAGCTCATCTCTGGAACATGCCTTTAAGACCAATATGTCTTTCAGAAGAGGAAGAGGGCAAGGCAGAGGAAACAAGAGAGGAAGAGGTAGAAGCCAAAATAGAGGTGGAAGGAACAGTCTAGTAAATGCTAAAGGAAGGGGCGGCAATCCAAATCAACATCAAGGCCAAGGCAGCAGCCAGCAAAGTGGTCAGCAGAATGCTCAAGGACAGAGGTATGATAAGTCTAATGTCCAATGTCACTATTGTAAAAAATATGGTCATTATGCTAATGAATGTAGAAAGAAGCAGCATGATATGGGAAATAGAACTAGTGCAAATTTCACTAGAGAAAATCTCAGCCAAGATAATTTGTTTTTAGCTTGTAATATGGCTGAAGAAAAAAGTGAGGATTTATGGTTTCTAGACTCCGGTTGCAGTAACCATATGACAGGAAACTTATCAATTTTTTCTATGCTAGATGAGAGTGTGAAGTCACAAGTCACACTAGGAACTGATAGCAAAGTTTATGTTATGGGAAAAGGAAATGTAAATGTTTTAACAAGAAAAGGTGTAAAGAAATCCATAGCAGATGTGTATTATGTTCCAGGAATGAAATGTAACCTCTTAAGTATTGGACAACTGTTCAAAAGGGGTATAATGTATTTTTGAGGATGATGTTTGTACCATCATGGACAAACCACCCAGCAAACAATGTATTGCTGAAGTGAAGATGACAAGGAACAGGATGTTCCCTCTTAGAATGAGAGCAGATTTGAAGAATGAAGAAAATATAGCAGCAGTGGCAAAAGAGGCTATCCAAAGCAAACCAAAAGATGAGAATTGGTTGTGGCACTTGAGATTTGGACATCTCAACTTTGGAGGTCTTAATTTTTTGAACAGAAAAGGAATGGTAATAGGTTTACCATTGATAGAGAAGCCGAACAGCCTTTGTGAAGGTTGTATTTTGGGGAAACAACATAGAGAAAGTTTTCCTTCCAGGAAAAGAATAAGGGCAAAGGCACCCTTAGAAATTGTCCACTCATATTTGTGTGGATCGATGCAAACTCCATCGCTTACTAGCAGCCACTACATGTTAACATTCATAGATGATTTTACAAGAAAAACATGGGTTTACTTTTTGAAAAGTAAAAGTGAAGTGTTTGAAAAATTCTACAATTTCAAAGCACTTGTGGAAAACCAAAGTGGGATGCACATCAAATTCCTAAGGACTGATAGAGGAGGTGAGTATATCTCTAAATATTTTCTACGTTTTTGTAGAGAAAATGGTATTCAAAATCAGTTTACAACTAGATATACTCCGCAGCAAAATGGAGTAGTCGAAAGGAAGAATAGAACCATAATGGACATGGTGAGGAGTATGTTAAAGGAAAAGCATTTGCCTAATGATTACTGGGCTGAAGCTGTACATTGTGTAGCATACATTTTGAATACGTGCCCTACAAAAGCAGTGATGAACAAAGTGCCGGAAGAGGCATGGAGTGGCACAAAGCAAAGTGTCACACACATGAAGGTTTTTGGATGTGTGGCTTATGCACACATACCAGATCAGCTAAGGAAGAAGTTGGACAACAAGGGGGAGAAATGCATTTTCATTGGATACAGTGAGGAATCCAAGGCTTACAGGTTATACAACCCATCCACCAAGAATTTTATTGTGAGAAGAGATGTTCAGTTCATTGAAGAAGAAGCTTGGGATGGAAGCATAGAGAAGACAGTGAATGTTAAACACTATTTATCTCATGATGAAAATGATGATGAATTGGCTGAAATACATCCCCAAACAGTAGCACCAACACAAGAGCAGAAAAGCACACCCTTGAGGAGAAAAGAAAGTGCTTCTCCAAGCACACCACAAGGAGGAAATTCAAGTGCTTCCTCAAGCATTTGTACACCAAATGAAAGAGGTAAGAATTTCAGAAATTTGAATGACATTTATGCACAAGAGGCAGCAAATGAAGGCATCAATTCTTTGTTTTCTTTATATTGTCATGTTGATGATCCTGTTCATTTGGAAGAAGCTGTTAAGGATAAGAAATGGATAGAAGCTATGGATGAGGAGATTAATGCCATAGAAATAAACAAGACATGGGATTTGGTTGAACTCCCAAAAGGTAAAGATGTCATTGGAGTTAAATGGGTCTACAAGACCAAGAGTAACGCTGAAGGCAAAATAGAGAGACACAAGGCATGACTTGTCGTCAAAGGGTATAAGCAGAAGCATGGGATAGATTATGAGGAAACTTTCGCACCGGTTGCTAGAATGGAAACCGTGAGAGCAATGTTGTCCATAGCAGCACAAAACAAGTGGAAATTTTACCAAATGGACGTGAAGTCAGCATTCCTAAATGGAGTGTTAATTGAAGAGGTTTAAATTGAACCTCTCGGCTATGAAAAGAAAGGCCAAGAGCACAAAGTGTGCAAGTTGAAGAAAGCTCTTTATGGGATGAAGCAAGCACCAAGAGCATGGTACAATAGGATAGATTCCTATCTACTGGAAAATGGATTTGAAAAGTGTGAGGGAGAACCCACCCTCTACGTCAAAAAAAAAGATGGAAAAATGTTGATTGTAGTTTTATATGTTGATGATGTTATTTTCATAGGTAATGATGATTACCTTATTGAAAATTTTAAAACAGTCATGAAAGAAGAATTTGAAATGACTGACATGGGTTTGTTGAAATACTTCTTAGGAATAGAAGTAGAAGAAGATGAAAATGGGATTTTTATCTCACAGGAAAAATATGTTAATGAACTGCTGGAAAGATTTAATATGTAGGAGATAAAAGCAGCGATCACTCCCACAGTGATGGGATTAAAACTCAGCAGAGAGGACAGCAGCAAGGATTTTGATCCTAGCTTGTACAAGAGCATAGTTGGAAGCCTCATGTATTTGACTGCAACTAGGCCCGACATAATGCATGCTGTTAGTTTGATTTCCAGATTGATGGAGAAGCCAAAGGATGCACATTGGCAGGCAGCGAAGATAATTTTGAGGTATGTTAAAGGTACAAAAAGGTTTGGTATTTTATATACTGCTTCAGAAAATTTAGATTTAGTTGGATACACTGACAGTGATTGGGATAGAAGTGTAGATGATCGGAAGAGAACTTCCGGTTATGTTTTTCACATGGGTTCAGGAGCCATTACATGGGCTTCTAAAAAGCAGCCCATTGTAACATTGTCTACAGCAGAGGCAGAATATGTGGCAGCTACAGCAGCAGCGTGTCAAGAAATTTGGATGAGGAGGATGTTAAGAAGTTTGTGCCAAGAGCAGGTAAAAGGAACAGTGATTTATTGTGACAGTAGCTCAACTATTGCATTATCGAAGAATTTTGTGTTTCACAAAAGAACGAAACACATTGACACAAAGTTTCATTACATCAGAGAATTGGTAAACAATGGTGAAATTGTTTTGGAACACTGCAGAACTCAGGAGCAGTTTGCAGACATTCTGACCAAGCCATTGGGGCAGAAGAGTTTTGAGTTTTTGAGGAAATGTCTGGGTATGACTGATAACCCAATAGCTAAAAGTAAGGGGGAGTGTTGAAAATTACTTTAAGCTGTCCAAAGTACAGTAAGCCACCTTCTATCTCCAGTGATCAGTCAAGATCGGAGTGTGAAAAAAAACCTTGCAGATACCCGCTTGCTAAAAACAGTGAGCAGTCAACTTCATCGCTATATTGTTTTTTTTTGGAAATAAAGAAAATTTTCAGCAAACCCGGATCTGAAAAGTTTAGGCTGGATTTGATTGAGAAATTTCGCATCACAATTTTCCTCCATACGACTGCCCAAAATCGAACCCGGAAAAACTCGTAAGGTGGATTTAATAGTGATTTCGCGTCACAATTTTGGTGACGTCAGCAGGGTCTTTTGTGACTCGAAATCGTTATGCAGATTGGTTCAATTTATCTTCAAGTTCGGCAGATAATTTTTCAAAGGGTTCATTTGCAAAGTTTTAATGATTTTGGTTAATCGATGAAATGCTGTGGTAAAAAAAAAATTTAACATATGTTTCAACATATGTTATATTACATATGCGTGAGTTTTGAAATGGTGGAGCCCAAAGCATTTTAAAATAGGATTATGTTTTTTTTATTAAAAATTACACCATATATACTTCATATGGTATAGGTGGACAACTTTTGTTTTAAGTTTTAAAATAAGTTTTATTTTAATATATATATATATTTTATATATTGTAAAAGTGTTGAGGCATATAAAAAATTTGAAAAGGCCCGTGAGCAATGGTATTGTAAGTTTTTATTTTTACACATAGCAAAGTGTAAAAAAATTGAATTGCACAGCATTGCGTTCATTTTTTTTTGGAGAGACAGAGTATTTTTCCAACACACAACAATGAGTTGTAAATGCACAGATAGAGT
Source organism: Pinus albicaulis (assembly GCA_034641835.2). NCBI lineage: Eukaryota > Viridiplantae > Streptophyta > Pinopsida > Pinales > Pinaceae > Pinus > Pinus albicaulis. Next base: position 359,129,927 of record CM076569.1, read on the forward strand.
GAAATTTTAGAGAGTGTGAGTTTTGTGTTGAACTGTGTTTTGAAGCAGTCAAAGTTTCTGTGTATTCCCTCAGTCAGAGGAGATTTTGTAACCAAGTTTTTGAAGTTTAATGAAATAGTTTTTAGAGTGAAAACTCTGTCTCCAGTGAAGAAATTTTTAATATTTTCTTTATGTTGAAGAGGGGAGTTTTATTCTCCATTTATTGTTCTGGAATTTTAAACATTCCATCAGAAATATTCCTCGCCAGATATAGAGGACATTAGTTCCTGGTTATATTGTGATTTTTAATTGATTTTGAAGCCTCTAGCAGGCTAATCTTGGCAGGAAACAATGAGCAATGATATATGTATTTTTTTCCCCTTTTAATATATAGTTATGTGTTCATATATAATGTCTATGTGATCTTCATTTGTTTATGGTTGTTGTGTTTTATTAAGTTGTGAGGCCACTAGAGGTTGAGGTTGCAGGGATTGTATTCGACACATAGGAGGATCTCTAAATGGAGACCTGGTCCAAGCTGACAGAGCAGCTGGAGGAGTGTTAAGAAGCAACTCGAGGAGTCAAAGAAGGTGTGCATTGTGGATGGTGTTGGAAGGACCAATGATGGTTGCGACTAAAATGTATTCGGGCCAACCTACAACAAGGCGAGCATAAATTGGGAAGGGACTCGACTGGCCCGGCCTCCGACTTGGGCAGGGCGTAGTCAGGTCGTGGGGCCCTGCTTCATGTTCACCACACAGGTAATGAAAAATTTGACCCCGACCACAATGAAGAATTCCGACTTGTGACGTCATAGTTGGAACTGTGAGCTCAGACCCGGAATTAATATGCATGCATTAGCGATATATGTGGAATGAGCGGTGAAATTGAATGTCGCTCTGAGATTTTTGTTAGAAAATACTAGAAGCTCAAAGAGACAGGGGAAATGCTTTTCCCTCAACAAACAGTTTACACACAATGCGGAAATAAAAATTAAATAATGACAGCACAGTTTTTCAAAGAATTTACAGAGCCACACATAGAGGTAAGAAAAAGCCAGAGAATGTTCTGTTTCATTCTTATTCTTCAGCAGCTTAAAAAACATATGTAAAAACATCCTGTTTAATAAAAAATTGCTGAGCTGAAAATTAAATGCCAATTCAATGCTTCGAATGGATAGGTAACTGCAAAAACATCCTTCTCTCGTGTTAGGCTTTTCTTCATAAAAACAGCGCACAGAGCCTTGTACGCCGGATTTGAAATCCTTCAGGTTTCGGCTTTGAAACCATATCGCATCCGTGGAAGTACTGCACAACATACTTTGGCGGTGACAAGTTTTACCTGGGCGCTGTCTACTTGATCTTGCAAAATGCGATGTGCAACGAGATCCTTATCACAAGTTGCGCAGCGCAACAATTAACTTGGCGCATTAACAAGAAATGCTAAACACTGGAGATTGCGATATGTGATGGCGATATTGCATCGCAACAAACAACAAATAAATGCGAAGTGTTAAGACATAAACGAAACGATCGTCGATTGCGATGTGTGATGACGATATTGCATCGCACAATCAGAAGTTTTGGGACGAAGCACAAAAGGTAAGGGCTAAGGTTTGTGAAGCATGAAGTGCGATGCGTTAAACTGTGGGAAATGCGAAAAGGCACGGGTAAAGGAAAAAGCGGAAAACAAATTTTTGTTGCGGATTTTAGTAATGCGTGTAGGTTAGAGGGTCCCACCAATATCACATTGGTGGAGTTATCAATTCGGTAATGCGTTAAGCATAAAAGATAAACATTGCGAGGTGTGCACCAAGTTCAAGAGCTAGGTGATACGATGGAAAGGGAATTTAATGTAAAGAGATGATCAGACACCATTTTCTGAGCATTATGGAATTGCGTGAAGTAAGAAGCTTGCGGATTTTGCATGGCTGGAGTTTTTCCTTCCTTGTAAAAAAACATTTAACCGATGTATGGTTGCTGCCAGTTTATTCAAGGCGGTGGTTGGCAGTAATTTCCAACAGTCCCCCTTAATCACAACTGCTACCATTGACCATTCCCAAACATTCTTTAAGATAAACAAAATTTTTATGTGCCAACGGCTTTGTGAAGATGTTTGCAAATTTTTCCTCTGACTTACAATGTTGTAACACAATTTCACCATTCTTAACCAATTCTCTTATGAAATGATATTTAGCATCAATGTTCTTTGTCCTCTTGAATAAAACAAAGTTCTTTGATAGTGTAATTGTTGAACTGTTATCATAGAAAATTGTGGTTTCTCTGTCTTGTTCATGACATAAATCTTGCAACATCCTTCTCATCCAAACTCCTTGACATGTTGTTGTTGTTGCAGCGACATACTCAGCTTCTGTTGTTGACAATGAAACTATCAGCTGCTTCTTGGAAGCCCATGAAATGGCTCCCAAACCCAAATGAAAAACATATCCTGATGTGCTCTTTTTGTCATCAACACTTCCTGCCCAATCACTGTCAGTGTAACCAATCAGCCTAAAATCATCAGTTGGAGAGTATAGAACACCATACTCCTTCACCCCATTGACATACTTTAAAATTATTTTGGTTGTTTGCCAATGTATCTCCTTAGGTGTCTCCGTAAATCTTGACACCAAACTAACTACATACATTATATTAGGCCTAGTTGCAGCCGAGTACATTAGGCTGCCCACCATGCTTTTGTATAATGTCGGATTGACATTGCTGCTGCAATATTCCTTGCTCAACTTCAACCCCATGACATTTGGAGTTGGAGATGACTTGTTTCTCTACATATTAAACCTCTCTAAATTTTCTAAAGCATATTTTTCTTGAGAGATACAAATTCCATTTTCTGTTTACTTCACTTCTATGCCCAAAAAATATCTTAACAACCCCAAGTCAGTCATTTCAAACTCACTTTTCATGACTGCTTTGAAATCAGTAATGAGAGATCATTACTGCCAGTAAAAATCAAATCATCTACATACAAAACAACAATAAGAATCTTACTGTCATTTTCTTTCATGTAGAGAGTGGGTTCACCATCACATTTTTCAAACCCATTGTCCATCGGGTAAGCATCTATCCTGATGTACCATGCACGCGGTGCTTGCTTCAGCCCATAAAGAGCTTTTCGCAACTTACACACCTTGTGTTCTTGGCTTTCTACCTCATAGCCAGGAGATTGTTCAACATACACCTCCTCTTTCAACACTCCATTCAAGAATGTTGAATACACATCCATTTGATACACTTTCCATTTTTGTTGTGCTGCTATTGAAGACATTCTATGCACTATCTCCATTCTTGCGACTGGTGCAAAGGATTCCTCATTTTCTCTTCCATGTTGTTGCTTGTAGCCTTTAACAACTAGCCTTTATTTATGTCTTTCTATCTTTCCTTCAATGTTTCTCTTGTAGACCCATTTCATTCCAGTGACTTCTTTTTCTTGTGGAAGGTCCACTAACTCCCATGTGTCATTCATTTCTATTGTTCCTATTTATTTATTCATTTCTTCAACCCATTTATCTTCTTTGACTGCATCTTCAAAGTGTATTGGGTCATCTACATGCCAAAATAATGCAAATAAATAATTCATGCCAGCATTATTATCAACTTCTTCTTTCTAATAATTTCACTTAAATTTTTGAATTTTGGTCTTCTTATACCTGTTGAAGATGAGCTTGGTGTTGAGCTTGAAGTAGATGGGTTTGTGGATCTTGTGGTGTGCTTGGAGAAGCACTTACTTGATTTTGCAATTTTGTCCTATTACTTTCATGCAGTGTGCTTTTTTGAGCTTGTGTTGGTGGAGGAGGAGCCACTGTTGAGGAATTACTTGTTGCAGTCAATTCCTCTTTGTCTTCATGTGACATACATGTCTTCACATTGACTATCTTTTCTAAACTTCCATACCATGCTTCCTCTTCTATGAACTGAACATCTTTGTTGATTATTACCTTCTTAGTTAATGGACTGTAGAGCTTGTATGGCTTGGAGTCATCACTGTATTCGAGAAATATACATTTCTCCCCCTTTTTTTCCAACTTATTCGTCAACTCATCCAGGACATGTGCATATGCCACACATCTGAACACTCTCATGTGAGTTACAAATTGCTTAATGATATACGCTGCACAAGCAACAACTTTAGCCCAATAATCATTTGGAAAATGATTTTCATTCAACATACTCCTTGCCATTTCCATGATGGTCCTATTCTTTCTTTCTGCAACACCATTTTGCTGAGGTGTATACCTTCCTATAAAATTCTTTTGACTTCCATGCTCGCTGCAAAAACGTAGGATGTCATTTGAGATATATTTTCCACCTCTATCAGTCCTCACCACTTTTATGTAGTGTCCACTTTGCTTCTTAACAAGGGCCTTGTAGTGGCGGAAGAAGTCAAACAATTCACTTTTATGTCTTAGAAAATAGGCCCATGTCTTCCTTGTGTAGTCATCTATGAATGTCAAAATGTAATGGTTCCCACCAAATGATGGTGCTTGCATTGGTCCACATAAAACTGAGTGGAAAAACTCCAAAGGTTATTTTTCCCTTATTGACTTCCCTACTAGAAATGATTCTCTATTTTGTTCGCCGAAGATACAACCTTCACATAGGTTGTCTGGTATTTATATGAGTGGCAATCCTTTCACCATACCTTTCGTATGCAACAAATTCAAACCTCTGAAGTTGAGGTGACCAAATTTCAAATGCCATAACCAATTCTCACCTTTGACTTCTTCTTGAAGTTTTCTTGTGTGACAGCTACTATAACACCTTCTTCCTTCAAGTCTAATCTTATCTTGAGAGGAAGCATTATGTTGTTTATCATATGAAGTTTTGCAATGAGTTGTCTACTTGGAGTCTTATCCAAGATTGTGCACACATCATCTTTAAAATATACATTGTAGAACTTTTGCATGAGTTGTCCAATGCTTACGAGGTTATGTTTAAAACCAAGGACAAAATAAACACCTGGCATGAACTTATTCTCTCCCTTTTTTGTTAGTATGTATACTATTTATTTTCCCATGACATATACCTTACTATCAGTCCCCAATGTTACTTTTGATTTCACACTTTCATCTAGAATGGAAAACATTGCTATGTTTCCAGTCATGTGGTTGCTACACCCTGAATTTAAGAACCATACATCCCCTTGTTTTTCTTGTGCTACATTACAAGATAAAAAAAGCTATCGTGGTTCTGATTTTCCTTTATGAAATTTGCATTTGGTTTGCTACCCATGTCATATTTCTTATTTCTACATTCATTTGCATAATGACCATGCCTCTTACAATAATGACATTGAACTTGAGATTTATCATACCTTTGACCTTGTGCTTGATTCTGGCTTGGCCCTTGAATTGGATTTTGATTTCTCGTCCTTCCCCTCGAGCTTGAAGGGTTGCTTCTTCCACCTTTGTGTGGGCTTCTTCATTTTCCTTGGTAGTTTTATCTTTCTCGACCTCTACCTTGACCAAAATACACTTGTGTCTTGAATGCATGCTTCAATGAGGAGTTTGTTGCTTTTTTCAGTCTGTGCTCATGAGACATCAGTGATGCATGAAGCTCATCCACTGAAAACTATCAGAGATCCTTTGTCTCTTCTATGGCCACAACTATGGCATCAAACCTTGATGGAAGAATTTTTAAAAATTTCTCAACTATTCTCCTTTCCTCAAGTGTCTCATCATGAGACCTGATTTGGGTAACCAACCCAATCACACGTGTAAAGAATGAGTCTATATTATCGGTCTCTTCCATACATAATTTTTCAAAATATCTTCTTGGAATTTTTAGTTTTGTTTTATTCACCTTTGCCATGGCTTGGTAGGCTATCTGGAGGGTTTTCCATGCTTGCTTCGACTTCATTGTTGCTGCAACCCTTGGGAAAATACTTTCATGAATTGCTTGAAAAATATAGAAGAGGGATTTAGATTCCTTCTTCTTATTGTCTCTCAACAAATCTCTTTTTTCTTGTGTCAAAGCATTGTATGTTGTTGCATCTGTTGGTTCTCAGAATCCATTCTCCACCAGTTCCCAAATATCTTGAGAAGAAAATAGAGCCTTCATTGTAATATCCCAATAATCATAATTCTTCCCATTAAACTGTGGTATTTGTGAACTAGTCAAGCTTGTGCTTGGTGCTCCCATTTTCACTGTGAAAACAAAAAAAAGAAACCTTCTCATTGCTGTAGAATCCACTTCTCAAAACAAACTTTCAACTCTTCACTAAAAACACTTTATTTCACTGAGAGATTAAACTTTCTCTCATACTATGTTAGAAAATACAAGAAGCTCAAACAGACAGGGGAAATTTCTTTCCTTCAACAAACAGTTTACACAGAATGCGGAAATTAAAATTAAAAAATGGCAGCACAGTTTCTCAAAGAATTTAGAGAGCCACACAAAGAGATAAAAAAAAACCAGAGAAGGTTATGTTTCATTCTTCTATTTCAGCAGCTTAAAAAAAATATGAAAAAAAATCTTGTTTAATACAAAATGGCGGAGCTGACAATTAAATTCCAACTCAATGCTTTGAACGGACAGGTAATTGCAAAAACGTCCTTCTGTTGTGTTAGGATTTTCATCATAAAAATAGTGCACAGAGCCTTGTACGCCAGATTTGAAATCCTTCAAGTTTCGGCTTTGAAACCATATCGCATCTGCAACAGTACCGCACAACATAATTCGGAAGTGACAAGTTTTACTTGCGCACTATCTACTTGAGATTGCGCTATGCAATGTGCGATGGGATCCTTATCACAAGTCATGCAACGCAACAATTAACTTGGCGCATTATCAAGAAACACTAAACACTGGAGATTGCAATATGCGATGGCGATATCACATCACAGCAAAAAAAAATAACTGCAAAGTGTTAAGAATTAAATGAAACGATCGTTGATTGCGATGTGCGTTGATGATATCACATTGCACAATCACAAGGTTTGGGACGGAGCAAAAAAGGTAAGGGATAAGGTTTGTGAAGCACAAAGTGCGGTGCGCTAAACCGTGGGAAATGAGAAAAGGCATGGATAAAGGAAAAAGCGGAAAACAAAGCTTTGTTGCGGATTTTGGTAATGGGTATAGGTTAGAGGGTCCCACCGATATTGCATCGGAAGAGCTATAAGATTCAACAATGCGTTAAGCAGAAAAGGTAAACGTTGTGAGGTATGCACCAAGGTCAAGAGGTAGGTGATATGGTGAGAATGGAATTTAACACAGAGAGATGGCTGGACACCATTTTCTGAGCATTACAGAATTGCGTGAAGTAAGAAGCTTACTGATTTGCCATGCTTGGAGTTTTTCCTTTCCTGCAAAAAACATTTAACATATGTATGGATGCTGCTAGTTTATTCAAGGTGGTGATTGGGAGTAATTTCAAACACTCCCCCTTAATCACAATTGTCGCCATTGACCATTCCCAAACATTATATGAGATAAACAAATTTTTTTTGTGCCAATGAATTTTTGAAGATGTCTACAAATTGTTCCTCTGACTTGCAATTTTGTAACACAATTTCACCATTGTTAACCAATTCTATTATAAAATGATATTTAGCATCAATGTGCTTTGTCCTCTTGTGGAAAACATAGTTCTTTGATAGTGAAATTGTTGAACTCTTACAATATAAAATTGTGGTTGCTCTATCTTGTCCATGACATAAATCTTGCAACATCCTTCTCATCCAAACTTCTTGACATGCTGCTGCTATTGCGGCGACATACTTAACTTCTACTGTTGACAATGAAACTATCGGTTTCTTCTTGGAAGCCTGTGAAATGGCTCATGAACCCAAATGGAAAGCATATCCTAATGTGCTCTTTCTGTCATCAACACTTCATGCCCAATCACTGTCAGTGTAACTAATCAACCTAAAATCATCAATTGTGGAGTATAGAACACCATACTCCTTCGTCCCATTGAAATACTTTAAAATTATTTTTTATTCTTGTCAATGTGTCTCCTTGGGTGTCTCCATAAACCTTGACACCAAACTAACTACATACATTATATCAAGCCAAGTTGCAGTGAAGTACATTAGGCTACCCAACATGATTTTGTATAATTTCGGATTGACATTGCTACTGCAATATTCCTTCCTCAAATTCAACCCCATGACAATTGGAGTTGGAGATGACTTGTTGTTCTGCATATTAAACCTCTCTAAAATTTTTGAAACATATTTTTCTTGAGAGATAAAAATTCCATTTTCTGTTTGTTTCACTTCTATGCCCAAAAAATATCTTAACAACCCCAATTCAGACATTTCAATCTCACTTTTCATGACTTCTTTGAAATCACCAATGAGAGAATCATCACTAGTTGTAAAAATTAAATCATCTACATACAAAACAACAATAAGGATCTTATTTTCATTCTATTTTATGTAGAGAGTGGGTTCACCATCACATTTTTCGAACCCATTTTCCATCAGATAAGCATCTATCCCATTGTACCACGCACGTGGTGGTTGCTTCAGCCCATAAGGAGCTTCCAAAACTTACACACCTTGTGTTCTTGGCCTTCTAACTCATAGCTAGGAGGTTTTTCAACATACACCCCATCTTTTAGCACTCGATTCAATAATTCTAACTTCACATCCATTTGATATACTTTCCATTTTTCTTGTGTTGATTGACAACACTATACGCATTGTCTCCATCCTTGCGACTGTCGCAAAGGTTTCCTCATAGTCTCTTCCATGCTGTTGCTTGTAGCCTTTGAAAAGTAGCCTTGCTTTATGCCTTTCTATCTTGCCTTCAATGTTGCTTTTGGTCTTGTAGACCCATTTCACTCCAATGACTTATTTTCCTTGCAGAAGGTCCACTAAATCCCATGTGTCATTCCTTTCTATTTCTCCTATTTCTTCATTCATTTCTTCAACCCATTTCTTTTCTCTGACTACATATTCAAAGTGTATTGGGTCATCTTTATGACAAAATAATGCAAATAAATAATTTAGGCCAACACTATTATCAACTTCTTCTTGCTCATAAATTTCACTTGAATTTATGAATTTTGGTCTTCTTATACTTGTTGAAGATGAGCTTGGTGTTAAGCTTGAAGTAGATGGGGTTGCGGATCTTTGTGGTGTGCTTGGAGAAGCACTTACTTGATTTTGCAATGCTATCCTATTAATTTCTTGTGGTGTGCTATGTTGAGCTTGTGTTGGTGGAGGAGGAGCCACCGTTGAGGAATTACTTGTTGTAGTCAATTCCTCTTTGTCTTCATGTGAGATACATATCTTCACATTGACTGTCTTATCTAAACTTCCATCCCATTCTTCCTCTTCTATGCACTGAATGTCTCTGCTGATTATTACCCTATTGGTTAATGGATTGTAGAGCTTGTATGCCTTCGATTCATCAATGTATCCAAGAAATAAACATTTCTCCCCCTTATTGTCCAATTTCTTCCTCAACTCATCCGGGACATTTGCATATAATGCCACACATCCGAACACTCTCATGTGAGTGAAAAATTGCTTTCTTCCACTCCATTCTTCTTAAGTAACTCTATTCATGACACTTATGGTTAGGCATATATTAATGATATACGCTACACAAGTGACAACTTCAGCCCAATAATAATTTGGCAAATGCTTTGCCTTCAACATACTCCTTGTCATCTCCATGATGGCCCTATTCTTTATTTCTGCAACACAATTTCGCTGAGGTGTATACTTTGTTGTAAACTCCTTGTGAATTCCATGCTCCCTACAAAAACGTTGGAAGTCATTTGAGATATATTCGCCACCGCTATCAGTCCTCAACACTTTTTGTAGTGTCCACTTTGCTTCTCAACAAGGGCTTTGTAGTGGCGGAAGCAGTCAAACACTTCACTTTTATTTTTTAGAAAATATACCCATGTCTTCCTTGTGTAGTTATCTATGAATGTCAAAATGTAATGGATTGCACCAAATGATGGTGTTTTCATTGGTCCACATAAATATGAGTGGAAAATCTCCAAAGGTTCTTTTTCCCTTATTGAATTTCCTGCTGGAAATTATTCTCTGTGTTGTTTGCCCAAGATGAAATCTTCACATAGGCTGTTTGTTTTTTCTATGAGTGGAAATCCTTTCACCATACCTTTCCTATGCAACAAATCCAAAACAAGCTATCATGGTTCTGATTTTCCTTTATGAAATTTGCATTTGGTTTGCTACCCATGTCATATTGCTTCTTTCTACATTCACTTGCATAATGACCATGCTTATTACAATAATGACATTTAACTTGAGATTTATCATACCTTTGACCTTGTGCTTGATTCTAGCTTGGGCTTTGACTTGGATTTTGATTGCTGCTCCTTCCACTTAAGCTTGAAGGGATGCTTCTTCCACCTCTGTGTGGGCTTCTTCCTGTTCCTCAGTAGTTTGATCTTCCTAGACCTCTACCTTGACTAAAAGACACTCGTGTCTTGAATGCATGCTCCAATGAGGAGTTTGTTGCTCTATTCAATCTGTGCTCATGAGACATCAGTGATGCATGAATGTCATCCACTGAAAACTATGAGAGATCCTTTGTCTCTTCTATGGCCACAACTATGGCATCAAACCTTGATGGTAGAATTCTTATAACTTTCTCAACTATTCTCCTTTCCTCAAGTGTCTCACCATGAGACCTGATTTGGGTAACCAACCCAATCACATGTGTAAAGAATGAGTCTATATTCTCAAACTCTTTCATACATAACGTTTCAAAATATCTTCTCAACATTTGTAGTTTTGTTGTCTTCACCTTTTCCATGCCTTGGTAGGCTGTCTAGACGGTATCCCATACTTTCTTGGACTTCCTTGTTGCTGCAACCCTTGGGAAAATACTTTCATGAATTGCTTGAAAAATGTAGAAGATGGCTTTGGAGTACTTCTTTTTATTGTCTCTCAACAAATCTCTTTCTGCTTGTGTCAAAGCATTGTATGCTGTTGCATCTCCTAGTTCTCGGAATCCATTCTCCACCAGTTCCCAAAAATCTTGAGAAGAAAACAAAGCCTTCATTATAATAGCCCAGTAATAATAATTCTTCCCATTAAACTGCGATATTTGTGGATTAGTCAAGCTTGTGCTTGCTGCTGCATTTTCACTGTGTAAACAAAAAAAAAACCTTCTCACTGCTGGAGAATCCACTTCTCAAAAAAAACATTCAACTCTTCAGTAAAAACACTTTCTTTCACTGAGAGATTAAACTTGGTCTGATACCATATTATAAAATATGAGAAACTCAAAGAGACAGGGGAAATGCTTCTCCCTCAACAAATATTTTACATAGAATGCAAAAATTAAAATTAAATAATGACAACACAGTTTCTCAAAGAATTTATAAGGCCACACACAGAGATAAAAAAAACCAGAGAAGGTTTTGTTTCATTCTTCTGCATCAACAGCTTAAAAAGCATATGAAAAAACATCCTGCTTAATACAAAATGGTGGAGCTGACAAATGCAAATTCAATGCTTTGAACGGACAGGTAACTACAAAAACGTCCATCTGTCATGTTAGGCTTTTCTTCATAAAAACAACGCATAGAGCCTTGTACACCAGATTTGAAATCCTTCAGGTTTCGGCTTTGAAACCATATCGCATCCATGACAGTACCACACAACATACTTCGAGGGTGATAAGTTTTACCTAGGCATTATCTACTTGAGCTTGCACAATGCGATGTGCGACGGGATCCTTATCGCAAGTTGCACGGTGCAATAATTAACTTGGCGCATTAACAAGAAACGCTAAACACAAGCGATATCGAATCACAACAAACAACAAGTAGCTGAAAAGTGTTAAGACTTAAGCAAAATGATCGTTGATTGTGATGCGCAATGATGATATCACATTGCACCATCGCAAGGTTTGGGATGGAGCACAAAAGGTAAGGGCTAAGGTTTGTGCAACGCGAAGTGCAACGTGCTAAACTGTGGGTAATGTGAAAAGGAACGGGTAAAGGAAAAAGAGGAAAACAAAGGTTTTTTGTGGATTTTGTTAATGCATATAGGTTAGAGGGTCCCACCGATATCGCATTGACAAAGTTATAAGATTCGACAATGCGTTAAGTGGAAAAGGTAAACATTGCGAGGTGTGCATGAAGGTCAAGAGGTAGGTGATACAGCAGGAAGGGAATTTAATGTAGAGAGACGGTCGGACACCATTTTCTGAGCATTACGGATTTGCGTGAAGTGAGAAGTTATGGATTTTCCATGCCTGGTGTTTACCCATCCCTGCAAAAAACATTTAACAAATGTATGGCTACTAACAATTTATTCAAGGCAGTGTTTGGGAGTAATTTCCAACAATATTTGGTGCCAAAATCGTATGGTTTAGGAGTTCCATTGCCACATAAATGGGAGTTTTCGTGGGCCATAACCTGCAGGCTCCCAAATTGGAGCCACCAGGGATTGCAATGAAGTGCCCCTGGAATCAATAATCATCACTGACCGTCAAACACTACTCTGTCTAGAGTTGACAATATGAAGCCACTGGTCACTACACAGGTTGTTTGCATCATGATATATGAAGGAATGTTTTGGGTGGTGTATGCTGAAATATACTCTGTCAAACTTTCAGGATTTGCATCAACTTGAGTTTGGCATAAACCTAGTTCTAATGGGTTTTAGAATTGGTTGAATGCGTCTTGAGGATACCTGTTTCATCATGAAAATTTATTCATACACACTTGCAGAACAACAACAGTGAGTTCTTTCGCATACATGGTACCTAAAATTTTCATACACAAAAACATAAAAATTTCAGAAAGTTTACCTGAAAAACAAATTATTTGCAAAAATATCAGATCTTATGGTTACAATCAACATTGTTCCTCACTTAGCCTATTGATACATGCCATCCTGGAAGGGCCTCAAATCGATACCAGAGATTAAGGGATCATTAGTCTCCGAGGTTCTAATAAAGAAAATGTATAACACTCTACCATAACTAACCAACAGGATGGAAATTTATCTTTCAGGTTTGTGGTCAGTATCTTTTGCACAACCAACACATCCAATGTCTCAATGGAGAAAGAGAAAGCGAAGGTTGACAAATTATGAAATTCTATGTAATTTACGACAACAATGCATAACGTTAAGAGGTGAGGCACATTGGGAACCATATGCAATTGAACAATATTTGTTAAGAGGCTTTGGGAAGTAGCGTAGCTGTTGGATGAAAGAACTGTCAGCTTTTTGAAAGACCTCCCTGTGTATCTTGGACGACCAACATAGTGACCCATGTTATATTGTTTTAATCAGTGTGACCTTTTTTTGATCCACAAGAAATACTGAGCTCATGTTGCATCCATGGATATCTTGTCAAAAAATGCATATAAAGTTTAAACAATAATCTATAACTGGAGAAAAAAATTAAGGATGATTCAAGAATTTAATAAATTCAACAATTCCCGAAACAAAATCCCATTAATTATTTATAAAGATAGAATCAATCTATTGGTTAGAGTAGGTTTACAGCCACACAACTGGCCGATTTTCCACACCTTTTATTTTCCATAATTGGACTTGCTTTAGTATATCTACTTGATTGGTGAGTAGGATATGGAAAGGTGCAACTTGAAAGCTAGAAGCTTTTGAAATAATTGGTTGGTAAAACTTTAAAAGTTCTAAGAGTTTGATTTTTACACTAATAGGCATTCCTCTGCGAGGTTGGGATGGGTAGATTTAACAAATCCCATAAGATTATTTCTATCGTCCTTATTCAAACCAAAAAAGTTGACATGTGGGTTTTTTCTCTGTCGAAATCCCGCACATCAAAATCCAAGATTTCGTTAACCTCCATTAGCTCCCACTCAGTATATTGGTGTTCAAGTCCATCCATAGTACACTGGTGGAGTTACCCAACTCAGTGGGGATTTTGTCTCCCATAATCAAATCTGGGTAGAGATCTAAAATATTATTGTTTCGTATATTCAAAATCCACAAGGAATAAAATCCAAAGAATGATGAGGGGAATGAAATAGAGAGAATTTTGAGGAAAGTACAAGTTGTTATAGTGATTAAAAAAAATTCCCAAGCTCAGGGAATTGAACCCTTGAGGTGATTGTGGGAAATATCTAGCCTTTGAATATTTGTGAGTTCACCTAGAGATCTAGGGATGGCATAATCGAATTCATTCAACCAGACGTTTAGACTCTGCAATGCAATGCATTTGGAGAATGAGGGAGGAATTCCTCCTATCATATGGTTCACGAATAAGTCTATGGATACCATATTATGGCAGCCAGAGAATGTCAGATAAGTTATGGTTCTTTGAAGCATGTTTGATCTGTGTTTCTATTTTTCTATTTTTTATGTTACATTAGGGATTTTCACTTTATTTTAGGCTCTTGCAGGTCCTTGTCCTTACATGATTCTGAGTTTGAAATATGTGCAGGTTCCCCTTGGAATCATGGTTTTTAGATGCCATGGAATTGTCGTATTTAGACCAGTTTCATGGGGTCTTGAATTAGGATTGTGTTGGCAATCATAGATGAGAATCTGCTTCGAAGCAATGTGGGAAAAATACATGTGAAAAAAGTGCACCAGAGGGTCATGTCTCTGTGTTTCAGTGTCCCGGAGGAAAAGAGCCTGGAGAATGATTTGATTTCTAGCTACAAGGGCCCCTTGTTGTCGCTCAAGAGGAAACACTCGTCAAGGCTGGATATTCCGTTGCAGCTACCAGAGGCACAATATGTAGCAATCATGGAGCAATTGATGGAGATCAATGAAGAGGGTTTTGATTATGCAGTCTCATGGAGGATAATCACAAGGCCATTCTCAATGTTGTTGGTGATTCCAAATAGTTATGTAAAGATATGGTTTCTTTTATTTACTTTTTTCTTAGTGTCAAGTATCTATTCCTCCAAATTCATCAAGGAGCTGCAATAAGATTCATCCCTTTGGAGACCTTATGTTTTTTTTCTTAGAGTGACTCCTCCATTATCTTGTTGTATGCATGTGCACTTAAACTTGGGTCTTTTAGTTTTACTTCAGAAACAATATCTCAACGTTCATAGTGTCATAACCTAAGAATTTACTGTTAGAAGTTCCAATATTGGGGTTAGGAGAGCCCCCATACCAAAATAATATTCCATCTCCAAATTTTTAACCATATAACAAATTTAAAGTAAATATTCTCAAATGCAAAGTTGGGTTCTCTCAAGGTTTAATATTGTGCATGTTTGATCTTTCTGATTTATTAAGGATACGGTGATTGGTGTAGGTATAACCACCACTGTTGGAGGAAGGTTGATTAAACCAGGGCATATCGATGGTCCCAATCAGGATGTGGATCAGGGGAATCAGGCTATTGTGAGACTCAACTTAACTATTTGCATACCAGTATGGTAGAAATTTTTCTTTGGGTCTACTTCCTAAATTCTAAAAAAGAATTATACTTTTTAAATTTTTTTTTTTTCCTCGTTTTATAGAGCAACACAAAATATTATAGTCTTGAGACAACTCTCTCCATTTCTCTCTATACATTGTCTTGAACAACATTACAAATCAGAGATCTTGGAGAAAGTTTAAAATAATAGAATACATTTCAGTTCATCCATATCGAACTAATTAGTTTCAAGTTATTTATATTGCATTTCTAATATGTAGTAATTATTTTAATTAGAGATGTTACCTTTTGTGGCTATGTCCTTGCTCTAATTCAATAAGTAGTTGCAACTGCACTCTTTTGACGAAGGGTAATTTCAATTTATTTTGACACATTGTTATTTATTTTTTTATGATCATGACAATCTAATTTGACTAGGAAATTCATATGTCATAGTCCTCATATAACACAAAATTCGTATGGAACACCAGCCATGACAACTCCTCTCACACCCATTAAATCTTCAAAAGGCCACCGTGAGATCCCAATCGAAATGGATAGACATAGGTTGAAACAAACCACACTTCATAAGTGGAAATCAATCCTTCCTTATTTTCATCCTCGAAGAACTGTCATAATTCCCATTATTATTATCCAGATCTCCATGATTTGGTTAAATTTGTCATTTTTTTGTTTCTGCAAAAAAAAAATCATTGGGATATTGCTATTTGGTTGAATTTTTCATTGTTATAGGATTGCAAACAATCTCACTAGGATAGGGTTAGAATGCTCACTTACTTATGATGAAATATTTAAATATTAAATGGAAGGTCATGAGTAGATAATGTCTGCAAAGGTGGGGCACTTGATGCTTCTGTGAAATTATGACAAAGAGGGAATTGTGGCAAGAAATAGAATTTTGATTTGTAGTGATGAATGGGTTGGGTATATGAAATTTGGAAATCGAAGTCGTTTATAAACCAATGGAAATTAATCCTCCCAGTTGTAACGATATGATGTATAATCATCACAACATCTAACCCTAAATGGGGATGGGACAGTATTATGATTACTGAATGCATCATGTAAGGCCTTGTCATAAATAGGATCCTTCAACTCTCAATTTCATTCCTTAGAAGAGTGCAATGTAACGTTGGCCAGTAATAGGATATTCTCAAGCCATTTGGTGATCCTTGGGATTGCACTAAGAGTGTTGCAACTCCCAATGGCTACTCAACTCTATTTATCAACCCGAGGTTCATATAAACTTAGAGGTGACAATGCTATATGCATAGTAGATGGGATTCTACTCATGCCACCCTTAACTATGACATTAGATCAAAATTA
Source organism: Pinus albicaulis (assembly GCA_034641835.2). Classification (NCBI taxonomy): domain Eukaryota; kingdom Viridiplantae; phylum Streptophyta; class Pinopsida; order Pinales; family Pinaceae; genus Pinus; species Pinus albicaulis. The sequence goes on from CM076569.1 coordinate 359,146,576, forward strand.
CTCCTAGACCATTCCTCCTATTGAATTTAGAATAAAATATTGTTGATGAAGGTACAATTATAGGCTACTTCTAACTATGAAAAGAGAATGCAATTGACTTAACTCTTAAGCTATACCTTATCAATTCAGGAAAAGGAAAAGGCTAAAATACTCGCATAAATAAAGATATTTTATTTTGCAAAATTCATCAATATACATGATCTATTTGTAGAAAGGAAGCTAAATTATCTTTCATAATTCATCTAGCTACCTAGTTCATACTTTCTTGTAAATCAACAATATAGTTGCATCAAATCTATGATAAGGAAACTAACACTATTTTGTTTTTGTAGTGAAGGAAAGGAAGGTTTGGAGTGGACTACGAGCTTCCCCTGACCCTAAAATCACAGCTAGGGGTCAACATTCATCTAAAATAAGTCAAATTTGTAGTGTGGATCAATACTGGTGCAGAAAAGAGGTCCTACAATTTTTCTACATGTGGTTTCTACAAATTCCCTTTATTGCTACATGAGGGCATGTAATGCTACAGGAGGGCTACCAAGAGGGATTTGAAGGCAAAAATGGTGTCTTGAAGGCATGGAGAGCTAGATGGAGGTTGCGGTAAATGAGTGAAGCCTAGCTTAAGCCCCTAGCCAAGCTCAGAGCCTTTCAAAGGCCTATCTTACACTAGGATGAGTGCTCTTGGTGTACCTAGGAAAAATGAGTTTATGAAAGATAGTTCTTAGGAAATAATTTGAAGGTGACTAAATAAGGTGATAGAATTGAAGATGGAAGTTGTAAATGTGCCCTTTCCTACAGATCCACACAACCCTGTAGTCATCACATACATGCATCCACTTATATTGACAAAATAAGATAACTGATGGTGGAAAAGACGAGTTTAATTTAAAATATATCTATTTTATGCCATAACTATGTTCTAATCATTAAACCAACTTCTATGCTACAAAAATAAATTGTAAGGAAATACAACTAACACAAATCTCTTTCCAAAAAATCATAAACATTTTTGAACTATGGTTGTGAATCCTTCCTCTCACCCTCCCACAAGATAGGTGAAGAAGAGGTGGCAACCACGAGTTTTGATGGATTCTTCGCAACTGACATGTAAGAAACTAAGAAATACTTAAAGCTATGAGAATACAAATACATAAGAGGAACCTAAGCCACTGGGTTGGACCCAAACCCAAGAGCCTCATTCCTCTGGAACTAACTAAGTGATAACTCAATAAGAAGCTTCCATTATCATCAAATACAATGTATAATACATCAGATGAAAGTCAAAATAACAGTGTCAAGTTCTTGGTCTCAATAGCTACCTAGCTGAAAAAAAAACTTGAATCATAATGAGCTCTTCTTCTTGATCATTTATACAAGAGGATAACTGCTAGAATATCCCTATAAAATAGGAATGATTGTCTCCTTCAACTTGAAGATGGTGGATCTTGTTCCTCATTACTCCCACTTGCACTCATAGTGGCTTGGCTTCCAATGGCCTCGAGATGATGAGAGAGGGTGTGTTGGGATCTTAGGCCAATTGAGGGAGTTAAGGAGGTGGGAAATCTCCTACATTCTCTCCTTGTTGTCTACTTCGAGCCCCTGCATGGAATTTATCTAAAAAATTCTCCATTACCTACAATTAAACCACATTAGGCTACATGATATGACAAACACTCTTTATCCTTCTCCCTAAGTATAATATAACTAAAAATGTAAATAAATGTGAGAAAGAGACAATTCTAAAGCTATATGATGTCATCATGACCCTTATAATATACCTATTAATGAGCCTTATCACCATTCACTTTTGATATTCCAACCCTTTGAATGGTTGTAGTAGCAGTCACTTTCAGGGTTGAGGTAGTTTGGTGGTCTGGTTCCCCCTCTATTTCCAGCTTCAACCAATGTTTGTGATTGTTATATGTATAAAACAAATTGGATTTGTGTTCTTGAGTAGGGTGTTTTTGGGGTTGGGTTGATATAAAGATTCAAAGAATCATGGAGAAAAAGGATGGATACTGTAACAAAGGAAATGGATAAGTTAAACAAGAATGGTTTTTAAATCCTTATAAATTGAATATACTTTATTCAAGTATACTGAAGGATTTAAGTATTTAAAGGATTTAGAAATGAAACACTCTTTAATAATATCAATATGGTTTATGGTTCAAAAAATTCCAGTCAAAAGATTCAAACTCTGGCTTCCAATTTTGTTAGTATTGTGAATTCATTTTGAGATTGACTGAGTCTTCTTAAATAATTGAACTTAGAAAATTGTCAGTTTTGGGTATATTCTGGCAGACGTCTTGTCGGTAGCAAAGAATCGAAACTAGCTCCTGTATGTATGATCTTTCTGACTTATTAAGGATATCATTATTGGTGTAGCTATAACCACCATTGCCGGAGGAAGGTCAACTAAATCAAGGCATATCAATGGCCCCACTCAAGATTCCAATTTATCAAATTATTTTTATCTTGTGTATGTTAGTTGTACATGTTCCTTGTTGGCTCTTGATCAAGGAAATCATGTTATTCGTGAGATTAAACTTAACTACGATGATTGTGCATATTAGTATGCCAATATTTTTCTATAGGTCTCCTTCCTAGCTTTTAAAAAAGAATTCTACTTTTTAAATTTATTTTTTTACCCCATTTTTATAGAGAAACACCAAAGGTTAGAGTCTTGAGACAACTCTCTCCATTTCTCTCTATAGAGTGTCTGGAACAAGATTACAACTCAGAGATCTTGGAGAAATTTTGAAGTAATATAAGAAATTTCATGTTCATCCATCTCGAACTGATGAGTTTCAAGCTATTTATATTTCATTCCTAATATTAAGGAATTCTTTTAATTGGAGGTGTTTCCTTCTGTGGCTACGTCCTTTCTCTTCTTCAACAAGGAGTTGCAATTGAAGTATTTTCACAAAGGGTAATTCAATTTCTTTTGTCACATTTTTCTTATATTGTTTAGTGATCATGACCATCTAATTTGATTTGGAAATTCATATGTCATAGTCCTCAAATAACAAAAAATCCCTATGGAACACCACCCATGACACCTCATCTCAGACCCATCAAAGCTTCAAAATGCCGCCATGGGCTCCCAATTTAAATGGCTAATCATAGGTTTGAAACAGACCACACTTCATAAGTGGACACCAATCCTTCCTTCTCATCATCCTCACAGAACTTTCACAAATCCCCCATTTCCCATCACAAGAGACCTTCAAGGCCTCCTCCCATGGTTATCCCTTATTATGCAAATCCTTATACTGAGAATAATATAACACTTATGGAGATAAGGGAGTTCACTTCCATATTCAATGGGTATGCTCTTCAGCCTCTTCCAAAATAGTTTTCTCGTTTGAATGGATTCCTTGCACATCCAAGGGTTTTCATAGAGACAAAGTCACGCTCAAAAAAATAATCCAATACTTTCATCCCTTCTACACCTTTTAATAAACTCTCATCTACTCCCTTTTGCACTCAATATAAACTGAATCAGTTCCCATTAACTGACCCAAAGGGAAAGGACACTTCTTAGTTGACATTGCCCACTTTCCCACATACTCGAATGGATGTTGCCGAACTGAGGGAGAAAAGAAATGTTGTTTGGGCATACCATTGCATCATTGGCAAGAAAATATTAGTAGAGTTGAATGCCTTTTAAGGATATAGTAGCTAGCATATAACTTGTGAATAGTCTATAACTTTACTATATTAATTAACTTTTTATTTTCTATGGACATTTTTGTAAAACGTTAGGCTTTTTTGTTGTTGTGGTAATTTTGTTTTCTATGTTAAGAAATGTTAACTTAATTGTTTTCTTCTATTTATTATTCTTGCAATGAATTAACAGTATTATACCATTTGTAAATGTTATGTATATCTTCATTTCAACTTTTAAATGTATTTTTTTTTCTATATGGTCTCTGCATGACAACCCCATGCCGTGAAAAATATGTATGTTAAACAATATCCCAATATCAATGCAGTCGATATTAGCTACCTACAAGATATCAAGCCACACATACCTCCTCTAATCATTGTTCTTATTATTCATGATGGCTCCACAAAATGTTACCTATATCAAAATATGTTTCTTATATAATAAAATGATTTTCAAGCAAGATCACAATGTCCCATTATTATTACATGACCTTCATGATTTGGTTAAATTTGTCATTGCTCCATTTCTACAAAGAAATTTCATTAGGATTTTGGTATCTGGTTGAATGCTTCATTATTATAGGCCTGCGAACAACCTCACTAGGACAGGCTTATCATGCTTAGTGACCAAGTAAACAATAAATGGAAGGTTAGGAGTAGAGCATGCCTATGAAGGTGAGGCACTCGATGGTTTTGTAAAATTGTGATAGGGAGGGAATTATAGACAATTTACGTCGACATTTTTTAAATATGACTATACAAAAATAATAATATTATGCATATACCAACTTTAGATGCACAAACTCAACTTCTTCGTTCTTATCAAGTAAATACTTCACACTCTACAAGTAAATTCTAGGGAATGAATACCTTTATTCACAAACTAAAGCAATGTAGAACAGGCGAGGAATTGACTATCAAATAACTGATAAATTTCACTTAAACAACAATGACACATTTATATCTTAAATGTTCCAAAAGAAATGTTTGAAAATTTCAAATGACTCGTACTTGTTACAAACACATTGTTAAGTTTAACAATTGGTTTGCATAAAATTTTATTTCCTTTAATCAAGAAATTAGCCCAAACCTTCAACCAATGTTTCTTTGGAAATTATATTCTACGGTGACTAATAATTGAAAAATTATTCCAACTTCATTATACAAAGCATTAATTCTTTCATCAACCTAGGATTCAACATGTTTTAACTCTGAACCGCTACAACAAATTAACAAAACCTCATTCAACACATTTTAACTTTGAACCAGCTACAAAAAATTAACAAAGCCTCTTAAACACATTGTTCATTTTAACTTTGAACCAACTACAACAACTTAATATAACCTTTTAAACACATTGTTCATCTTCTTTTCTACAGTGTTCCACATGCTCCTCCATCATCAAAGAAGGAAAGTTGTTGTTCCTTTAAATCTTCAATCTTGTCCTTCTCTATCTCCACTTTTGAACAAACAAAATATCTTGTTTCTACTAAGGAATTATTGGTATCCCTTCTCACAACAACCCAAATAGTACAAGGATCCATGGGGAAAGGGGTATGAAATCCAAACATTTGAGAAGGATGTCATGGAATATTGATTCATACAAGAAAGAAAGAACTCAACTTGTAGGTTCTACTTTGTGGAAATCCCTAGTGAAGGCTTTCCCTTAAGTTGGTAAATTGTCAACATTAACGATTGGAAAAATAAATATTTGTAAAATAGTGGAAGTAACATGGATTCATTGCAAAGGAAATTATGGATTATCTGAGGAGGAGCTGATAATATACCTCAATCTCTTAGGAAATTGTTCTTTGGAAAATGCAACTTCAAGTGATAGCAGTAATGTTTGGTATGAGGCCTAGAATTTAGCAAAGTATTTGGACTTACAAGTGGCAAAATATTAGGAATGGAATCATTTTGTCCAAAGCGTAAATTCCAGTACCAAAATTTCAAATCATGATGACTTAATTAAGTTGTCCAAAAACCAAAGGGCTCGACAATACACTAAAAATTTCGGGTACAAGGAAAAGATGGAAGAAGGTTTGATCAGGGAAATATCTTGGTGGTGGAGCTTAGTTTAGAATTTATAAATTATTTTAAAATTTATCATTTTCTTTGGTTAGATTTAGCTAACAAAATTTAAAATTGGAATGATTTCCGAAAGAGAAATATGCAGGGCCTTAAAAGATGTATATTGTGCAAAACTAATGAGGGATTTGTGGATGACTTGATTATCCTCTTTCCAGACCTATTTGGTTTGAGATATTGTAGATTACAATTGGGAAAATCAAATAGGAGAGGGCTCTCTTATAATTGTTTTCACCCTTGGATAACAAATAAATCAGTAAAAAATTTCACAACTTTACCTTACATTGTGACCTAGGGTATCTGGATATCTAGAAACACAATGATCTTCCAATGCTTACTGTTGCACTGAAACACAATGATCTTCCAATGCTTACTGTTGCACTGAGCTCAGGCGGCCTTTGAAATTATGAGCACATGCAATGCAAATTGATCTTCCACAAAGGAGAATCCAATCAAAATTTCAAACAATAGATAAACCATGCAACATGATCTTTGTGGCAAGGTTATTTATATCCTAATTTCTGTAATAAATTAATACTAAAATTTAAAATTTAATATATCATTTACATGATTATAAAACCAAATTATTTTTTTATCCAATTTAACAATCCTATCCAGTACCTTTTTGCACCTTTTTAGGGCAATTGCTAGTTTTAATCTTCTTATATCTAATAATGGTTACAATTTGAATTTTTTAGTTATTACTTTTGTAATTTTTTTATATTTAAATACATTATAATTTTTTTTTAAAATCTAAGTTTTGCAATCTCAATCATTAACTCTATATAATAAAAACTAGGGGAAATTTTACCAAATTAAATTTGTTAAACATGTTTAAAAATACAAATTTGTAATACGTAGTATGCAAAAACTTGACCGATCCAATATATATTGGTAAGGACCGACGGTATGGTGCAACCGACAGTATGGTGCAGTGATGCTGCATCTTTATGGTTTTAAGGTGACTTGTTAGAAGGGCCATTTTTTTCAATCGATCCAATACTTGTACTTGTACTGTAGTAAGCTTATGCTGTATCTTTTTGGTTTTAACGTAACTTGTATCATGTGACGGGCCAGCCCCACTCAAACAAAGAATCTGAAATGACCCTCGTGGGTGTGTGTTCGTTCGAACATAGGATAAACATCTTACATTGAAATAAACGGCTAGAAAATGATATAATTTATACTGCAAATTGTATGTGTGAGACGATGATTTGAAGAAAGACTCGTATTTCAATTCAAAGAGTTATGTAGCGAGAGGAAATAGTAATATGAAAAACCATTAATTTAATTTTGGAAAGCTAAAATAACAATATATCTTATGCCATATTTCCCATTCTTTCCAGTTCTCTCTCTCACATATATAGGCAGTTAATGCTCCAAGGATGTGTTCCACTCTGCATTGTATAGCTTTGATCAGTGCTTTTTGTGAATATATGAAATATTAGAGAAAAAATAGATTGTTTCTTCAACGTTGTGTTGGAGATAGGATGCATTGTTTTTAAGGTTAAAACGAACACGGTAACACGCCAAATGTTTATATTCATTGTAATTTAAAAAAAATTCAACCCTGCTTTGAAGTTGAGTCCAACCTGAATCATCCTTTTATTAATAAATTTCGAAATGATATTAATATCACACAGTGATTCTTACAATATAGAGCAATGAAAAAGTAGGGTTCATGGAAAACATTGACATGTTTTTGGGTTCCATAAACAAGAAAACAAGTCTAAAACATAGAGAATAAGTTATACATAGGTTAAATATATATTTTTTTAATATTTTTATTTGTTAAAATAAACTTAAATTAGTTTTGGGGGCAGCTCAATCGGTTAATCCAAAAAATATGAAATCATTGAAACTTAAAAGACTTCGGTTCAAATCCCTCTTCTGGGTTACAAAATTAATTATTTAATTAATTTAAATTAATAACTTCTTTAGTATTGGTTAAATACATATTCTGAAATAAATTAATAAATTTAAATAATTTATTTAAATTAATAAATTATTTAATATTGGTTAAAGAGATATTGGTTAAAATGTCTCGCAATGTTTATTGTAAAATTCAAGATTATAGAATAGAGTATCCATTGTAAAATTCTTGAAGTATACTATTTTACTTTTATATAGCTCCTTATTAAAAAAAAAAAATTTCAAATTAGATTACAAAATCAGTGAAAATTTTGAACCATTAAAAATATGAATATCTAAAATATGTGTCCCACCTTAATCATCAACATTATAGGCTCTAGGTAAATCCACTATAATTTTAGGTGAGAATCCACTATAATGTCTACGTGAATGCACAACGAGCATGATTCATAGAACCTTTCAAATTTCATAACATCTTAGTAGCACAATTATGTATAATTAACCTACAACCCACAAAACCCCAAATTCAATTATTTTACTTAAAAGGCACATTTACAAATAAATTTCACTAACTATTTTAAATATTTTAAAATAGAATAGCTTAGGAAAAAAATTAAATAACCTCATTTTTTAACAAACTTAACAAAACATAGATAGGCAAATTCCTCACAATTTACAATTTAACTCATAGTGAGATCAAATTTATCGTAATTTTACAGCAAATTTTTGTGTGGAAATGGCACTTACATCAAATTTATCTTAAAATGAGAAAAAATAGGATTTGAGTTATCAAGCCAAACAGACAAAGCTATAAGCATATATTTGGAGTCCAAAGAGAACATCTTAGGAGAATAAAAACATATAGTCACTAAAAGTGAAGCCCCCATTGTTGACTCCTTTGTTTTAGCCGAGCTAACACAAAAGAAAAATATGAAGATAGAAACTAATCATACTTGGTTACCACTTTTGGAGACCAAATAGTCTATTTGGGAACAACAATATGGTAGATGAAGAGGAAGTGATTAATGGAGGGCATGGTTAAGGACCAGAAGAAAATAATGCATAGGATTAAATAACTTTTAGATTAATTATCGTAGATGTTGATACCATAGTGAAAATGAAAAATATTCCCCCATCAATGCTACCACATTTTTATGGTAAGTTTCGTTGGGATCCTTATGCATTTTTATTTGAGTTTGACATTTTGTGCAGGAGATATCATTAATCATTTGACACTCAAAAGCTTAAACTAATTCTTGCTATTCTTAAGGACGTAAATGTATGTTGGTTCATGGGGTTGGGAGGAAACATTATCGAAACATGGGATGGAATGCGTAGAGTATTCCTTAAAAACAATCATGAGTATCAGAAATCCTGAAATCTTAAGGAAGAGATATTTAAGATGACACAGATAAAAGATGAGAGTCTTGAAGATTATCAGTTAAGGTTCTTGTATAATCTTCAGTGATCCAAGCATCAAAAATTTGACCCTGATGCTATTAGAACTATATTTTTGAGGGGTATCTTAGATGAATTTATTAATACATGAAATATATTAGGACATGGTGACATTTATCAATTACCTTTTGATCATATTTGTGATTTGTGGAAGAGATACTCTTATAGTCAAGTGAGGTATGACTGAGGAGTTAGGGATGTTCTCCCTAAGAATTCCAAACCCATGACTAATGGAGTAACTAAAAATGAATTAATACATTAACTAGGAATATTTAAGAGTAACTTTCTTGAAAATATTACCTTACAACTAGATGTGTTGCAATTTAAAATGAAGGAAGAGTAAGAGAAGGTATAGCTTTCTATTTTCTATTGTAAATGTAGACAAAAACACCCCTTATGATATTTTCCTATAAATGTCACTAACGTGTGTGTCATTTGTGCATAGAATCTTGTGATAGAGTGTTGTCCATCATTTCCTAGACTAAAATCAATATTCCAAGGACCAAGTCAAGCAGTAGAACAACTGCATCCAATGGGAGAAAAGAATCCTAGGAAGCTTGGAGGCTCAAGTATACAATCTCATCTTGCACCTTATTATCCTAATTTTCTTGGCTGGAAAATTTGTTTTTGAGACAAGAATTATTCTATTTCTTGGTAGGGAAACCCTCAACAACATGCCAAATGTCACCCTTTCCAACAACGGTGGCAAGGGCCTAATTATGGAAACATTCCAGCCTAAACAAATACAGTCCTCACAACCTTAATTACCACCTACGCAACATCCTAGACATACACAGTTTCTTACTAAAATAGTTCTCAACCCTAATAATAAGGTGACTCAACACATTCCTAATGTTGAGCTACTACCCTTTCCTACATATTAGATCATGCAAACTGAGGTACAAGACATCAAACTGAGATTGGGAAGGATTCTTGAAAAATAAAAATAAAAAACCCCTTGTCATCATTGAGGAGGAAATAAAGGAGGAATATCCTTATCATACACACAGTGATGTTAAAATAAAACCTACTTATATAAATTAAAATCCTCAACCATCTCCTATTTCAGCTCCCTATCCGCAGAGGTTGGCTTAGGAAAAATCTGATCCATTCCATGAATTTTACCTACTTTATGAGATTAGAAATATTTTTATCAAAGTTCCCTTCTTGGAGGCCATAAAGGAAAACCCTAGTTATATTAAAACCTTTAGGGAAATTTTCATAAAGAAACCAGGGAGGAAGAGAGAAAAATCATAGACTATTCAGTTCGCTGAAAAGACAGTTGACTTAATGATAGGCTGATCCATTGTAGAAAAATATGTAGACCCTGGTAATCTAGATGTCTCTGTCCACATCTGATCATGGTGGATATTAGTGGCCACTTGATTATTAAACTTGGACCCCCACCATTACTTCTTTTAGTTTTCTAGTTTCCTTAATTGTAGCACAATTTACTATTTTTAGCATTTTTTCGGATCCTGAACTTTCGGAGCCATTTTGAGGCCCTAAGTGACATTTTTTTGGGAAACCCGGGAGCAACATCGGTTGATGACGAATGTTTCTCACTCAAAATTTATAGTCCTTGGATAGATCTTTATAACGAGGTATTTTTCCTGTCAAACAGAGATTGTACGCCAAAGTTACGTCCCTCGGAAGTTGATGTACCAATTTACCCAAATGGGGCCCATAGTTTTGGCGCTTCATCTCCTAGGGTTACATTTTTGGATGTTTAGTGTTTTCCATTTTTTATCAATAATAAATAGGCCTTCGAGCCTCGTTGTAACATAGTTTAGAGGCTTGTAGCCACCACATCTCTTCTCATATATAAGCTACCAATGCCCTAGCTAGTTTATTTCCATTCTATTTGTAAGCATATTTCAGTTATGTGATATTAATGAAATTAAGTATTATTTATGTTGCATATCTTCATTTATGTGTATTTGTGTATTTTATTTCATACCTTCTTAAGTCCATATCAGTGGTATCAGAGCGGTCTGCTCTTTCTTGATCCCTATTTGGATGTCCACAACAATGTCTGGGTATAAGGAGTTGGGGCTCGATCTGGTTGAATGTTTGTAAAATCAGCCTCGAAAACCCTAATGGTTGCCCATGGGGGATGAAAAGAAAGAAGAGGGAGCAGAAGATCCTATCAACATATTAATCAAGGAGGCCCTCAAGAAAGAAAGGAACGCGATGATGGATACTTTTCCCAGATCCTTCAACAACTTCCCACCGACGACACATCGACATTCCGAAGCCACTCTGGAGACGCAACTTCTTTTAAGGTACAAGTAAACTTTGATATTCCCATATTTCAGGGCCAAATAGATGTAGATGTCATAGATAGATGATTGAATCTATTAGAAGGGTATTTCTCAGTTGATGATTTTTCCAACTAGGAAAAGATTACTTTTTCAATCCTCAAAGCCACCCCCGATGTCAAGGACTGGTGGGAAACCTTTTGTGAGCAAAAGGATGAGAGGGAACCCTCTCTGTTTTTTACCACACCCACTTGGATTTCTTTTCGATATTTCATCAAGGAACAATATTATCTCATGGGGAGCTATGAGGACGACTACATAAAATGGATGATGTTGCGGTAGCAAAGGTATCAAGATGTGGATGGTTTGACGAAGTTGTTCCATACGTTGTGCACAAAATTGAATATCAAATATTGAGAGAAAAATTTGGTGCTGAAGTAACACGGTTGTCTGCACAGATGCATTCAAGAGGAAATAGAGCTCCCCGAGATCTCCTTGCTTGGCGCAACATATCGGTATGTTGGCAAGATTGAGTAGAAGTTCCAACAGAAGAAGAGATACTTTGGATCTGTGAATCAGAAGCAAGGGAAATGTGCCCCCAAAACACAAAAAAAAGGAAAAATCCAAGGTGGGGCGGCCCACGATAACACGCCAAAGACACAAGAAAATAAAAATACTGTGAAGCCAAAGAAGGACACGAGAAAGTGGCGTGAGTTTCATAAGATCTCCACTCACAACACAAGTGAGTGTCGGGCCAAGCAGTCACTAGTGGTCAAGCTAAAGGATTTTAAATTGGATGCGTGCTCTGACTCTGAATCACACTCCAACAAGGGGAATGATAAAGGGAAGCAGACTATGGATGTGGAGCCCAACGCCACTATTTCCACCACGAATATCGAGAACGAGGAACTGGAAGATCCAGAGGAGGGGGGCGCCTCTTCCATCGCGAGATGTGGGTAAAGGGTTCCCAGCTGCAGTTCATTTTCGACAGTGCGAGCCAAAAGAACCTCATTTCAGAAGAGGTCATGAAGTAGTTGGGCTTGCCTACCACAACACACCCACAACTGTACACCATCGGGTTGCTTCACCAATGATGAGATCTCCACGTCATCTAGCAGTGCCGCCTTCCCTACAACATCAAGCCCTTCACAAATGAGGTATTATGTGACATAGCTCTTCTTGATGTTTCTAATGTATTATTAGGCCAACCATACATGTGGAAGTGAGATGTTGTGTATTAGTACTGGCCTCGCATTGTTATTTTTACTTTGGGAAATAATTGGTTTAGGATACTGGAGGTAGTACCGCTTTCTGCCATCTCTTTGGTTACTTCAAAGCAATGGAGTAAGCTCATTTCCAAAACTGGGAAATTTATTTTCTTGATAATTTGTCCTCATGGAAAGAAGAAGACTATGGCCACAACCTCTAGACAAAGCTCCTCCGCATGACAACAATAGATGGACAAGGTCGTGGAGGAGTACGGGGATATCTTCACCTCACCCACAGGGGTGTCGCTACACTGTCAAGTAAAGCACCCCATCGATCTGACTCTAGGTGCATCGTTACCGAATGGACCAATCTATTGGCGCTCTGTTAATAGAATGATGAAATCAAGAGGGATATTCAAGAGATGCTACAGAAACATCACACTTGTCCAAGTTCATCACCCTATGGGAGCTCGATCATGTTGGTGTAGAAGGAGGATGGGACTTGGAGACTTTGTATTGACTATCAGGCGTTGAACAAGATCATCGTCTAGAATAGGTACCCAATCCCACGAATTGATGACCTTATGGCCCAACTCAAGGTAAAAAAATATTTCGCAAGATCGCCTTGAAGTCTGGGTATCACCAGGTAGCAATCGAACCCTCTGATGTATGGAAGACTGCCTTCAAAGCCAAGGATGACCTTTTCAAATGGCTGGTCATGTATTTTGGGTTGAAAAATGCTCCTGTAATATTCATGAGACTGATGGACGACATCTTGCATTCATTCACCAATTCATTTGTAGTATTTTACTTGGATGACATCCTAGTCTTTAGTGAGACTTGGGAAGAGCACCTCCACCACATCGGTCCTCCAAACACTGCAGAAGCACAAGTTGTGTGTTGATTTGCAGAAGTTCACTTTTCGCATAACCCAGGTTCAGTATCTGGGATACATTATTGATGAGAAGGGGGTGCATGTTGATCCAACCAACATCTAATTTATTCGGAATAGACCAGCCCCAACCACCTTAACAGAGGTCTGCATCTTTCTTGGTCTTGCCAAATTCTACTGCAGGTTCGTGTTGGGATTCTCTCATATCACTTGGCCCTTAAGCCAACTCACCAAGGGAGGAGCGAAAGTGAAATTCTTTTGGTATGAATCTCAATAGAAGGCATTCGTAGATTTGAAACATGGCCTCTACTCTGCCCCATTGCTCACATTACCAAAACTTGCAACAACCATTTGATACCAAAATAGATGCCTCAAACTATGCTATTGGTGTATTTCTTACTCAACAGGGGCATCCAATGGCATATCATAGTGAGACATTGTCCGACATAGTCTAGAAGCATCCCACTTATGAAAAAGAGAAGTATTCCATTGTGTAGGCTTGCTGACAATGGAACCATTATATTTTGGGGAAGGAAACAATCATCCACAAAAACCACTCACCCCTGTATTTCATATAGATACAAAGGAAGTTTCAGAAAGACCACCATCAAAAGTGGTCCACATATCTTCAATAGTTTCAACTTAGCATCAAGTATAAGAAGGGAAGAACCAATAATGTTGCAGACTACCTAAATCAACCACTGATCATGATGCTAACCACTATTCTCAACTCTTGTGAGCATGAGACTTTTGACTGGTTGCTTCTCTACAAGAGAAATCCATAATTCAACCACACATACAAGAGGCTCTTGGAGGGTAAGCGAGTTCCAAAATTTCACCTCCAGGATGCACTACTATGTCACCTGGGACACCTTTTTTTTCCTTCAAGCAAGTGTGCCAAGATGATTTTGGAAGCACACTACAGTTAGGTCGTTGGGAATTTCATGGTTGAGAAAATAGTGGAAGTATTGCAAAAGTATTTCTTTTTGTTGAACCTTCGATAAGATGTCGGGAAGTACATTGGGTCCTACACTTCCTCTGCCATTGCCAAACCAACCATCAAGAAGAAAGGCATCTATACTCCACTTCTTACAACTAGTCGACCTTGGGAATCCATTTTTATGAATTAAATATTGGGCCTTCCTCCTACTACGCATGGCAATGACGGTGTATTTGTGGTCATCGACAGATTCATGAAGATGGCCATTATGACGGCCTGCAAGAAGAATATGACAGCAGGAGCCACTGTTGAACTCTTCTTTGAATGAGTGTGGGTACACTTTGGGATCCCACATTATATCATCTCAGAATGGGACAATAAGTTCCTTAGTACATTCTAGTCCAGCCTTTATTCGATGCTATACACCAAGCTCACCAACTCCACAACTTTCCATCCCTAATTTGATGTCCAGAAAGAGGTCATTAACATGATGATCATGCACATTTTGTGCATGTACAACTCAAAGCATCCACGAAAATGGGATTTGATCCTCCCCTATGTACAACACAGGTATAACCGGGCTCTCCACGACTTAACTAGCCACAACCCCTTTGAGGTGGGCTTGGGATTCCAAACACTATGTACCATTGATGTAGCCATGCCATTTGTGGATACTCAAACAGATTTGGCTCGTGTCGAATCTGAAGCTAACAAGGTGAACAACTTCACTGAACACATTCAGCACATCCGCAAATAGGTTCATGACATATTGGACAGAGCCAATGCTAAGTACAAGGAGCAACAGGATCAACATCAGGTGCTACACAACTTCCAGGTGGGTGACACAGTGTGGCTACATTTTCAAAAAGAGCCCCTTGCTAGATCCCACCGCAAGCTTCACCTGCTCCGATATGGTCCATACACCATCACCAAGTTTGTAGGTGACAATTCCTTAGAGGTCATTATTCCACCATTCCTTGGTTTGCATCTAGTGTTCAATGTGGACTGCCTTTTGCCCTACTTTCCACCTCTACTGGACACATTTAACATGGCAGAACAACTCACACCAACAGAGTTAAACCTAGACTGCATGGAACATGCCACCATTGATTAGATCATGGATACACAGATTAAGAACACCCAACAACTAAAGATCTAGATATATTTAGTTTTCAAAGCAGGCCAACTCCTTCACCAAGGCAAGTGTCTCACCTAGGACCAAGTTCCACAGAAGTTTCCTCATCTCATGGAGGAACTCAACACAATGGGGACCATTAATTTATAAGGGGGGAGGAATGATCCAGGTGGATATTGGTGGCCACCCACATATTCCACTTACCCCCACCATTGTTTCTTTCAGTTTTTCAGTTTCCTTAATTGTATCACAATTTACTATTTTTAGTAGTTTTTTGGTCCTGAACTTCCGGAGCCATTTTGAGGCCCTAAATGATTTTTTTTGGGAACATTGTGAGAAAAAACAACCAAATATGGATTTTTCTCACTCAAAAGTTGTATTCCTCAAATATATATTTCTAATGAGGTATCATGCACATCAAATAGATATCTTATGACAAAATTACGTCCCTCGGAAGTTGATGTACCAATTTACCCAAATGGGGCCCATAGTCTTGTCGCTTCATCTCCCACGGTTAGTTTTTTGGATGTTTAGGGTTTCCATTGTTTCCCAATAATAAATAGGCCTTCAAGCCCCAGTGTAAAAAAGTTTAGACGCTTTTATCTGCCACATCTCTTCTTAGAGATAAGCTACCACTGTCCTATCTAGTTTATTTCCATTCTATCTGTAAGCATATTTCATTTACGTGATATTAGTGAAATGAAATCTTATTTCTGCTACATCTCCGCCTTTATGTGTATTTCTATATTTTATTGTGTTCCTGCATAAGTCTGGATCAACATCAATGATACTCTTGTCCCTTTTTTATTAGTCTTGGAGTTGTGATCAATGTTATGACCAAACATACTATGAAGCAACTATGGTTGTTTCATCTTCACACTACACCCACCATTTTAAAACTAGCAGTTAGATCTAAAATTAGATAGGAGGGTGTTTTTGATGATGTAATTATTTCACTAGAATTTTTAGAATACACAAAAAATATCATATTTTAAGAACCTAAGAATCCTATAGGAGTGAATTCCTAGATTCTAGGATGACCATGGCTTGCCACAACATATTCTTACATTGGTTGTCACTTTTTTGACATGCTTATCATGCATGGAGAATCAAGAAATAAATTAACTTTATCTCCCCCAAACATCTACTTAGGAACTCAAAAACACTCTACGGTGTGAAGTTGGTAGTAGTGATGAAAGCACTCAATCCATTTGTTATTTGATCAAACTCATGATTTCCTTTTTTATCTTGATTCTTTGTAAAATTTTGATTTATTTAAGGATATTTTTAGTTCTAATTTTCAAGAGAATTATGATCCTAACACTTCACTTCATAATTATTGTAAAATTTAGTGACAAACATAGATACATCAAAATTAGATGATGATCTTGAAACCAATATGGGGAAATATTTATACATAAATCATTAACTTGAACCATTTCAAAAACTGCAGTTGATTAAAATGTTGTAAAATTACATTGGTGCCTTTGCTTCAATTTATCAGGATATAAAATTCATCCCACCCGAAACATGTACTCATCATATTTATATTCAAGAAGGAGCCTAATATGTCCAACGCCCCCATAGGAAAAATAACCTTGCACTCAAAGGTGTTGTTAAAGAAGAAATACAAAACCTCCTTGATGCCTAATTAATTTAACCCATATCCGATAGTCAGTGTGTCTCCCCTGTTGTAGTAGTGTACAAAAAGGATGATAAGTGGTGTATATGTGTAGATTATAGAGATATTAACAAATACACCCTCAAGGAGTACTTTCCCTCTCCATTGTAGATAAGGCATTTGACAACTTGGCTAGTAAAAAATAATTTTCCTTTCTCGATGGATCAATGGATACAAGCATATATAGATGACAATGGAATATCAAGACAAGCCCACCTTTACATGTCATAAGAAATTTACGCTTATAGGGTTCTTCCCTTTGGTTTATGTAATGCCCCTGTTGCTTTCTAGTTGGTGGTTCTAGCTATTTTCTCTGATATTGAGTGCATTGAGATATACATGGATGATTTTTCTATTTATGGTAATTATTTTTGTGAGGAGTTAGAAAGTTTGGAAAAGGTCTTGATACTATGTCAAGAGGCTAACCTTCATTTGAGTAATGTTAATGTTGTATGATGATCAATGCAGGAATAGTTCTTGGTCATATAATTTCTAGTGTAGGTATATAGGTTGATCCTGCTAAGGTCGAGGTTATTGTGTATCTTCCAGTGCTAAAATGACAAAAAGAGGTGAGAAATTTCTTAGGCCATACCGACTATTATAGGATATTTATATAGTAATTTTCTACGATAATTTATCCTTAATTTTTTTTTATTTCTAAGGATACTAGCTTTTCCTAGAATGATGACTTCCCAAATGCTTTTGAGGAGCTTAAAGATAAACTTAATCAAGCACCCGTCTTGAGAGGACCTAATTGGTCACTTCTATTCCACAATTCTACAGATGCCTCAAAGGCAATTATTAGTTCAGCTTTAGGAAAACAATAAGGATAGTCTTCTTATTCCATTTATTTTGGTAGTAAAAGCCTTAGATTTATTTTGTTAAACTATACAATAACATAAAAAGTGCTTTTAGTTGTAATCTATGCAATCAATAAATTTATAAACTACATTACAAGATATGAGGTATTTTTGCATAGATATCATTCCATTATTAAATAATTTATGAACAAACCAATAACCAATGGATGAGTAACTAGATGGTTGTTATTGCTACAAGAATTCAATATTACTATTTTAGATAGGCCCGCGAAAGCTAATCTTGTGGAAGATTTACTTTCTTGAATGAATAATGAAAGTCAAGTAGTTCTTGTAGATGATACTTTTCCTTATGATAATTTTTTGTTGTGTCTAATAATTACCTATGGCTTGCATATATAGCTAACTATTTTTATACATGAGAAACACCATCACATCTCTCTGTTAAAGAAAAGCAGAAGACCATCATGTTAAGTGCCTCCTATTCCTGGGTTGAGGAATAACTCTTCTACACTATTTCTAATTTGATCATATAAAGATGCATATGGGAAGATGAAGTGTTGGGCATATTGAAGGATTCCCATTACGAACCATGTGGGGGAATTTCGTTGATAAAAGGACTACTTACAAGAGCCTTCATTCAAACTAATATTAGCCTACCCTCTTTCAATAGGCCAAGGAGTATGCCCATAGATGTGATAGTTGTCAACAGATGGGTCATCCAGTGAAAACTAAAAAAATTCCTTGAAATCCTTGGTTACTTACTGAGTCCTTTGAAAAATGGGTCTTTGACTTTTGGGACCGATTACTCCACTCTCTCAAGAGAAAAGGTATATTCTAGTTTGACTGATTACATAACTAAGTGGGTAGAATCTAAACCACTTTCTCATGCTATTGGAAAAATAATTTTTTATTTTTTATTTAAGAACATATTTATTCATTTTGGTGTTTCTAGAGAAATTGTTATAGACCAAGGGACACAGTTTACTCAAGGCTTTTGAAGATCATCACTCAACAATATTATATCAGTCACGTAAATCCTCACCACATCATCCACATACCAATTCGTAGGTGGAGTTCGCCAACACATTTATTGTAGCTATTTTTATAAAAATAGTACATATTCTATATTAGGAAAAAAGGATTTTGGAGGCTTTTTTGGCATACAAGATTGCAAGTAAGAACACCTCCATACATACTCCATATGAGTTGGTGTATGGAAATAAAGTCCTCTTGTCTATTGAATTTCAGGTGTAAACTTTTAGAACTATAGTTTCATTTAATTTATGTCTTTATGAGGTGTGACAATAGAGGCTTCTACAACTTAATGAGATAGATGAGATTTTTTCAATAAGCTATTCTTGTCTAGCAACAAGGAAGTAAGTTGCATGATAGGCTTATAAAAAAATCAGTTTAAGCCAGGTGATTGGGATCTCCTTTTCAATTCTAATTTTTAGTAATTTAAAGGAAAGTTCCATACATTCCAATAAGGTTTATACGAGGCTGTGGATGCATTTGATAATTGATCTATGAAAATAAATACTATTGATGAGTAGGGTACTTCCTTCCTGGTTAATAGGCATAGACTTAAGCCATATTAAACTCCTACTAACAAGGAGGAGTGTATTCAACAAGTTTTGCAATAGCTTAAGTTGGAGATTGTAGAAAATGAGGACCTCTATAAACCTACTGGAAATTCATCTTAATCTATTTATTTTCCTTTGATTATCAGAAAGAAATAAGAAAAAAGTATAAAAAATATAAAAATAAGGTTTAGTTGTGAAAACCAACTTGTTGGAATAATTGGAGAGGAGGTTTTCTTGAAAACTATGCAATTAATCAGAAGACTCTCCCATAATGATTTAATAAAATGGAGGTGCTAAGTGAAATTTAAGAAAATGGTGTGTTTCCAGAAGGAGGTTGTCTTTCTATGTCCGGTTCTAGTGGAAGAAAAGTAGATCCATGGAATACCTTCCGATTAGAAAGCTTGGGGAAACCACTTTTCCAATTTTTTACTATAGTTAGCATAACATATTTTATTGTAGTTACTTTAATCAACACTACCACCTTCGGTATTAATAATTTCATCATTGTTACCACTTTCAAGATGATCACTTCCTTCATTGTTTACATTTTGATAATCTCTACCATTATTATTCGCAACATCATCATTTCCAACGTCATAACTTTCATCATTATCCCCATCATCATTTTAATTACCATTACTACCATTTTCACACTCATCACCATCACTTCGTCACCTTCAACATCAAGTTTTTGTCTTTAGCATTACCAGTATCATCATCAATATCATTAGAAGCTTCTGCATTGGCATCATTAGCAGTTGTAGTCTTAGCATCAATAGAAATTTTATAACAACAAGAAGTAGTTTTACATATTGGAGCCAAATTTATTGTCTTTTGGCATCTCTATTTCCTTTTCATTATTTGGCCTTTGAATTTTGAGTGACCTAGTTCTGAATTTTATTTGACATTAATTTCTTAGAATTTCTCAAAGAACAACAATGGAAACTTTTACAGTTTCCTTAATCTCTTGGTTTACAAACATTTGTCACAAGCTCTTTATGGAGGCTACAAGACTACTTGTAGGTGTTCAACTAGTCAATATATATATATATTTGGAACAATTAGGCATTGTGAGATAGGCCTCGTTCTTTGTTATTCATCTTCTTCAAGACATTTATTCGTGAAATTAGCTTGTGTAACCCTTGTCAAATTACTTTCTACAATGGTCAAAGTCAAAGGTGATATTTTTTATTCCATATTATATTTATTCTTCAGTTTGGTATGGTAATTCCATGGTGACAAACAAAGGTTTGTGAAAATTCTTTCAAAGACTCCCAAGTGCAAGTTAATAGAGGTAACACTCATCATTTTATAAGCTTTATAATGTTTCAAGATTAGAAATTTTTTCACAATATTAAACCTATAATCCTAATGTATGTATATGTCTATATTTGTGGTATTTTTCCTTTTGTTTTTATAATTAATGGAGTAAGTTCTTAATTCTCATGAAGATGACATTTAGTCATCCTCCCTTTCAAATTGTAGTCTAATCTTCTTAGATGATCCTACATTATTATTATTTGACATGTGCCTATACTTTGTCTTCATACGAAAATGCCATTATCATATTCTTGTGATTCGAAGAATTTCCTGAACGTTACCTTGAACTTAGTCTTATTTCACCCCATTTCTTATTATAAATTATCTTCTCCTCACAATGTCTTGTTCCCATAACCACTTTATATTCCTCATTTTGAATCTTATACTCGTTACCCTAATTAGCACTGGAGTTCTGAGAAATCAAACCCCTAACATTCTCTTAATTGGAAAATTATGGCATGTTAGACAAGAGCCCTTGTCCTTTGTAGAATTGGAGGGCTCCCTTGAGTTTAACGCTAGTAAGCTAATATTGAAAGCTACATGTTGGATTCCATTTCCCTGGCTATTTTGAGGGTTTGACAATGAAGTTAGTATGGATATTGTTGAATGGTTTAATGGGGAGGTAGGTTGGATTAGAAACCTTGTGATGGTGGTGGCAAAGGAATATGTGTCTCAGGCCAAAGACCATCCACAACAAGGGTTAAAATGGTTCAATAATAAAAAGGTTGAGCAGGGAGCATGGAGTATATTTACCATCATGTTCTAGATTAAACCTTATTGGAAGAAGAGAGTACCTCGACATTGTATTTTGGATAAATCAAATTTTTTCACATGCGAGGAATGGCATGGAATTAATTGTCTTTATCATATGAGGTTATTGATGGATTTTTAATCGAATGAGTTCATCAATTTTCCCTATTTATTGTGTAAAAATATGAGACGTATGGCTTAGGGGATCCAACCAAGCCCCATGAATGCCAAACATCGGATGTATCATTATGGCCTTATAAAATTGTTAATTACTAAGGAGTTAAAGAAAACGGAAATTAAATAGGAAAAATTGATGTCTATAAAATTATTAGGAAACCCTCGAGAGAAAATCTTGTGGAGAATCGATAGGAGCTTGTGCATTTTTATGACCATAGATAAGAAAATATTGTGGTATATGAGGACCGGGAATTGGTTTATATAGGGTAAAACAAAGGAAAAGTATTAATATATATTTTCTTTTGTCCCATCATGGAGGATGCCAAGAAGCATGTCTAAAAGTAAAACTTACCCTCCATCTTCTCTTGATATTTTTGTTATTGTTATAGATTCCCCTGAATAATTTGTCTCCATGGTTGACCAACTAGTGGCATCTCCTCCCCATTCAATGAATGAATCATCCCACTTGCAAGATCATTTTGTCTTAGACGTGTAATTTCTCTATTTAGAAGCAAATCACTACCTATGATTCCACATCCATGGATAAATCCCTAGAGTTTAACAATGTTTCCCAAAACCCTACTATCACTCATTGATACTTTGTTCAAAGGAAGAAACTTGTATCTAAAAGGGATGAAGTGAAGTCATTAATATATGAATCCATTGCCTCTCTAGATCCACCTATTCAAGATTCTTACCGTACATCATATTTCCATGAGAATTTAAACTATGAATCTCAAGCCAAAATGTTAAAAGAGAAAGTTAAGAAGATTAAGAAGTTAAAGAAAATATTAGGGAATACAAAATTATTGATAGGTGTGTAAAAAATAAAAATTCCATGTTAAATTCTAAGAATGAAGAACTGAGGGAGGAGATTGATAATATTTCATAGGAGAACAGGAAGCACTCTGAAATGGCTAGGACACAACATATGAAAGATTTTAATTTGCAGATTCAAAACAGAAAATTGAAAAGGAAATTGAAAGATGTGCAAAATATGAACAAAGCATGTGCTAATATCAACATTGGGAATTAATGGGTACAAAACTTCAATTTTAATCAAGTTTTGTATAATATTTCACAATAACATCAAGTGAATATTCAAAACTATCATGTGCGGTTCTCCTTATTTTATGTGAGGACACTTAAAGCCGTAGGGTTGGGGATACAAATTGATTGTACCAAATTTCCCTTTTTAACGCTCTCCAAATCCTAATTTTGTCTCCTTATAGTCCTGATTTGTACACAACAAAGGATTTCCATGCTAAGATAAGAAAATTATAGGGTTATGAGGTATATTTCTAATTAATGGTGGAAATATATATTTTGGATGTAATGTTAAAGCTTAATTATTATTTCAGAGTTTAACAATGAAGTTTTTTCGGGTATTTTAACCCTTCATTGGTCTTGCAACCAATGTCTAAGTTGGACTTATGTGCACAAATTCCAATGGAAAAGCACCACATGGGTCCCCTACAATGTGGCATAAGTATATTTTTCACTCATAAAAGTAGTTTGTTGGTCCATCTTTCTTCGAACTCTCAATCTGGAAATTATCTCAGTGCCAATGACAAAACTTGAGGATATATTGTGCAAGTTTTCAGTCAAATTAGACCAATTCATTCTTTATTTAGACAGTCTCACTATTGCCGTGATATGAGATTGGTAGACTATTTATATCTCTTATTCTTCTACTTAGAATAGTATTTAAGAAAGGCTTAGTTTAGCATTGTTATTAACTATATCTTCTATAAAATCCAAACTTTATCCCTGAGCTAAGTTAGCAATGGGATCATTAGGTTTCATTTATATTTTAATTTTTTATTACCGCTCACTAGAGTGACTACCATCTTATACCTCTATGTATTGATTCTATGTGAATTGTTAGAGTTTAGGATATCAAATAATAATGCTCAGTTTTCTTTATTTTTTCTGTTAAATTTCATTGTGATTTAATTTCTCCAGAGAGGAAATGTTGTTTGTTGGCTTGGGCCCACCAACCCAACACATTTCCCTTGTTTTGTTGTAATTTAATTCTAAGTTTGTGTGTGGGTTTTTGATCTCATAGATAACACTATGTTTTAGTGGATCGTTTATAAAAATCGTAGATCATGAGGTTAAATAGCTAACATATACATAATAAGTATTTTTAATCTAATTTGAAATCATTGGAATAAAATTGGTTGTACGTTTCTCGTGTGGATTCAGGGTATATTAAAATCCTTGGTTCAGACACAACCTTAGAAATTTTCATATTAAATTGTCCTCTATTCTATATTAATCTAATGTATGGTCTGATGGTTCAAGAATGTGCATTATTTACGAATGTTTGTGGATCATGGTTGAAGATCATTTGTTATAGTGTATTTCTACTTATGTGTAATCGATTTGTATTACGTATGCAAGAACAACGAAGATTTCCCTGTGATGTTTCGCTTATATTTACCATTTGTGATGTGCATAAAAATTTGATACAAAGGATCATTTTTGATGAAGGATATTTCTTAGTTGCACGTTTTACATCATTTGATATTTGTTGTAGATTTATTTTTGACTAAAGGAATTGTGTCATATTTACAGTTCTTGTGTTTCATTAGGTTTGAGGTCTAAAATTAAAATAATATTAATGCTATCATATTCCTTTTCTAGAGAGTGGTCCATGTATATTGTTTTATGTTTGATAACCTATGGAATTGATCAATATTTTGGTGGTTGGAATAGGGAATGAAGTTATTATCTTAGACTACACACCTGAATCTATTTACTTTGTATTTAGATCACTAAATGAGTCCATAAGAGTTGTGTAACTCTGGGTAAATTTAGGTTTAATTAACATTTCCTTTCAACTGTGTGACAACAACACTACCTACGTGATAGGATTTGTATTTTGATGTCTGATTTCATTTTCTTGAAGTTTGCTTTGGGAAACTGTTGCGAGTTCTTGAGCCCTATGTCCACATAAAGGCTTGAGGGAATAAATTGTCAATCTTTCTAGGAGGGTTTAGGGCCAATGTAACACCCTTTTCCCACATATATCCAAGTAACTATCCAACAAGGGTAACAAATGCAATGAGAGGCTACTATTATGAAGTTCAACCTCCTAGGTGACCTTAAGAAAGTGGAATTGATGGAACACAACATACAGACCTTGTACAACAACAACAACACCCTTAGGAGGTAGCCCAACCATTGAAGCCTCTTACCCCTGGGTCACACTAACCTTTTGAGCTCTTTGAGCCATAGATGCAGACACAGGCCTGCAAGCCATTGTCCAGGAGGCTATAAATGCAACCATAAAACAAGATTCCAACGTCCAGGGCCCAAATTCCTTAGTTCTATGCTAGTGTCCCTAGGATTTGAGCCACCTTTTCAGGCCCAAAATGTAATACTCTGCCCATAACTTCATGAAATGTTTAGAGATGATAAATAACAACAATAAAATGATACAGAAGTAATCACATCAATAAGAACTCATTTTTACCCCTCCTTGCCATGAAAGGATTTTTTTCAAACATTCAAACTATAGGTGTAAACAACAGATCTGAGCATAGGGATCTCATACTTATCTAAGAATCATGAAGAATAATTTCTCCCTTACATCATTATCTGCAATATAATCTATTTGACCATAGATACATGGTGCATTCATTTACAAGTAAAAACATGGAGAGATCCATATATCATCACTTTCAACATACATCCTTATAACCAACATAATAACAACATAAATACCATGGATAAAACAATAGAATATGCATATAAACTAGTGCATTTATACATCAAATACCAAAGGAATGAGCCCTTGTTAATGAATGTAGAAACTAACCAGAGAAGGGACTTCCACGTTCCACCCAACCATAGGGTTGAGCCAAATCTATCTTTAGCCAATCATCCCTGTGCCATATTCCAAGCACGACTGTGGGATCTCATGAAACACATCAATCACAACCAATCCAGGGCTTCCAGACGTCAAAATTCCTCAACCCTAAACCAATGATTCCACCTCACGGTCGAACATCACAACCATCATGGATTGGTATCTACACAAGTTTTTCCAGGGATCCATATTGTTTCTTCCAATCAGGGCTTCCAGGAACTAATAAATCAACCCACAGGTAAAGGAACATGAGAACCAACTAGAAAAAAATAAATAATGAAACTGAACCCACAACACCATGGTTATCCGAGAAATGGCAAGGAAAGGAAAATCCACTGTCAGTCCAAGAAATTATACATGCCAGTGACAGATCATGACCAAGAAACCACGTGCATACACCATGCATTCCAAAACTAGTGAGGAAACCATATATGCAACTTGATACCTGAAAGGAAATCCAATTGTAGTCATTGATCTTGATGTCCTCTTGCACTTTCCTTGCCTTTCCTTTGTGTTCTTTCTCCAAATATCCAAGTATGATACACTCTCCAAGAGTGTTCCAATAATACTCTAAGTGATCGAGAGTATGTGTGTGTGTGTGTGTGTGTGTGAGAGAGAGAGAGAGAGAGAATGAGAGCTCCAAAACTGAACTGACCAAAAGCTTGCCAACTAATCCTCAGAAATATTTTTATTAATGAGGTCTCTATTTTATTCATTTTCCATTATTTTCCTTTATTTTCCTCCTCACATACAACATGTGACCTTTCACCTCCCTTTTTTCCTATTTTCCATTATTTTCATAATAAATGGCAATGAATGCCTCATTCCTTTCCAATTCCTTTTCCATTGCCTTTGCCAATTTCTTGATCCATATTGAACTGAATTGAAAACCTACTAGGATGTTTTTCCCAACATTCAGCTTGTAATACGTGTCCCATCACCGTGTTATTATATATTTTTTACATGAATTTTTACTAGGTCTGTTACAGAACCCTCCCCCTTGGGGGAACACCATCCACGGTGTTCAATGAAACCTATAAACCAAAAAACCACTGAAACAAAACATAATTCCTATGGAGCTTTATAACATAGCTCGCTACAGTATTTACAATGACCACTCTTGAAACATGACCAACATACTATGTACTAAAGATTTATAACATAGCTCATTACGATATTTACAATAACAAACATATTTTCTTCAACCAACAAATAATCATACTGTCTATGGAGCTTTATAAATTGAGCTCGATACAATATTTACAATAATATAAATTTATACAAACATACACATTTTCTCAACCAGAAATTAGAAGGATACGATGCCCGTATCAACAACAAGGGAATCCAAAGGCTCACACCTCCACCCTCAAAGTAATACCATGATTCACCTCTTTCCCAGGAAGTCTCGAATCCACTAGCAAAGTCAAATATGCATCCAATGTCTAGCACTATGATCTTGTGGCACTTTTCCTCTCAATGATCAATTACTGTCTCATTTTTCAAGGGCACACTCCCAATGTGCATATGATTCCATCTAGCAATGCTAATGACCAAACAAATCCATCCCCAACCTTCCCTTCTCTGCTATACAGTCCCTCGAGAAATTTGGTCACCCCCTTTCATGCAGTTGCACACCTTCCAATTTCCCCTAGCACCCCCATCCCAGGCATTCCATCCTTTGGCAAGTCTTCCTTGCATCGAAAGATTAAAAAACCAATGCATATACCTCCCTCAAAACCATCATAACATTCATAACATGATCATGGAAATCAATGGATACTATTGGGTACCAGTGTCCCATAATGACCCTGCTCTTGAAGTGCTTTACCTGCATAGTATTGCATCTTCCAATTCCTTTTGTTGATGCTGCTAGTTCTTGCAATCAGTTTCAAACACCTAGTTAGGAATTTCCTTTCTTTTTGTACCAATCACATAAATTCCATTAGGTTCAAAATAAATTCAAATAAATTCAAATCATACCTCATTGGTAGCCATCAATAAGGTACAATTTCACTTCTATTTAGTTTCCTGTCACACAATTCAAACTAGCTATTTGATCAAATCGTCATGTATAAAAATATTACATCTGGTTAGCTCAAAACACAACCATCATAGGTCAAAATCATGAATCACAAGAAATCATTATAAACCATAATCATAAATCACATGTAACCATCATAATTCTGAATTGTAGATCACATGCATAATAAAACTAAAATAAAATATCGATACTTATCCTTCATCAATCCTTAATTCTGCCTTTGTTCTTTTGACACAACCGGGTCGGTTGCCATGCCTGGAAATCACCCAATGTGATTGCTTCTCTTAAATCACATACACATATACACAATGTACATCACAACATGTACACCCTCATATGACATACAACACCATAAAATACATACACCCACACCCGGTGTACAACACATCACAATACATACACACACAACCAATGTACAACACAACACATACACTTACACCCAGTGTACAACAAAACAAAATACATACACCTACATCGAATATACAACACAACACAATACATACACATACATCTAGTGTACAACACAACGCAATACATACACCTACATCTGGTGTATAATACAACATAATACACATGTCACGATGCCACAATTGCATAATGCATATACATAGTACAGCATGCCCACACCACAACGCGTACGAAATTCTCACCTTACCACATGTATACTAGTACCATATGCACAACATGTACACAGTACTACCTGTACATAGCACCATTTACACAATGTGTGCACAACATCATATGTACACAGCACCACCTGCACAATGTGTACACAACGCCAAATGTACATCGCACCACCTGTACAATGTGTACACAATAACACATGTACACAACACCACATGCATGATACCTCATGTAAACAGTGCCACATGCATGACATGTACATGACACCACATGTATAACATGTACACAACACCACATGTACAATCATGCACACAACACCATATGTACAAAACACGATATGTACAACACACACACAACACCATGTGTACAGAGCAATGAATATACAACATGTACATAACATCATATGTACACAACATATCTAACATTCACATAACACTGCATATCGAACATGCACATAGTACGATATGTACGCAACACCACATGTCCAACATGTACATAGCACCATCTATACCTAGCATTGCATATGAAATATATACAAAAGACCATATATATACGATAGGCATACAACATGTGCAACATCGACACAACAATAGTACTGCACATCCATAGACCACACACTAACTCCACAAAGAAACCTTGCTTCTAGTGTCTTTCCACTATCCATGTTTATCCCAGCATGTCGTAGATTACACTACTTTCACTTCGTTGATTCACCCCCCAACATTACCGGTCCATAACATAAACATAGGAATAGTAAAAGAATATAATATCAATTCATTTCCACATGATATTGACCTCATAGTTATGTCAGGGTTACTCTTCCCACTTGATTCCTCATAAGACCAAGAACCTCTTCATGCCATTCACCTACATAAGAAATCATTCTTCCAAAAGAATGATCCTTGAAAACCTTGTCATACAGTGACATAGATATAAAAAAACATACATATATATCATTAGCATAAAAAATCATGATCCTGTTAGAAAATTGCATACATACATACATATGTACATATAAACATTTAGCATTAAGTAACCATGATCCATGATGACCCTGTCAGACACGACATACATACATACATATATACATATATAAACATCAACATAATCATGATCACAACATAATTGCTAGATATCATAAGGTCTAGGTTAAGAGAAATTCGTTTATTCTTGCACATCATGCAGAACGTTGAGAGCAACAATTCCCAACATAGCCAAGGCATCTAACCCCTCATATCCAGTCACTTTACCTTTCATGTTACCTTTCTTGTGACTTTTCTTCCACCATCTATTTACCTTAATAGACCCAGCCCATCCAACTGGATGTCATATTCTTACCTTCCGTTGCGCTTACTCATGCACCGAGCTTCATATATGTCTTTCATTGCTTGTTGGATACCAAACATCTCCCCCTGATCTCCATTAACCTTCCTCTTTCCCAAAAAATTAACAAGACTCTCAAAACATAAAATACAAGGACAAGAACAAGAAACAGTAAGAAGAAAACCATGAAAACGAATAGCAATACAACATTGCAATAAAGTGGCATGATCATGCACTAGATGCAATCAAGACCGAAAATCAAGCACAAAAAATCACAAAATACCAAAAGCACAAGACTAGAAACAAACACCATGACTCAATCCCCATGGTTTCCCAATGCTTCCAAAGGAAAGCTCCCCTGAGCCTTCTCCAATATTTCATGGTAGTATCTTTTGCCATGCAATCCCCTACATCATACCACCATAAACACAAAATTGTTAGTGAATTATATAAACATACAATATACAAGTTACCTTACATTGTTATGCCACACACACTGACTTGTATCTGAACACATACATATATCACCTCTCAAGGGACTCCAATCCCTTAACAAATCCAACCATAACTAGAAACCAATTGTTATGCATGTCAAATACATGTTCATAAATATATCACATATCTAAATAATGCCAAACAAGATTAGGTTTAAGAAGACTTCCTGTATGCAAGGCACTCACTCGTTTGGAATTAGGGTTTCCAAACATAGCCAAAGGAATTATTACCCAATTCATTTCTTCTACCGTTTACCTTGTTGAAATTGAGTCTTTATTATGTGCTATGACATCACCCAGTTGTTATTTATATGTAAGCAATCAACTCAAATTCATCAGCTATAACACATATTGCTACAATTATAACCTACTTATACTGAAGTACGCATCAATTGTCTCAGCACATAATGCATTATTAAAATCATCATAAAACAAGATGATTCATCCATGTAGTCTTTCAGTTACATATTCATAGCAATAGCTAACTAACATTTTCACATCATAAGCTCATAAACATTTTTCATTCATGCGTAACAATCACATATGTACGATCAGTCTAGATTATTACATCACAAAGTCACAAATAAGTCGACTCATACCTGAATGTCATAACTATAACCATATGCATAGGTCAATATAATTTAGCATGATACATATAAAAACAACATATTAATGCTATAACCCTAATCATCAAGTTAACTAAAATGTAACAACAATAATTCAACATATAACATGCTCATCAACATCATATAACATAATCATCAAGTTAATACCATGCTTGAATAACCAACTCATGTACATATGATCACACTAATTAACTATCATCTATCATGTATGTAACCATAAAATCAATAGAATTAAAGGCATACACATAACCATAATGCCGATGACTACACTAATCAACTAGCATTTATCAAATATGTAACCATAATAATAATAGAATGAAAAACATAAGTAACCCTAATACTTACAACAACCATGAATCACATACATGCATGCCAAACATGCACACTTGTATGAAAATCTACTCTTACCCCCACATTCCATTGTTGCAACCTCACTTTAATGATTTGCATCTTCTACTCTATCTCATCCAACACATTAGCATCATAACATACCAATATCATGATGATGATACAATTACAGAAAATGACCTTACGCACAACAACCTCAATCAAACAAATGCAAACTTGACCATATGCACTTACTTGACATGTATACCCAATCATGAACGACCAATGCATGTTCAACATATGACATCACACAAGAAATCATACATGGATAACACCGAATCATGACCAATATTTAACTCTAGCATAAGTAAGAAATTCATGTACAATATGTAACAATATGTAAACAAGTGTGCATTGACAATACACAAGAATGAGAAACACATAACCAGTCATAAAATGACGACAACATATTGAAAACAACACCATCATCACATCCATGGCGACACCACTGCCACCATGGCCAACAAAACACGGATGCAACAAGCGCATATATACCACAAAGCATAATAAACACATGTGAAACCATTATAAATTCATGATCAACACATTTCCCATAAAATCCGAGGTTTGAACCATGCTCTGATACCACTCTGTAAAACCCTCTTCCCACATTTACCCAAGTAACCGAACAACCAGGGTAAACATGCGACAAGAGGCTACTATAATGAGATTCAACTTCCTAGGTGACCTTAAGGAAGTGGAACCGATGATAACACAACATACAGACCTTGTACAACGACAACAACACCCCCAGGAGGTAACCCAACCATTCATGCCTCTTACCCCTCGATCACACTGACCTTTTGATCTCTTTGAGCCATATACGTAGGCACATTCTTGTAACCTTGAGTCCAAGAGGCTATAGACACAGGCATAACACAACATGCCAACGTCCAAGGCCCCAATTCCTTAGTTTTCTACTAGCTTCCTCGGGGTTTGAGCCACCTTTTCAAGCCCAGAACCCAGTATTCTGCCTAGAACTTCATGAAAATTTCAGAGATGATAAATAACAACAGTATGATGATATGAAAACAATCACATCCATAAGAACTCATATGGATCCCTCCTAGAAATGACATGCATTTTTTCAAACATGTCGCAAGAATTGAAACTATAGGTGTAAACCACAAATCTGAGGATAGGGGTCTCATACTTATTTGAGAATCACTAAGAATCATCACTCCCTTACATCATTAGCTACAATACAATCTATTTGACCATATATACATTGTGCATTAATTTACAAGTAAAAACATGGGGAGAGCCATATATCATCATTGTAAACATACATACTTATAACCAACATAATAACAACATAAATACCATGGATATAACAACAATAGAATCTGCATATAAACCAATGCATTTATACATGAAATACCGAAGGAAAAAAATCTTTATTAATGAATGTAGAAACCAACCTGAGATGGGACTTCCACATTCTATCGGACCATATATTGGTTGAGACAAATCTCTCTCCATCCTATCACCCCTATGCCTTATTCTAAGCATGAATGTGGGATCACATCAATCACAACCAATCCAGGGCTTCAGAGGCAAAGTCGCTTCAACCCTCAACCACTTATTCCACCTCAAAATCATACATCACAACCATCACGGATTGGTCTATACATAAGTTGTTCCAAGGCTCCATAGTGTTTGTTTCAACTAGGGCTTCCAGGAACTAATAAATCAACCCACAACTAAAGGAACATGAGAACCAACCAAAAAACAGGCAATGAAACTGAACCCACAACACCATGGCTATTTAGGAAATGGAAAAGCTATGCAAATCCACTATCAATATAGGTAATCCTCCATGGAAATGAAAGACCATGACCGAGAAACCACATGCATACACCATGCATTCCAAAAATAGTGAGTAAACCACACATGCAACTTGATACCTACAAAGAAATCTAGTTTTAGCCACTGATCCCAATGTCCTTTTTCACTTTGCTTCATTTATTTTACATTATTTCTCCAAATATCCAAGTATGAAACACTCTCAAGGAGTGATCCAAGAATACTCTAAGTGCTCAAGAGTATGAGAGAGAGAGAGAGAAATGAGAGCTCCAAAATTGAACTGACCAAAAGCTTGAGCTAAAATCTTACCAACTAATCCTTAGAAGCCATTTTATTAATGAGGCCTCTATTTTCTTCATTTTACATTATTTCTCTTAATTTTCCTCCTCAAATGAAACTTGTGACCTTTCACCTCCCTTTTCTCATATTTTCTATTATTTTCATAAATAAATTCCAATAAATGCCTCATGCCTTTCCAATGCCTTTTCCATTGCCTTTGCCAATTTACTTAACCATATTAAACCAAATTGAACACCTGCTAGGATGTTTTTCCCAACATTCATCTTGGAATATGTGTCCTGTCACCATGGTCTTATATATTTTTTACATGACCAGGTCTGTTACAACTAAGACCTCATTGGTCCTTTAGATAGGAATTTTTGGTTGAGTTTTGTGAACCTGCCATTGAAGGTATTCCAATTTTTCAAGTCCTAGTTATGAATCTTAGATGAAAGCCTAGGGTAATGCAGGCTATTGGATTATTTTCCTAAGTGAGAAACTCTTTAGACAATTATTCTTGTCTTTATCATAATATATCTTTTTGGCCTCAATCTACACACGAAAAATGTAGTGTCTCAAAGTCAACAACCTCAGAGTGACAAGTGAATGTTGGGTTTTCTCTTTCTTATTTTTAGGGAGATGGTGCCATTTTTGTTTTCACCATTGCTCTAGTTTACAAAGACTATAAAGGTTTTCCTACCAAATAATTTATATTTATTTGTAAACTTAAAGCTTCATTAGAAGAGGTTTTCAGCAAAATGTTTGTCTACACTGCCTCAAATGAGGTTTTCACCTCAATATTTATTATTATTATTTTCTTTTTTTTCCCTGTTAGGGTGTGGGTGGATTGAGATAATTTCACATCCAAATATTTTTTTCTTATATTCTACATGAACTATCCGTTTCTCAAAGACTTCTTGTAGATCTTAAGTCTAAAGATATTTACAAAGAGGGGAACTTAATCCTTATCATTTTTTTCTAATAGTAGGAGAGCCATTATCATAATGATTTTCAACAATGTATGGCCCCAAGAACTTGGTCATCAAATTCCCTTTGAAGTCCTTAAAATTAGAGTCATAGAATAATGTTGAATCTTCTTCTCTGAATTCTCTAGTCTTAGTCTTAATGAACTTATTATGCCATATTTTCCTATGCGATTGGTCAAAAATCTCTTCTCATCCAGTACATTCAGTTACTATCCTCTCTCTTCCAAAACATGTGATAGATCCATATCCAATTGGGATTAATATGTGAATCCACTACCTCTATAAATACCACCTATCAAGAATGTTGAGTGTGCATAAGATTTCCATGAACCTTTAAAATATGAATCTCAATCCAAAATGTTAAAAGAAAAAATTAATAAGATTAATAAGTTAAATAAAATATTAGGGAATACAAAATTCTTGATAGGTGTGTCAAAAATAAAAATGACCTGTTAAATTCCAGGAATGAGGAACTCAGGGAGGAGATTGATAAGATTTCATAGGAGAACATGAAGCACTCTTAAATGGCAAGGACATGAAATATGTAGACTTTTTATTTGTAGGTTCATAACAAAAATTTGAAAAGGGAATTGAAAGGTGTGAAAAATATGAACAGGGTATGTGCTAATATCAACATTGTGTACAAAGCATCAATTTTGATCAAGTATTTTGTAATCTTTCACAACATCTAGTGAATATTCAATAATTTGTAATGTCTGGTTCTCCTTCTTTTGTGTGAGGACACATAAAGCATTAGGGCTTGGGGAGATGTTGGGGTTAGAAATTGATGGTACCAATATTTCCCTTTTAATGCCCTCAAAACCTTAATTGTATCTCCTTATAGACCTGATTTGTACACAAAAAAAGGATTTCCATGCTAAAATAAGACAATTAGAGGTTTATGAGGTAGATTTATAATTTATGCCGAAAATATATAGTTTGGATGTAACGTTAAAGCTCAATTATTATTTTAGAGTTTACTGATGAGGATTTTGCAGGTATTGCAACCCTTAAGGGATATTGCAACCAAATTCTAAGTTGGATTTATATGCACAACTTCCAATGGAAAAGCACCACATGGGTCTCATAAAATATAGCATTAGTATGTACTTTTTCACTCATCACAATGGTTTGTTGATCAATCTTTCTTTGGAATTTCAATTTGGAAATTAGCTCAATGCCAAAGCCAAAATGTGAGGATATATTGTGCAAGTTTTCAACCAAATTGCACCAATTCATTCTTGATTTAGATTTTCTCACTATTGCTTTGATCAGAGATTCAGAGACTATTCATATCTCTTATGCTTCTACTTAGAATAGGATTTAAGAATGGCTCTATTTATTATTGTTATTAATTGTATCTTATATAAAATACTAACCCTATCCCTTAGCTAAGTTAGCAATGGGATCATTAGGCTTCATTTCTATTCTAACTCTGTATTATTTCTCGTCGACGTGACCACTCGGTTATACCTCTATGTACTGATTCGATGTAAAATTGTAGAGTTTCTAATATGAAATATTGATGCTCAATTTTCTTCCTTTGTTGTGTTAAATTTCATTGTGATTCGGCTTTTTTAGAGAAGCAATGTTGCTGGTGGGCTTCGGCCCACCAACCCACCACGTTGCCTCTGTGTTCTTGTAATGCAGTTCTAATTTTGTGTGTGTGGTTTGGATCTCATAGATAACGCTATGTTTTAGTGGATATTTTATATAAATCGCAGATCATGAGGTTAAATAGCTAATATATGAATTATTTACACATAAGTATTTTTATTCTAATTTGAAATCCTTGGAATAAAATTGGTTGTATGCCTTTCAAGTGGATTCACAGTATATTTAAGTCCTTGGTTTAAATATAAGCTTGGAAATTGTCATATTAAATTATCCTCTATTTAATCTAATGTATGGTCTAGTGTTTCAAGAATGCACACTCTTCACGAATGGTTGTGGATCATGGTTTAAGATCCTTTTTCATGGTGTATTTATACTAATGTGTAATCACTTTCGATGAAGGATCTTTTTTAGTTGCGTATTTTGCATCATTTTATATCTCTTGTATGTGTACGTTTGATCACACGAGCTGTGTCATATTTACAGTTGTTGAGTTTCATTGGGTTTGAGGTCTGGACTTAGAATAATATTAATGCTCTATTATTCCTTTTCTAGAGAGCGATCTGTGTATATTTTCTTATGTTTGATAACCCATTGATTTTTATCAACATTTTGGTGCTTAGAATAGGGTATGAGGTTACTATCTTATACTACACAGTTCAATCTATTTACTTCGTATTTATATCACTAAATGAGTGCATAACAGTGGTGTAACCCTCAAGAAATTTAGGCTTAATTAACCATTCATTTCAATTGTGTGATAACAACACTACCTAGGTGATAGGATTTGTCTTTTGATGTCTCGTTTCCTTTTCCTAAAGTTTTATTTGGGAACCCATAATGAGTTATTGAACCCTCTGTCGACATAAAGACTTGAGGGAATAAAATTTCAATTCGTCGAGGAGGGTTTACGGCTAACAACTAAGTGGTCTTTTAGATAGGATATTTTGGTTCAGTTCTGTGAACCTGCCACCACTGAAGGTATTCCAAGTTTTGAAGTCTTAGTGATGAATCTCCAATGGAAACCTAGGGTAATGCAAGCTCTTGGATGTTTTTCCTAAGTGAGACTTTCTTGAGGGAATTAGTTTGGTCTTTAGCATAACTTATCTTTATAGTATCAATCTCCACACAAACAATCTAGTTTCTCAAAGTCTGCAGCTTCACACTAATAAGTGAATTTTGAGTTTTCTCTCTTTTCTTTTTAGGGAGATGGTGTCATTGTTCTTTTCACCATTTCTCTACTCTACCAAGCCTATAAAGGTTTTCCTACCAAATAATTTCTTTTTATTTGTAAACTTAAAGATTTTTTAGAATAGGTTTTCACCTAGGTATTTATTATTATTATTATTATTATTACTATTCCTCTTAGGGTTTGTGTGGATTGGGAGAATTTAACATCGAAATCTTGTTGTTTTGGGCGAAATGGGAGAATTTCACATCCAAATCTTGTTTTCTTATATTCTACGTAAACGTAAACTTTTCTTTTGTCAAAGACTTCTTGTAGATATTAAGTTTCAATGCATTTACAATGAAGAAAAATTTACTCCTAACATTATCATAGCGTTTTTCAAAAATGTAGTGCCCCAATCACTTTGTCATCAAATTCCCTTTGAAGCCCTTAAGATTAGAGTCATTAAAATTAGAGTCATAAAGTGTGGCCCAATTTTCTTCTTTGGATTTTCTAGTCTTAGTCTTAATTAACTTATTATCCCGAATTTTCCTCTACCATTGGAAAAGACAAAATTCTCTGTTCATCCAATACATTCAGTTACTCTCCTTTCTCTTCCTAAACATATGATAGATCCATATCCAATTATGATGTTATCCTTAAAGTTTCAAATTCGAATCCAATGGATAATATACCTTTATTACCAGAGACTGAAGCATAACAAATGAATCATGCTATTGTCTTTCATGTTTTTCTGTAAGCTCATGCTACTTCTATGAAATTATATGTAGAATAAATGTTGTGGAACGTGTAATGAAAACTTGGAAACTTACAAATTGGATCCCGATGTTAGAAAATATGATGGGAAACCCCGATACCATGTTAGAAAATACGATATAATGCTCTGATACCATGTTGGAAATTTAAAAGAACGGAAAAGCTAAAAAAAAACAGGAGAAATTATTTTCCCCAATAACACACAGAGTTTACAAAGTTATGCGGAAAAGAAAAAATTAATTACAGAGTCAAACACAAAGAGACAAATTAAACCAGAGGAAGTTCTTCTATTTCATTCTTCTGCTTTGAAGCAAGTTTTCTTTCTAGATACTTCTGACTATCACATTATATGAAAAACATCTTTTAAATACAAAAATGTCAGAGCCTAAAGGTTTAATGCTAATTTAATGCTTGAGCGAACGGCTAACCACTAAAATTTCCTTCTGTCGTGTTATACTATTTCTTCACAAAACAACGTACAAAACATATAATGTCAGACTTGAAATTCTTTAGGTTTCAACTTTGAAACCACATCGCATCCGCGCCCTCATTGTAAATCCTATTTTAGTGAAGTCAATACTTAACCTGGGCGCTAACCTCTTGAGCTTGTGATTGCGATGTGCGCATGTCACGGAATTTAAATTTTCACACAGCGCATAACTTTAACTTGGTGTAATAACCAGGAAGCATAAGTGCTGGCGATTGCGATATGCGATATCGCATTGCAAATTTGCAAGGTTTGGGATCGGGGGAAAAAAGGTAAGATCTAAAATGTGTGAATCGCGAAGTGGGATGCACTAAGCTCTGGGAAGAGCGAAAAGGAAAAAGGTAAGGAAAGGCAGAAATACAAATGTTTGTTTCGTATTTTTGGTAATGCGTAAAGGTTGGAGGGTCCCACCAATATCACAATGGTGGAGATAAGGGATTTTGTTAATGTGTTAAGATGAAAGGGTTAAACATTGCGATGTGATGTGTGTGGGAAAAAGGTAGGTATACAGCAGGAAGAAGATTTAAATGTAGAGTGATGGCTCGAGTACTATTTTTTAAACATTTACGGAAAAATTGTGTGTGGTAAGAAACTATGGATATGGACTTTTCCCTTCTTCTCCAAAAACATTAAACTATAAATATGGTTGAAGCCAGATTATTCATGGCGGTGGTTGGGAGTAAATCCCAACACTCCCCCTTAATCACAATTGTTGTTATTTACCATTCCAAAATATTCTTTGAGATAAACAAAATTTTTCTGTGCTAATGGCTTTGTAAAGATGTCTGCATATTGTTCCTCTAACGTGCAATGTTGTAACACAGTTTCACCATTGTTAACTAATTCTCTTATGAAATTATATTTAGCATAAATGTTCTTTGTCCTCCTGTGTAAAAAAATGAATCTTTTATAGTGCAATTGTTGAACTGTTATCAGAGAAAATAGTGGTTCCTTTGTCTTCTTCATGACATAAATCCCGCAACATCCTTCTCATCCAAACTTCTTGACATGCTGTTGCTGTTGCTGCTACATACTCATATCCTACTATTGATAATGAAACTATTGGCTGCTTCCTGGAAGCCCATGATATGGCTCCCAAACCGAAATGAAAAACATATCCTGATGTGCTCTTTCTATCATCAACACTTCCAGCCCAATCACTATCAATGTAACCAATCAGCCTAAAATCATCAGTTGCAGAGTATAGAATGCCAGACTCCTTCGTTCCATTGACATACTTTACAGCTCTTTTGCCTCCTTGCCAATGGGTCTCCATGGGTGTCTCCATGAACCTTGAAACCAAACTTACTGCATACATTATATCATGCCTAGTTGTAGTTAAATACATTGGGCTGCCAGCCATGCTTTTGTATAATGTTGGATTGACATTGTTGTTGCAATCTTCCAGTCTCAACTTCAACCCCATGACTATTGGTGTTGGTGTTGGCTTGTTGTTCTGCATATTGAATCTCTTTAAAATCTATGCAACATACTTTTCTTGAGAGATAAAAATTCCATTTTTTGTTTGCTTCACTTCTATGCCCAAAAAATATCTTAACAACCCCAAGCTAGTCATTTCAAACTCATTTTTCATGACTGCCTTAAAAACAATGATGAGAGAATCATCACTGCCTGTAAAAATGAAATCATCTACATACAAAACAATAATAATAATCTTACCGTCATTTAATTTGATGTAGAGACTAGGTTCACCATCAGATTTGTCGAATCCATTGTCCATCAGGTAAGCATCTATCATGTTGTACCATGCATGTGGTGCTTGCTTCAGCCCATAAAAAGCTTTCCGTGACTTACACACCTTGAGTTATTAGCCTTCTATCTCATAGCGAGGAGGTTGTTCAACATACACCTCCTCTTTCAACACTCCATTCAATAATGTTGACTTCACGTTGATTTGATACACTTTCCATTTCTGTTGTGCTGCTATTGACAACGCTATCCGCATTGTCTCCATCCTTGCAACTAGCACAAATGTCTCCTCATAGTCTTTTCCATGCTGTTGTTTGTAGCTTTTCACAACAAGCCTTGCTTTGTGCCTTTATATCTTGCCTTCAATGTTGCTCTTGGTCATATAGACCCATTTCACTCCAATGACTTCTTTTCCTTGTGGAAGGTCCACTGACTCCCATGTGTAATTGCTTTCTATTGCTCCTATTTCTTCATTCATTGCCTCAACCCATTTCTATTCTTTGGCTGCATCTTCAAAATATATTGGATCATCTACATGACAAAATAATGCAAATAAATAATTTAGAAAACACTATTATCAACTTCTTCTTGCTCATAAATTTCACTTAAATTTCTGAATTTTGTCCTTCTTATACTTGTTGAAGATGAGCTCGGTGTTGAGCTTGATTTAGATAGAGTTGTGGAGCTTTGTGGTGTGATTGGAGAAGCACTTACTTGATTGTGCAATGTTGTCCTATTACATGCTTTTGGTGTGCATTGTTGAGCTTGTGTGGGTGGAGGAGGAGCCATTGTTGAGGAATTAATTGCTACAGTCAATTCCTCTTTGTCTTCATGTGACATACATGTCTTTACATTGACTGTCTTCTCTAAACTTCCATCCCATGCTTCCTCTTCTATGAACTTAACATCTTTGGTGATTATTACATTCTTGGTTAATGGATTGTAGAGCTTGTATGCCTTGGATTCATCATTGTATCCAAGAAATATACAATTCTCCCCCTTACTGTCCAACTTCTTCCTCAACTCATCTGGGACATGTGCATATGCGACACATCCGAACACTCTCATGTGAGTGAAAAATTGTTTTCCTCTACTCCATGCTTTTTCAGGAACTCTATCCATGACACTTTTGGCTGGGCATCTATTAATGGTATATGTTGCACAAGAGACAGATTCAACCCAATAATCATTTCCCAAATGATTTGCCTTCAACATACTCCTTGCCATCTCCATGATGGTCCTATTCTTTCTTTCTGCAACGCCATTTTGTTGAGGTGTATACCCTGTTGTAAACTGCTTGTGAATTCCATGCTCCCTGCAAAAACGTAGGAAGTCATTTGAAATATATTTGCCACCTCTATCAGTCCTCAACACTTTATGTAGTGTCCACTTTGCTTCTAAACGAGAACTTTGTAGTGGCGGACATGGTCAAACACTTCAATTTTCTGTTTTAGAAAATAGATCCATGTCTTGCTTGTGTAGTCATCTATGAATGTCAAAATATAGTGGCTGCCAGCAAATGATGGTGTTTGCATTGGTCCACATAAATCTGAGTGGACAATCACCAAAGGTGCTTTTTCCCTTATTGACTTTCCTGCTGGAAATGATTCTCTGTGTTGTTTGCCCAAGATGCAGCCTTCACATAGGTTGTCTGTAGAGTGTCTCATGCCTCCTTGGACTTCGTTGTTGTTGCAACCCTTGGGAAAATACTTTCATGAACTGCTTGGAAAATATAGAAGAGGGCTTTGGAGTCATTCTTCTTATTGTCTCTCAACAAATCTATTTATGCTTGTGTCAAAGCATTATATGCTGCTGCATCTACTGGTTCTTGGAAACAATTCTCCACGAGCTCCCAAATATCTTGTGAGGAGTAGAGGGTCTTCATTATAATAGCCTAATAATCATAATTCTTTCCATTCAACTATGGTATTTGTGGATTAGTCAAGATTGTGCTTGTGCTTGCTGCCATTTTCACTGTGTAAACAAAAAAAACCTTCTCACTACTGGAGAATCTACTTCTCAAAACAAACTTTCAACTCTTCAGTGAAGAACACTTTCTTTCACTAAGAGTCTAAACCCGCTCTGATGCCATGTTAGAAAATATGATGGAATGCTCTCATACCATGTTGGAAATTTAAAAGAACAGAGAAGATGAAAAACAAACAGGGGAAATGTTTTTCCCCAACAACACACAGAGTTTACACAGTTATCTGGAAATGCAAAAATGAATTACAGAGCCACACACAGAGAGACAAATTAAACCAGAGAAAGTTCTTCTATTTTATTCTTCTGCTTCAGCAGGTTTTTTTTCTACATACTTATGACTATTACATTATATGAAAAACATATTTTAAATACAAAAATGGCAGAG
Source organism: Pinus albicaulis (assembly GCA_034641835.2). Lineage (NCBI taxonomy): Eukaryota > Viridiplantae > Streptophyta > Pinopsida > Pinales > Pinaceae > Pinus > Pinus albicaulis. The sequence continues at coordinate 359,189,004 of CM076569.1, forward strand.
CCTGAAGGTTTAATGCTAATTTAATGCTTGAGTGGACGGGTAACCACTAAAATGTCCTTTTGTCCTGTTATACTATTTCTTCAAGAAACAATGTACAAAACATATAATGCCAGAATTTAAATTCTTTAGATTTCAACTTTGACTCCACATTGCATCTACGCCCTCATAGCAAATCCTATTTCGGCGAAGTCAATACTTAACCTGGGCACTATCCTCCTGAGCTTGTGATTGCGACGTGTGCATGTCGCGACATTTAACATTTCTCGCGGCGCATAACTTTAACTTGGCGTAATAACAAGGAAGAATAAGTGCTGGTGATTGCGATATGCGATATCGCATCGTAACTTTACCGGGGAAAAAAGGTAATATCTAAAATGTGTGAAGCGCAAAGTGCGACGCGCTAAGCGCTTGGAAGAGCGAAAAGGAAAAAGGTAAGGAAAGGCAGAAATAAAAAGGTTTGTTTCGTATTTCTGGCAATGTGTAAAGGTTAGAGGGTCCCACCAATATCGCATTGGCGGAGATAAGGGATTTCCATAATGCATTAAGATGAAAGGGTTAAACATTGCAAAGTGTTGTGTGTAGGCAAAAGCTAGGTATACGACGAGAAAAAGATTTAAACGCAGAGTGATGGCCTGAATGTTTTCTGAACATTTACAGAAAAATTCTGTGCAAATATGAACTTTGTCCTTCTTCTACAAAAGCATTTAACTATAAATACAGTTGCTGCGAGATTATTCATAGCGGTTGTTGGGAGTAAATTCCAACACCGGCTGGTTATCTTGATATTGAACATTGAGATTTGAGTGGACCAAAAGATATGGGGTTGGGGGACAACAGCTCCAAACTCCATGCTAAAAATTAAAAGCAAACGTCGAGATGTATGACTCGATCAACGATGTCGAGATGAGATATTTGCAAGTGGAGCCAATGTTGATTTGTCCTTTATTAATATCTCTACATTTTCATACACTCTCCGCGAATCCATCATTCCAACGTATAGGTTTGACAAAAGCACGTAAAGACAATCCATCATTTTAGCTCGTCATCGATTGCAGACTTGGACATTCAGTTCTTTATATTTATTCCACGCTAGGTTCAGATTTTCAATGGGTAGGGCTACTTCGCTCCGTAGCTATTGGATACTGAATTTGCAATTCACATAAAAGTAGTTAGAACGCAGCTAATCAAAGATCTTGTTTTAATAGAATTTCCGTCCATTCAAAATTATGTGGAAAGCAGGAGACGTCCCACTCAGAAAGCATGCCAAGACTATTTTTCATTGCGTGGGACTCCGAACGCAAAGTCAAGTCAACAGGTATGAATTTGTCAAATGAGGTTGGACACACAATTATCCTTTGATTATTGTAATTTATTAATACATCTCTATAAATTAAATTAAATTACCACGCCCTCATGTTATCATATGTCTGTCATGTAACATGATTTTCTACCTTAATTCTTTGAAATAGCAGGTAGATGTCGATTGGTACAGTGAACAATGTAAGAAATTGGAATTGTTCCGAAAAAAAAAAAAAAAAAACAAACAAATGATCAACGATGAGGAGATGAGGTATTTGCAGGTCGAGTCTGATTTGTTGTTTATTCATAATCTCTCTACATCATCATATCTCTACGTTTCATAGATTTTAAACGTAGAGACAATCTTTGATTTTAACATCTTAGGTGCAAACGATTAAACTCAAATCAGAAGTGCTGCTTTCAGCGAAATTCCGTGCATTCAAAATTAGATGGAGAGTAGTAGTTGAAACGTCAAAGTATCTGTATGGATTAATAATGTTAACTTGTACTATAGAATTACGCCTTAATAATGTGCATTTGATTTTATTTTTGTTTGGCGCAGTCCATTGATAGGCTTTTTTTTGTTTTTACTTTCTATTAGATCACGGGATTTTTGATTCGGTGTTTGCACTTAGATTATTTTAGTTTAAGAATTTAAATTTACAATCGTGAATTGCATCTATATTAAAAGATATTATATGTCTAAAAATTAAAAAAATCAACAAAAATCGTCAACTTCAAATTTTCCTGTCTAGAATATCCTTTGCCCAAAATTCCCCTCTTTACTTCCTTCGCAAGTTACTGTAACTTGTAAGGAAATTTACTAAACACTCTTGTCTTTTTTGGTCAGTCAAAGGAACTTCCATTATATTATTGGATAAAAATAGAGTATTTTGTGATGAATTATAGTTTTTCTTGTTTCAAGAGAAATATAAAAGATATGTTTATTCTCTTTTTATTTTTCATGGACAAAATGGTCCAACATTCCAAAAAAACTATGTAAAACTAGAAAGCCACCAAAAATTCTCATATCAAGGATGATGAAAAGCTTGACTACTTAGAGTTACTAGAGGAACGTGGTCTCCATGGACATAGAAGTTTATGTGAGCCAAACGCGCATCAATTTCATCCAATCTCTCATTTGTAAGGCATTGGCTATGCCTCACAGTGGTCAACTGCTCCAGGATCTCATTTTGGCTATACTAGACGTCATTGATGTGTGCCACAAGTTCATTATGATCCTCGTATCTGTTCTCACGGAAGATGTCCAGGTTTCCCAGGATATCTCTCAACTCATCAACAATTGTGTCAAGGGAGGGTGGTTGAATTATCCAGTCTGGAAAAAAGGCGTTGCCCTACGCTATTTCTCCCTCCATTTCCATACCACCCTACTCTTCGTCACTCATCGCCCCTACCCTACCAGCTTGAGCTCCCTGCTACCCCAGATGGCCACCTCCTTTATAGGGTCAACTTCGTTGGCAGATCATTGCTACTTCTCAGAATTGAAGCAATGTCCACAGAGACCACAAACTAGGGAAATAACCACACCCGTTGTATACTCTCTTTGGGAACACACTTAATTTGACAATCCCTAGACCTAGCACCAATGTAAACTCAAGAAAAGGTTTGGGGCGAGCCCCAAATTTCAAAAATAGGAAAGACTGGTCAAATTGGTCACCCTGAGTGTACACACCACTATCAAAGGGAACCCATATCGAGGGGACAACAACACCTGAATCATTGTGTCTCACTTGTTTTCGAGACACCCACAAAACCAATATGAAGGCAAGACCCAAGCGAGTCTCCGAGGTCTGACCACTTTGGGTCAAGGGGTGAAACCCCCACCACACACTCTATGCATGGAAAACCAGAGGTCACTCAAACATCAAGTCCACCCACCCGCATATTAGAGCGCCAAGGTTTCGTGAAAAATATACTTCCAATGCCACACAATAAAAATAGAGACTTGAAATCCAAAATGAGCTCATGATTACACGATTACCTCTGCAAAATTTTGGATGTTGATGGGTTGAGACCAAAAGAATGGATGCCGACAAATTATGTGAGTGAAGGCCTCAGGACTATCAAACAACAACAATTTCCTAGTCAACGTCGACCATAGATACGAGATAAACACTTGAGCAACTCTCGTTCCTAATGCTACCCATGTTTTCCAAACTTCATCAACATCAAACAATTCCCTAGTCAATGTCGACCATAGATGCCAAATAAACATTTGAGCAACTCTTGTTCTCAATGGTGCCCATGTTTTCCAAACCTCATCAACATCAAGACACCCACTTGTCTCTCCAAAGGAGCCCTCCAAGCGAACTTGGTAGAAGCTTTGATCTAAAACCCAATTTTTCATTTCCCAACTAGCGATTCTCTTCACCACCTCTGGCTTGTTGAAGTTGAAGCTATCACATCCTCGAGGAAATTTTTTTATTAGAATAGTTAGATAAGACTAGTTTTTTTTAAATTAATAAGAAAAAATTAAGCTATAATTCAAGATAAATAATTATTTTATATTTTCAGAGTATTTATAATTTATATATTATTATTATTATTAATTATGTCTTTTAAAGAAAAATTCAACAATAATTTAAATTTATGAAATTTAAAAATTAATTTATTATAAAATGTAATTCATACCTAGATGTATATTTTATATTTATTTATTATTTTCAGTTAAATATTTATAAATATTAATGTTTTATAAAATATTTTTATGTATGTAAATATTTAATTTTTTTATTGGATATCGTGCTTTAAAATTTCTTTCCGAAACAACTTTTGAGATATGCTCATACAATTATTAACCAAAAAAATAAACTAGTAATTTCTATATAGTATATTTATTTGAGAAATATAATATTATTTTTTCTTTTTTTTGTAAATTGGGAGGAGCTATTCACATTAATTATAAAACCAAAATATACATGACAACTGCAAGAGGCTAATGACTGGAGCTATTCTTGACCACAAAGACTAGCTCATCGCCAGGGAAGGAGTTTACATGGGAGAACATGTGAGGGGAGAAGACGAAAGTAAAGAAATGACCCCAAGAAATATATGCACCGAGGGTGCTGGAAAACAGACCAATAGGTCTTGCGCACCGAGAGAGATACATCAAAAAGAAAATGCAGAAGAGGAGGAGCAGAGAGAAGTCAAGGACCCGAGGGAGCTACACATCCTCTTCATCATTTAAGTAGTCATCTATATTGATCAGATGGTCCGGGGCGCCCTCCTCTAGATTGAGGAATTGGCGCTGGAGCGAAGACGAAGCCTCCTGAGCATTAGATTTTGCAGGAGCTTCCTCTTTGATCCTTAGCCCCTACTGGTGACGCTTTGCCGAGTTGCGCTTCAACAGGTCGTAATGAGGTGAGGAGCAATTGACGAAGCGGAGGTGGTGAACCTCCTGCACATAAGCCACAAATTTATTAGACAGTGCATCGATTTTCTTCTCCAACTCCTTGCTGACACTGCTCTGCTCCTGCATTGTAATGGCCAACATGATTTTGGTGTGCCAGTGCAAGTCAATTTCATGACTATAAAAATTTTCACAGCTTCTAGTGAGGCCAGGGTCAGGGATCCAGCGGAGGGCATTGTCCACCAACTCCGAAGGGTGGTTATGTGACGAGAGAGGGCCTCCACTTCCAAACTATTCATGTGCTCCTGCACTGTCATGGGAATGTTGTTGAAAAAAATGAGGGCAGCATTTCATACAGAGGATTCAGCCCTGGTAACTGATGAGCGGGAGGGGTTCGCCCAGTAGGCTTGGTGACCCCGGCGCGGCTGGGGAGGTAGATTACGGTGGCAAGGGGCCATGGATGATAGACTGAGATAGGTATGAGAGGGGAGGGCGAGAGCAAGAAGCAGATGTTGTTGCGAGAGGAAACGGGAGAGCCAAACAAGGTTGAGCTATAGGAAATGAAGGCGAGGAGGATGGATTATAAGGCAGAAGGCCAGAGAGACAATGGATTGAGGGAACAACTGGAGAGCATGCAGGAGGAGTTATTAAGAGCCGGAAGGGAGTAATTTTCGCGGGTGGGAACGTACAGGGGTGTACAAACCAAGGGAGAGTCACCGTAGGGCTCAATTGTGAGATTGGGTGTGAGGTACCAAGTCATGATGACTGTTGGTTATGGGAGGTGACGATGATGTCTATGCCTTCAGAAAATCCTGATCGTTAATGCGGGTGCAGGTGGTTTTTACCATTGGCTCCCGAATGGAGTCCCAATCATGAGAGAGGAGTCTGTCGGAGGCCTTCACTCTTTGCTTTGCTAGGAAATCCACCAATTTGTTGGCCTCTCTCCTAATCGCAGTGCAGGAAACACCTTTGGCCTCAACAATGCTGGCTTTGATTTTGTGAAGAATGTTATTGATGCGCCAACATTCGGATACCTGTCTGACACTGTGCCCTTGCTGGAGTTTCTTACTGTCCTAGGTAGCAACATTGGAGTCACCTTCGACCAGAAGGGGCCAGAAATTGTTAATTCTAGAAATGACCAGGCCATGGGCTAACGCTTGAAGCTCCACTATGTTGTTTTTAGTGTGACCAAGATTTCCATAGTAAATCCAAATGATAGAGCCCTGAGAATTTCGAAAGACCCCTCCGAAGCCAGCCATGCTTGGATTGTTCTTGGATGCTCAATCATAGTTGCGCTTGGTAAAATTGTGTTCTGGTGTATGCCAAATGGACAAAGGAGGGGAAGAGGGGGAGGTGGCAGGGGAAGGGAGGTTGAGAAGGGATAAAATCCTACACTCCTGAATGGATGGGGGAGATGAAGGGATCAGGAGCCTGGAAATAGAGTCTGATTCACGCAGAGTATGTTTGATGCGATGGAGGAGATGCTCTTCTTTCGAGGCCTTGTCTTTGAAAATCCGAGAGTTGCTTTTCTTCCATAGAGCCCAACAAATGATACGAGGGAAGAAGTTCCAAGCCAGGTTGATAAGAGGATGGGGAGAGAAGGTAGGGCGCTAGTCCTCTAGGGAAGAGAGAATGAAATCAGGAGTGCGATCCGAGGCACTGAAAAGAAGATGGAGCCAGGTCCATATGGTAGAGGTGAAGGGACAATCATTGAGGATGTGATTGGCTGTCTCCGAGTTGGAATGACAAAACATACACTCGGAAGGTCCAATGAAACCCTTCTTCTCCAGATTATCCCAAGTTAGAAATTTCTTTTGCATGACTAACCCAAGAAAAAGAGTGATTTTTGGCCAATGGTTCCTGTTCCAAAGCCGCTGCCACTTGTTCTCATGTTGTACAGAAGTAGGACTCTACAAGATATTGTAAGCCTCTTTTATATTGAAACGTCTCGCCGCATTGGTTCACCATTGGAGTCTGTTCGGTCTGTCTTCTCTCTGGATTTTTCTGTTATTTAGCTCCTCTTCTAGAATATCCCTAGATTGGTGATGTTGAATTTGAGCCATTCCTTTGATGTCCATCCACTCCCTCCATTCTAAGTTTTCAGAAGTTTTCCAATAGTCTTTTACCTTGCTTTTTTTTAAATTTTCCAGCTGCCTTATGATTGGGAGGTAGATATTAGAGTCAATTTTAGGACATTTCTCCCATGCATCTTCCCAAAACAGGACATTCTCACCATTATAGATCTTCCAGAAGTTGTGATTTTGAATGATTTATCTATTTTCCCAAGCCTGATTCCAGATAGGCGAGCCCTTGAGATTGCATGAGAGTTTGATTAAAGAGTCCAAGGGCTGCGAAGGGGCATATTTGCCTTTGTAGAGCATGGACCAAGGGGTGGTGGGGTTAGTGATCCAACGCAACTAGGACTTGGCACCCGTGACCTTGCCCAGGAGTTCTAGGTCCCTCAGCCCAAGACCGCCTACTTTTTTGGGTGCGCAAAGTTTATTCCAAGCCACAAGGGCCCATTTGCCGTTGTTGGCTTTTCCTTTCTAGAGGAAATCTCCTTGGATGGCTCTGATCTGATTTGAGATGGATCGAGGAGCTCCAATGGTGGAGATCTCGTACAGAGGTATGGCTTGCACTTGTGAGCGGACAAGGACCAACCTGCTAGCAAGGTTGAGGAAACAGAAGGTCCAATTGAAGAATTTTTTTTTTGAGCTTGGAGATAAGGGGTTCCCAATTTGATTTGGCTAAAGGTTTGTTAGTGAGAGGAACGCCTATTTTGAGGAGAGCTACTCTTCTAGAATCCAAGGATTCTAGTGATATGGCATTGAATGGAAAGAGGAGTGTTGAGAAAAAAGATTTTGGACTTGGATTCATTGATAGAGGATCCCGAGGCCAAAGCAAAGTCATCCAAAATTTTCCGAAAGGAATGGGATCCTTTAGCTGTGGGGGTGCCAATGAGGAGCGTGTCATCCACAAACTACTGGTGAGTTTTGGGAGGGTTAGGAGGATAGAGGTTGAGCCCAGAGAAGAGGCCCTTATAAGAGGCAGCAGAGATGGTCCTGCCAAGGCCTTCAACCATAATGACAAAGAGAAGGGGGAAAGAGGGTCTCCTTGTCTGATGCCTCCAGAGGGGTTGATGACGGGGGAGGGGGATCCATTGAGGAGGATGGAGAAGAATGCCCCTGAGAACAGAGCCATGATCCATTTAATGCAGTCAGTACTGAAACCAAAAGCATCCAACATATGCCTAATGTAGTGCCAGTTAATTTTATCAAAATCTTTGGACATGTCAAGTTGAATCAGCATACCCTGTTTTCCTTGGACCTTGAGAGAGTGGATGACTTCATGAGAGAGAACGATTCTATCGAGAATTTGTCTGTCTTTAACATACCCTGTTTTATTGGGTGAGATAAGGAGAGGAAGGAGAGATTTGATGCGGTTGGCTAGGACTTTGGAGATAATCTTGTAGATTACGTTACAGAGGGTGATCGATCTGAAATGGTCGGGAGAGTCAGCCTTGTCGGATTTGGGAATGAGAGCAAGAAAAGTGGCATTGAGGAAAGGAACGATGGATTTCTTCAGACGCGATTCGTTGATGAGTTCATAGACATCCTTCTTAATTAGAGGCCAACAGGCTTTGTAGAAGTCTACGGTAAAACCATCAGGACCTGGGGCCTTGCCATTAGGCATGGAATGGATGGCTGCTTCCACTTCCTCCATGGTTATCCTTTTTAGAAGCATCTGATTGTGTTATCTAGTTAAGATGGTGGGAATGTTGTTGTTGATATTCTTGATGTGAACCTCATTGTCCTGGTTATTTTCCTTGAGGATGTTCGCAAAGTGTTCGTACAATTCTTCCTCAATTTCCTTTTGGGTACTTAGAATGACACCTTGCCTATTTTTGAGGTTGAGAATTCTATTTTTTTTTCGATGCTAGATCATAGATTTATGAAATAAGGTTGTGTTCTTTTCCTTGTCTTTGAGCTAGTTGATTCTGGATTTTTGTCACCAAAGGGTTTCTTCTTGAGAGGCTCAGTCATCCCATTTCTTCTATAGTTTTGTTTCCTCTTGTTTGGTTTCCTCTGTCAGACCATTGTGAATTATGCTCTATTGAAGGGCCTGCATTTTTATTTCTATAATATTTTTATCCGCTGTGATGTCTCCAAAGGTCTGTTGGTTCCATTTTTTTAATTCTTGTTTGATGATTTTTAGTCTTTGTTGGAAGTTGTGCATCTTGCTGCCTGGCCGAGGAAGCAAGATAGACCACCATTCCTTAATTCTTTCTTGGAATTCTGGATGTGAGATCCAAAATGCCTCAAATCGGAAGGGGGTGTTCTTTGGTCTTTTAGATATTTTAGGAGTCAAAAGTACCGGCCAGTGGTCAGATCCTGCTTGAGGAGCTATACTGGCTTTCGTTTCTAGAGAAGAAAGGAAGAGATCCTTTGAGAGGAGAAAGCAATCAAGTCTTGAAGCTATCTAACGGTCGCCCCCTCTTCTATTGTTCCAGGTTTAGTTGCCATTTTTAGTGGGGGTATCAACGAGGCTCAGTTCATCTATCATGTTTTGAAAGGCTTGTGAGTCTGAGTCCAGTCTACGGAGGCCACCCCTCTTTTTCCCTAGAATAAGAATCATGTTGAAGTATCCCGCAAGAAGACTGTAGGGATGCCTAGGAGGTAAAAGTTGATTCTTGAGACAGCTGAGCCACGCAATGCATTCCGAAGCAGAGTGGGAGCCATAAATGTTGGTAATACACAGCTTGTCTTTGGCTCCAGTTATTTGGAGAACCGTAGTTAGAGTGTTCTTGGAAGCAAAGGAATCAATTAGATGGAACTTTGAGTCTTTCTAGAACATTGCTAGACCTCGAGTAGTACCATAGGCAGCAATGGCCAAGTGGCTGTATTGTTTTCTGAAGCAAGCCTGTTGAATGGCATCCATTTCAGACAGATTGCTTTTTGTTTCTTGTAGCAATAGAATGTCAGTCTTTTCTGATGTGACCTTGGATTTTAAGATCCTTTTTTTTGTGGGATTGTTTAGTCCTCTTATATTCAAGGATGTGCATATCATAATAACATATTGGGGGAGAGAGAGAGCGCCCTTGCCTTTCCTTCATTGATGAGGTGAATACTGAGCTCTTGGAGGTGCTGACTGTTGGTCTTCTGACCTCTTCTCTGAGTTAGACCTTTAGTGATTTGGTGGTTGGCCTTGAGGTTCGCTTTGATACCACTTGCTAGATTTTTCCCCTTGGTTTGGTGTTCTGTCTGCTTTTGTAGGTTTTTTTGCAAAATATATGCTTCCTCGATTCTTTGTATGTGGTCTTCTGGTATTCCCTCCATGCCTTTTGTGTTCCAATCCCTTGCTATTTTCTGCAGGTCCATGCCCATCAAGATGTCCTCAATCGCCTTTTCCTATGACGTTGGTATGTCCTAGATGAAGTCCATATCATTATCTTCTTGAGCTGTTTGTCCTTCTTGAGAAAAAATGGTTGTGTTCTCCATTTCCGTGTCCATGGTGTTCAAGGTATTTTCTTGCTCAATAGTCTGCTCTTTACTGTTGTTGTGTTGTATTGTCTCCTCTGGAATAGAGGAGAGGATGTCATATTTGTTTTGCTGTGCAGTATTTGGAGTTTCTCTCCCTAAGTTTTTTCTTTTGCCATGCCTGCCTCTGTTGCTCACCTTGATGAAGCCTTGCTTGTCCTTCTGACTGGTCTATTTGTCTTTTGGGGGTGGCTGATTTTGTGGGAAATCTCTGAAGAGATGCCCATGCTGATGAATTTTCCTACAACAGAAGGGTATATGTTCGTAATCCACCATCTGGGTCCATATTTCATCTGTGAAGTTTGGTTTAATGGCTTCTGGTAGAGCTCCTGAGACATCAATATAGGCACAGATACGAGCATATGAAATATAATGACCATTTTTTGTACCTTCAGACATCTTGATGTATTCAACTAATTCATTCCCAATGGCTTTAAGAATTGATGGCGCCCAGTAGTCCATAGGAAGAGAGTACAATATGATCCAGACTGGTACCTGTGTGAAGTCTTCTTTTCCGGAGTGAAATTTTCCTTCCAGTATCTCATGTAGAGTCCCACAGAGTTGAAAAAATACATCCCCCCCTCAAAGATTTTGCCCCTGTCTTCCAGGAGCACGAAAACAATGTTGAAGAAGCCTTTTGATCCAAGATAGAGTTCAATTTCTCTTTTAGGGTTCCATTTATCTTGTATCCATCCTTTGAGAGCTCTTTTTGAAGGCCAGATGCCCAGGAACTTGCAGATGATGGCATGTGCTTACATATATTCTTTGTAAACAACGATGTCAGGCTCCTGAATGACAATTTCAGGGATCTTCACAACTTTGAGGTTGCAAACGTTCGTCTTTTGTGATTTTTCCCGAGCCTACACTGTGGGTGCAGGGTTATTCCCTTCTGTATTCGTGGTATATTGTGTCGCATGCATTGATTCTCAATCTGCTTCTTTGGAGCCTGAGGTAGAGCTGTTTGGCTTTATGGCAGGATCTGCTTTGTCAGTTTCCTGTTGAGAGGAGATGGGGTGAAGCTCCTGATAGGAGCGGGGGGAGGAAGATGAGTTGGTTAGATGCGTAAAAAATGAGATATCTGGCAAATGAGAGGTCCCAACGACCTGATCTCGAAAGGACAGAGCCTTCAGGCCTCCATCCCGCTCCATTATTGGAGCTAACAGTGAGATTCACTAGACTGTTATAGCAGGTCTGCAAGGGTAGAGCCTGCATCAGCCAGAGGTTGGAGCCACTGAGGGACAGAGAAATTAGGTCATGCACTAGGGTTTTCCTTGCAGAGCCGATTGACTGACCATTCGAAACCTCGATAAATATAATATTTTAATTTTACAAGTTTAATATAATCTAAAATTGATATTTATTAATTTCAAATATAGAATTTACTATATTAACAAAATAAACTCTAATTTTTTCAAAAAAAAAATTATATTTGAAAAATAAAAGTATACATATTACTTTTAAAAAGTGGAAAGACAATTCATTGGATTAGAAAAAATATGAAACAAAAACTATTATATGATACTGATACCTCCTTTCTACACTTACTTTGAAGCTTTAAACTAAAGCCTTAAACCCATTGTAAAAATCTCACTAGTTAGATTATACACTACTACATAGATCTACGAAGTTTTTTATAACGAAAAACTAAAACTAGTAATTGCACCACATGTTGCGAAAGAAACGCCATAAGGCAATACCATAGGAAAGAGTAGCCTAGAAGAAGTAAGTTGTTGCAGAGAAGGAGCCATCGTGAAGAAATGAAACGCAATTTTTGCTTCCATGGAAGCATGTTGTGGAGGTTTCAAAAATATTGATGACAAGAGTTATCAACCAAAAACATTTATTATAGATATTGAAATAGGAAATTGGGGGTGAAAATCCTTTGGTGATTAATAATCCTCTTAAACAAGCATGAAATGAGCATGTAACTAAAATAAGATATTTTAAATACATTCAAGTACAATCCTTCTAGCAGAGTTTACTCCAAGTTCATCTAGATATCCCAGCGCTAATTTCATGCTTGTCAAAAATTGTATATTGTATATGAATAACAATAGTCTTGGTATACAAGAAAGTGAATGTCATTTTAATATGCAAACATTTTTGGAAGGAGATATTCTTCTTTATGTTATGGTTTATTTTCTTAACTCCAAACTTGATTTATTCTTTCTCTATATACATAATAAACAAAAAAATACGAAGTAATTTCACAATTTTAAGTTATAGTTTTATATTTTATAATTGCAAATCTAGTTTCATATTAAACTATTTTACACACATCTATTTATTCAAATAAATTATATTGTGAATATGTTTTCTCTTATTATTTGATTACAAAATTATTGTACTCCCTACTAAGTTAAACAACTTTATTAATAAAGAATTGAATGCCGAATTGAAAGATTGCTCAAGCGAGAACTATTATAATATATAGAATTGATTTTTTGATGTATAAATTATTTTTTTATATGTCGTTGAATTTAAATTACCTATTATCTTCAAACCCCATGGGGAGGGGAGGTATTGAACATGGGAGCCAACAAAAACATTCACATTGTCAACTAGGAAAAAAAAAATTATAATCCTAAAATTATCTTACATAATCATATTTTTAAATATATAATTGAGTTCCATTTATTAAAAACAAAGGCAATATTAAGAACCTCCTAGAGCTATAAAAGATAATTGACATGAAAAATAAAAAATATCCTCATGACAACATACAAATTTTAATCTTAATTGAATCATTAAAAAACTAAAAAGGGATAATAGAAAGTATCACAATTTTCTTATCAGAACTAAATGCTCCTATATGAAACAATGATGCCTTTGATTAGTTCAAGAGTAGTAAAATCAAGTTTATTGAGAAAAGAACTCTAACATTGAGAGAGATTTGGAAGCAACTGTTGAATTGGTGAACATGTCTTGCTCTATGGTGTTGGATATTGGGCATATTAGGCAACTGTTGAATTGGTGAACATGTCTTGCTCTATGGTGTTGGATATTGGGCATAGCTTTCTTCATATTGTATACAAGACTGTAAATTTGCATGTAGCTTATACTACATTAACTATGAATTTGTCAACATTTAGAGCACACTTGCCATCACATTTGTAGATAAAATTATATTACAGTATCACATTTTTCTTATCATATATCAATGTTTCTATATGCAACAACTACCTTGTGCCTAATAGTTTAAATTTGTGTAGGAAGGAGGAGAGGAGTGTCAAGGTGCAAGCTAGAATAAGAAGAGAAAGAAGAATCTTGTTTGGGACATGAGAATCTTGTTTGGGACTGAGATAGATTCATTCTCTGCACATCTAGACTCAAAGCTTAATAAAACAAAACTCAACATACTTTGAATTTTTTAAGTAAATATCTTAAAAATTAGAATATCAATTTAATAAATTTTGCTCAATTACACATTTAGCAATATTCATTTAGAAAAATACAAATATAAATTATTATTTTAAATAAAAATATTACAACACATTGAACAATATTCATTTAAAAAAATACAAATACAAATTACTATTTTAAATAAAAATAGTACAAAGAATCACATTAATTACCATGTCCCTTATGTACCTTCCTCTTATTACTTTTTAAATACCTTTTAAAATACGTAATGTTTGTAACTTATTCTTAATCACATAGTGTCAATTTTGTAAAACTATAATCTACAAGTCTCACTTTTTATAGCTTTGGTGGAAGGATAGAGTATCTAAATTCCCTTACCCTTTTAAGAAGCATCCTCAATTATTGTACCACCCACCTCTACATCCAATCTAGACATGTTAGATTATTCTACATTTATGAAGAGTATAAAATTTTTACGGTGGTGTTCTATGTTCACTAAAATTCCCATGATGTCCATCACCATGTATGGGGTTCGTTGCAACCTTGGATATATTCTATGAGTTGTTGTGATTTTTTTCTTGTGGATAAAAATTATTTTTGGTTGTCACCTAGTTATCATGATTCAAAACATTGCTATCATCTCAGATCCTTATAGCATTAGATATATTTTGTGAGCTGATGTGATGTAATAATTTTTAGCCACAATTAGATAATTAAATATATGTATATAGTTTTTTTTTAATAGAAGAAATTTGATATTCATTAACAAAAAAAGAAGAAGAAAGAGCATGTATGTAGTTACAAACTGTTATGTAGTTACAAACTATTATAAATCATGTCTTGTGAAATAATTTCACATATTTTAAAAAATTTCATTATTAATTTAATTTTTTATATATTAAGAAATACTACTCATGAATAATAAAACACTTGTAACATAAATAATATATAACAAAAAAACCATGTCTTTTTGGAATAGTAAAACAGTTGTAACAAAAATAATATAGAACAAGAAAAAATTTATATACATTTTATTAAGTAAAATTTTAAAAGAATAATGGTTATAAACAATTAAATATAATTTTATTAAGTAATTAGTTTAGATATATATTATTTATGAGAGGGATCAATTTTCTTTTCACTCTAAAAGAGGTTTGCATATGAAGACATTTGATCTATCTTGGATCTTGGTAGATCCAGAGTCGATATTGATCTAGGCCATCTTAATTTCACCCTTTAAATAAAATATAGTCCACATGAATACCATGGGTTGTTTTTATAGATTTTTATTATTTTATTTTAGTATTTTTATTTTTTATTGTATTTTGACCTAGTTAAAATGTTCATTACATTATGTCAATATTTTTATGTAATTTACTTTTGTTTTTATTTTTGTGTAATTTGACATAGTCAAAATGTTAAACATGACATTACAACATTTTTATTATACACCTAAAATCAATCTAACATTTTAAAAAGAAAAAAAACTAACATTATAAAATATATATATATATATATATATATATATATATATATATATATATACTTGTGGATCTAATGGCCTAAAACATTTCAATAGTCTAACATTTTAAATCCAATGGCTCAGACATGGACACATTGGCAGCTAGGGAAGTTGTTTTTAAATAATAATTTTTCCCTTTAAATAAAATATATTCCACATGAATACCGTGGGTCAATACCATGGGATTTTTTTATAGCTTATTATTATTGTTTTATTTTATTATTTTTATTTTTTATTGTATTTTGACCTAGTTAAAATGTTCATTACATTATGTCAAACTTTTTATTTAATTTACTTTTATTTTTATTTTTTGTAATTTGACTTAGTCAAAATGCTAAACATGACATTACAACATTTCTATTATACACCTAAAATCAATCTAACTTATTAAAAAGAAGAAAAAGATAACATTATAATATATATATATATATATAACTATTTACTTGTGAATCTAATGGCCTAAAACATTTCAATCATCTAACATTTGATCCAATGGCTCAGACATGGACACATTAGCAGCTAGAGAAGTTATTTTCAAATAAAAACACCTTACAACATAATAAACTCTTAATACTGATTGTTCAATTTAATTTATTTTGATATAAACATCATTTAATAATTATTCTCGTTCAATTTAATTTACTCTATTAAAACATTTTTTAATAATTATAAGAATAATGGTAAATTATAATTTGCTCTAAAATTTAAAATATGTTATTATCTAAATACATTGTAAAATATTATCTTATATATATTTTTTTATACATTTTATTTCTTCTTCCTATTTAATATTTTTTTTTTTTTTTTTTCTGAATTTGGCTACTTCTATATTGATACAAGAGTAAAATTACAAAGAGGCAGGAGCCTCAAAAGAGTAAGCCCATTTTAAGAGGCGAACGCACATTACAATGCTGCATATTGAGGGGTGAAACACTCTGGATTCTGACCACAAAAATGATGTAAAACCAAGACCTTGTCTGACTTGTGAACACTTGTAACAAGATGTGTACTTTCGAGAGGGATTCATGAAAACCTGACAAAAAAACTCTGGATAGGGCTAAAACAGACTTTTCCCATAACAAAACCAAAAATAGACTCTTTGTTGAACTGATGCATACGCCTGATAGCATAATCAAAACAAGTGGAATGCCACCCACAAAGGGGACTCTGGCATTTTAACAAAAGAGAAAGCTTCTGAGCTGGAGAAAGACAGATTGGCAATTGACTGTAAGAGAGGAGGGCATTGTACACCTCCTTGTTGCCTGTAATCAAAAACCAATGGGTGCAAACCTGATCAGACATCATTGGAAGGTGGAGGCACTTCCTCAATGATTGGACAAGCGTACTGGTAAGGATCTACATCATCAGGAGGAGGGATGTCCATGCATGTAGAGCCACCCACAGGAAGACCGCTAGGACCAACAATCTGGCTCACTTGTTGCGTGGCATGGTCACCTGGATCATTTTTCCTGGTATCCATCTTAGGGGTGCCGGAAGTGGTGTCTGCCCCAGGTTCCAAAACAACATCATGTGTTGCCATCACGAGACCGGTAGAGACTTCACGGAGCTTGATAGTGACCGAGGTGAGGAACGTATGATTATTGAGAGTGCAGGGATAATGAAGACGGGCCGAATGAGAATGGGCTCTGGAGGAGAGACAGAAAAAAGTAGGAGGAGTGGAACGACCGCGACCCCGCCCACGACCCTGCCTTGAAGCAGGTGAGCGAACAGGGCCTGAATCAGAGGTGTTAGACGAGGAAGCAGAGGGAGAGGGAGAGGGCTGGCGAGACACTTGCCCACGAGAGGACCCTCTCTGACAGCGCATTATTTGGCGCAAACGCGGCATGCTTTGAGGAGCAGAGAGGGTCGAGGGATCAACAAAAGAGAGCCTGGAGTCAGCTTGCTGGGTAGACCTGAACGAAGCAGAAGACCAGCAACTGAAATTGCAATAGAGACTATGGGTGATGTGAATCCCAGGACTGAGATCAACACAACCATTCAAAATGAAACGCTTCCCTGTGCAGGTGTGAGAGCAGGGCTCCACGTTCGCTAGAGAGCAGTTAGCACGCAAAGGAGGAGCAGAATGAAAATTCGGAGGGGGCGCCATGGCTGTTGAAGGATCGAGAGAGCTTGGAGAAGAGGACCACATTAACGCGGCAAATGAATGCTGATAAGGCATATTAAAAGCCCACTGTAGGTGAGGAAGGATGGTGGTGGAGATAGACCACATGCCAAGCCTTCGTACCACTACATTACCTGTCACCTTGGAAACCACCCGCATCCGGGAGAGAGAGATCTTGTTGCACCAGTAGTGTGCAGTCATGTTGGAGTTGTAAATCATTGGAGCTGCTTAGAGGACCGGAGAAGAAAGGGAGCAACTGATCAGCTCCCTGATTAGCCAATCTATCTGCTACTTTGTTAGCTGTTCGCTGGACGTGCTTCAAATTTATGTTGCGAGGGGTTCTCAACCAATCTTCGATTTGCTCCAGTCGACTTAGAAGACGCCAGCTGGACGCAATATTTGCAGCTGAGGAGCCCGATTGAATTTTGATCGCTGCCTCTATTAAGATTTGTGAATCCCCTTCTATCTCAAGAGGGAAGAAATTGTAGTTTTCAGCTCTGCATAGGCCATTCCACAATCCTTCCAGTTTGGCTGCGTTGTTGGAGTCTCTGCCTAGCGAACCATGGTAGATGTGCAAGGCGGAACCTTCCGCATCTCTGAATATACCGCCAAACCCAGCCATACCAGGATTACCCTTGGCAACCCCATCAAAATTCAATTTGAAAAAGAGAGGACCAGGAGGGGACCAAGATTGAGGGGAGTCCTGTTTGAGAGGGGTATTAGAGTTGACGCTGGCTGTAAAGGTAAGATCCAAATTCCATAATTGCAAGATGTGGCGTTCCTTGGGAGAATTAGGCATTTCCGAGTCTTGCCATTGTCTTAGAGCCAGAGTTTCTTGGAGGTAATGTTTGAGATGAAGCCACAGGATATCAAGAGGTGTGCTGATATTTTTGAAGATCCTGTTGTTTCGCTCCTTCCAGATGGTCCAATAGACAAAACCTGGTAAAAGCACCCAGAGCGAATTGAGAAAAAGACTTTGGAAAGGAGCTCGAGGCGAATTTCTGATGGTGTTGACAATGTCACCCATCCGTTGACCTGTTCTTCTGTTGCACTGAGCTATTCTCTCCCAGATTTGGTTTGCAAAAGGGCAAGTGTCCACGAGGTGTGAAATGGTTTCTATGTGAAGGTTGCAATTTGGACACATATAAGGGCCTATGAATCCTCTCTTTTGAAGATTTTCCCATGTGAGGATCCTCTGTTTGCTTAGAAGCCAAAGGAAAGTGGAAACCTTAGGCCAGATCCTCGGTTGCCAAATTTGATCCCAAAGATGGTCCTTTATGATCTGCGTGGGATGGAAGAGAATTTGGTATGCCTCCTTAGTGGTGAACATACCTTTGGCAGTGTAGCCCCATCGAACTTTGTCCTGTTGATCAGATATTTTTATTTTCCTGAGATTGAGCTCTTGATCTATTCCTTCATAAGTTTCATCTTGCCAATTTGCCTGCCAGGAGTCATCAGATCTCCATAGATGAAAGCCTTGCGTAGTCTGATGTTGCCAAAAATGATGGATGAGGATTTGACCATTATCCTGCATTGTAGCTTGCCATTTAGGTTTGTGAAAGAGCGTGGCGAGTTTGGGAGATTTTTGCCAAGATTCCTCCCAGAATATGGCCAAGGTTCCTGAATGTATTTCCCAGAAACTGTGCACTTGAATGAAAGCACTGTGTTGCTTTGCTGCGTTCCAAATCAGAGATCCAGGGGTAGTCGTGCTGATGTGGATGAGAGCCTTCAGTGGACTACCTGGTGCATATTTGGCATGCCAAAGACGAGCCCAGGGGGTATGATATTTTGAAATCCAGTTCCACCATATGTGGGCTCCCATGGTGTTGTTACTGTGTAGGGGATCCCGAAGTCCTAGTCCCCCTACAAAATTCGGAAGACTGAATTCAATCTATTTTACAAGTGCCCATTTTTTGTTGAAGCCTGAAGAACCCCAGAGAAAGTATCCTTGAAGATTACTGATTCGTTTGAGAACCCATTTGGGAGCTTCCAGTATGGAGAATAAGTATAAAGGCATGGCTTGGAGAACGGATTTGATGAGGATAAGCCTGCTGGCTATGTTGAGCGATCAGTAGGCCCAAGAAGAAAGCTTGGATTCTAGTTTGTCTAGGAGAGTTCTCCAGGAGTCGTGTTTGACAGCAGAGTCAAGGAGGGGAGCTCCGAGATACTTCGAAGGAAGCACAGCTATCGGGAAGCCCAGTATTCTGGTTATGTTTCTCTGAGAGATAATGGGAGTATTAAAGAAGAAGAGCTGGGATTTTGAAGCGTTGATGGAGGTGCCAGAAGCCTCTGAGAAGAGATTAAGCAAGGACTAGAAGGAGGAAGCTTCTTGAACCGAAGGATGGCCAAAGAGCATATTGTCGTCGACAAACTGTTGATGAGAGATAGGGGGTTGACCATGAAGGGAGAGGTCTTTGAGGGCATGAGATGAGATAGTAGCATGAAGAAGGCGACTTAGACCTTCAGCCATCAGAACAAAGAGGAACGGGGAAAGAGGATTGCCTTGACGAATGCCTCGGGAGGGACGAAAGGGTGAGGAAGGAGAACCATTAAGGAGAATGGAGAAACTTGGGGAAGAAATAAGGTTCATAAGCCAGCGAGTCTAAGTATTACTGAAGCCAAATGCTAATAAAACTTGATTGATATAATTCCAACTGAGTTTGTCGAAAGCCTTAGAGAGGTCTAACTTGAGAATCATACCTGGTTTCTTGAGAATCTTGAGAGAGTGAATCACCTCGTGGGAGAGAATGATGCCATCCAAAATATGACGAACTTCAACATAACCTGTCTGTTCTGGCGAGATGAGGAGAGGTAGAATAGGTTTCAGCCTGTTCGCTAGGACTTTAGAGATAAGCTTGTATATGACATTGCAGAGTGCAATGGGCCTGTATTTATCTAGAGTGCTGGAATCTTCCACTTTGGGTATGAGTGCTATGAAAGTCGTGTTCAAGGAGGGAAGAATCCAATGCATCGATCTAGATTCTTCCACAAGCTCCCAAACCTCTATTTTGATTAGCTCCCAGAAGGTGTGAAAAAAGTTGGTCGTAAATCCATCAGGGCCAGGCGCTTTGCCATCCCTGAGTTGAGCCATGGCATCTTCCACTTCCTGCATAGAGACTGGTTGAAGTAGTTTGTTGTTGTGATCCTCCATGATGATTTTTGGAATGTGCTGAATGATTGAAATTATGGCCTGATTTCTGCAGCCCTGAGGCTCTCGAAGAATATCCTGAAAGTAATCTTTGAATTCCTGTTCCATTTCTTCATGCAGCTCCAGTCGTCCCCCTTGCTTGTTGTTAATGAAGGCAATGTTGTTGTGCATAGGCCTTTGAATAATGGATCTATGAAAAAATTTGGTGTTCTTCTCCCCCTCTTTGAGCCATCTAACCTGATCTTCTAGCTTGGCTATTAGGACCTGCTCCTGTTTGGCGTTGTCTTCAGATCTTCCCTCAGAGATGATACACTATTGCAATGTTTTCATTTGTTGCTCCAGCGCTCTCTGATGTTCAAAAATATTTCCAAAATGAGTGCGATTCCAAGTTTTGAGAGCCTGTTTGAGGTGTCTTAGTTTCTGTTGAAATTGGAACATTTTGGCTCCTGCTGGAGGATAGAAGGAATTCCAAATATCTTTTACAACTTATTTAAAATTTGGATGAGAGAGCCAGAATGATTCGAAGCGAAAGGGTCTATTGCATTGTGAACCCGGACACGTCCACTGTAGCAGAATGGGCCAATGGTCGGATCCCA
Organism: Pinus albicaulis; assembly: GCA_034641835.2. NCBI lineage: Eukaryota > Viridiplantae > Streptophyta > Pinopsida > Pinales > Pinaceae > Pinus > Pinus albicaulis. The sequence goes on from CM076569.1 coordinate 359,209,961, forward strand.
CCTGGGGCATGATGGAAGCATGAAAGTCCCCACCCAGATATATGGCATTATCTGACATTAAGAATCGATCTAGCCTGGAGGCTATGTGTTGTGGTCCCTTTCTTTTGTTGGTCCATGTATATATTCCATTTGAAGTCTGTAGGTCCATTAGCTGATTGCTGTGGATAAAGTCTTTAAAGCCAATGCTGTCTCCTTCGAGCCTAGTTCTCCCTCCTGTTTTTTCCTCCAAGGCTGTTATCATATTGAAGTCCCCACCGAAAATCCATAAGGGGAACCTTCTGATTGTGTTGAGAGAAGTTAGAGTGTTCATAAGGTCCAACTTATTTTGGAGATCTTATGGGAAATACACATTCGAAAGGTGACCATGGATATTGGTCCCTATTAGGTGAAAAGTAGCCTGAATGACAAAGTGTGAGGCATGAAAATCCTGTAGGTTGAGGACTTGAGGATTCCAAATGATGGCAAGCCCTCCTGAAGCTCCAGAAGCATCCACAAAAACTGATCGACAGCCTGACCATATTTTATTTAGGATCTTTTCCATTACTGTACTGTTGCATTTTGTTTATTGAAGATAGACCAGAGTAGGCTTATCTTGCTGAATCATGTTTTTTAATATTCTTTGTTTTGTAGGGCTGTTGAGCCCTCGCGTATTCCAGGAGATGAGCTTCATGAGGAACCAGGGGGGAGGGTTTTGGAAAACTTCGTAAGCTTGGGGAATCTTCCCGACTCTACTAGCATATCTCCAATGATTATGGTTCTCTGCAGATCCATTTTGTGCCCTCTCTTTTTTTATTCTTTCAGTATTTTTTTCCCGTCCCAAGGGCCGCCAGCTTGTATACCAAGACTTTTGTGTTGCTGAGCTCTGGCTAAGACCACTTCAATACTATCGATTTTCTTGGGGTTTATTTTGTTGTATTCCTTCTAGCGACAGGCTGTCTCAAGACTGAGAATGTCCAGATCCCCCACATCTATGCTTTCTGGTTCCTCCTCCATGTGTATAGGTAGATTATGTTCTTCATTATTCAGATTTTGATGAATCGTGAGAGCAAGAGCTGAGTCTGTCTCCATGAAGGAAGCTTTAAGATCTGGATCTGGAGTGGAAAAGGCAGCAGAAGTAGAAGCAAGGGTTTGGGTTTTGGCGGAGGCAAAAGGCTGAGCTGAGGAATTAGGAGGGGGGGTGAAAGATTTAGGAGGAGGATCTGAGGAGGAAGGGTTAACGGGTGAACTTTCCAGGGTATTTTGAGAAGTAATAATATCGAAGCTGTTCCGGGTTTCCGTAATATTAAGAGTTTCAGACACAACTGGAGACTTCTTGGCATGCTTTCTGCGACTTGTCACCTTGGTGAAGCCTTCTGCATCTTTGCTGGTATTGGTGACCAGAGCTTTGGCTTGTTGATTTAGGGGACAATCCCTGAATAGATGGCCATGTTCATGGCATTTCCTGCAACGAAAGGGGATGTGTTCGTATTCTATTGCTTGGACCCATTCAAAATCATCATGAAATAGACTTACCGAGTCCGTTAGAGCTTTGGCCAAGTGCATGTGTACACAAATTCTAGCATAGGAGGTGTATCGTTGATTTTTGGTTTCCACTGCAACTTTGATAAAGACCCCCAGGCCATTGCTGATTTCCTTCAAGGTCTCTTCATCCCAGTACTCCAGAGGCAGAGAGTACATTCAGATCCAGACAAGAGCCCAGTTGAAATCTTCTTTGTCTGGGTTGAATCTTTGTACCCATTCACGAAGGTACAGGCCTGCAGAGTTGAAGAAATACGGGGTGCCTTCAAAGATTCGAGTTCTGTCTTCCAGGCAGTTGAAGATAGCCGTGAAGAAGCCTTTAGGACCGAGCTGCAGGATAACTTGTCCTTTTGGCTTCCACTTGGAAACGATCCATCCTTGCAAGGCCTTTTTTGTTGGCCAGAGGCCTAGGAACTTTCCGATGAGGGCATGATCCCTCATGAATTGGATTTGGCCATTGATTCGGTGGCTGGGCAGGTCTATCTTGGTTCGTTCAGAGGTTTTTAGAATGAATGTTGTAGAGGAAGCTTTTGGCCTGGTCGATGAGGCATTCTGGTCAGCTTCTTTGTTAGTATCGGCCGTGGTGCTATCAATCAGATTGTCTACTTTGTCTGTAGCTGCAGTGGTTCCATCATTTTGATTACCCACTTTGTCCGCTGCATCCGTGGTGCTATCCGCAGGGGTGGAGTCAGTTGTAGTGAGGGGAGTGTTGCCAGTTTTTGCAGAGTTTTTTGATCTTGCAGAATTGTCAATAGAGGCTTCGCTGGGGGAGGGGGGGCTGAGCCCGCCCCTCCAGTGACCGGGAGCATGAAGAGAGAATCAGCAGAGAATCCTGTTGCGATGGGCGCCGAATCGAGGAGCGCGAGAACAGAGATTCAAGGTTTGCGTTGAAACCCTAGCAGAGCCATCTTTCCACATCCCCAGAGGACTGCATTACTTGACATCATAGGTACCTTCTTCCTATCTAATATTATAGAAATCTTCATAATTTTTTTTTATCGATTTTAAATGTTAATATTTATATTCCTAATATTTCTATGTTCAAAAGATATATATATATATATATATATATATAGAACAATTATATTAAAAAATATAAAATGTTAATTTATATTTTTAATTTATAAAATTTAGTTTTAAATTTAAATTTAGATTTAACTTCATAATGTGATTAATCCTAAAAATATTTTATAGATAATAATATCCTTCAGGAACAAATCAAAATAAATATAAAGATATCGGTGCCTAAACACAAAATTTCCCCCTAATTACTTAGTCAATAATATCCTTGAAAACAAATCAAAATCAATGTAGAGATGTCGTAATAGACTAGAGCCTAAACACAAAATTTACATCTGATTACTTGGATTTTGCAACTAAAATACAAATTTGATTAGCATGTTTTTGACGACGTTGGACCACCTATTTTTTTTCTAAATTTAATGCTTTTAAGTAAACACCATAAAATAGTTATTCTCAAGTGTCCAAAGTCTAACCGCACGCTATCTGGTAGGTTGTAATGCTGTTATAATCGAAAACACCTTACACGACTGTTATGCGATTATTATTATCACATCACAAGAGAGACAATATTTTCTAAATAAGAAAAGACTAGCTTCTAATTTAAAATAAATTTAAAAGAAAGAATTATTTATATAATTATTTTTACAATTTCCATACATCTATAAATTTGTTAATTAATTATATTTTATTATTATTTAATAATTAAACAACATAATACTTTAAATTTAAAAAATATTTAAATTCATATGTCATAAAAATATTTTAAATTTGTTTTATTTGCTCATAAGTGTCTATTATTCAATTCATGGGGAAGTCCATCGATGGAAATTAACTAGTCTAATTTTGCAATGTTCACGATCGAGTGTTGGAAAAATATTCTTTGTTTAAGAGCTCGATGGAATAAGATAAAGGTGTTGGAATTTCTGAATATTTTGAACAATAAAAAGGAAAATGGAAAAATTCATCTTTTAAACACAAAGATTTAAATAAAAATTGTATGCACACTCAGAGATGGGGTAAAACTTTGTTTCGTTAAAAGAAAACTTGAACGGTTACAAAATAAAATTCTTTAGAATTTCTGTTGTTCTGGTTTTACAATGCAAATATTGCTTTCTCTTGACTGGTACACAACGAAGTGCATCTTGCTCTCTTATGCTCTCGGCATATATTCAAACACGCAGTCACACTCTCACTGTATTTCACTCTCTGTCTCTACTATTTTTTTTAACACACAGTCATACCTTTTGTTTTCTTCCTTCGAGCCTACATTACATACATTACACAGTCGCACTGCTATATATATATATATTGTAACACTTGTATATATAACCCAAAGTCTAAACTTTAATGAAATACACTTTTCACGACATATTCAGAACATAAGAAAATTTAAACCTAAAGTCTTAAAACCTTAGTGTACCGTGGCATATGAAACAAAAAAAATAAAACATTATACTAAGTTTTAATCCTTATGGCATTTCGCGGATTTCAAGCAATAAAACAAAACTCTTCTTCATAAGCTTATCACATCCAATTAAGGGATGGGTGACTTGACATCAAAACTAGTGACAGTCCTCTCATTGGTTGAAGCTTGACATGGTGGTGGACTTCAAAAACCTTATGCATAAACTTTAATAAGTTTATCACATCCATTTTGAGGCTGGTGATGTCGGCTTCAAAAATTACGAACGAACTTTGATTGGCTGGCGGGGATTTGACGTGGAGTTTTGGGCTCCATGGGAGTTGATGTGGATGCATTCAAAACAAAATGAATGTCGTGTTAATGAACTGGTTGGTGAGGTTTTAATGGTGGGGTTATAGAATTTTGAATGCGGGATGGCGTGGATTAAACCACAGATTTCTTTGCAGAAATAAAGTTACAGCTTTAAACAAAAAAATGGATTTGAAGGAAACAATTTAATGTAGAAATTTAGTGCAGGATGAAGTGTAAAAACCGAACAATAAAACTCTATTGTTGTTTTCCTTTGGCTTCAAATCATAAATTTAATATCGTCCTCCTTGATCAATTGCAGTTGGGTTTAAATTTCAACACTCCCCCTTAAACACAACTGTTTTTCACTTGCATACCCAGACATTTTCTTAAATAGTTAAAACTCTTTTGCCCCAATGGTTTTGTTAATATATACACAAACTGCTCCTCTATTCTGCAATGTTGCAAAACAATTTTTCCATTGTTCACTATTTATCTGATGTAGTGATACTTTGCATCAACGTGTTTCGTTCTCTTATGAAACACTAAATTCTTGGATAAAGCTACAACTGAGCTATTATCACAATAAACTGTTGTGCCTTTTATTTGTTCATGACAGAAACTTCTTAACATTATCCTCATAGATAGCGCTTGACATGCTACTACTGTAGCTGCCGCATACTCTGCCTCTACTGTTGATAAAGCCACAATTGGATGTTTCTTAGAAGCCCATGAAATGGCTCCTGATCCCATATGGAAAACATATCTAGAGGTGCTTTTCCTGTCATTTATACTTCCAGCTCGATCACTGTTACTATATCCAATCAATTCAAAATTTTCTGAAGTGGTGTATAAAATTCCATACCTCTTTATTCCTTTCACATACCTCAGAATTATTTTTGCTACTTGCCAATGTGCCTCCTTTGGCCTTTCCATAAATCTGGAAATTAAACTTACAACATGCATTATATCAGGCCTAGTTGCAGTCAAATACGTAAGGCTACCAACTATTCTCTTGTACAAACTTCGATCAAAATCCTTGCTATTGTCTTCTTTTCTTAATTTCAATCCCATCACTGTAGGAGTAATTGATGTCTTGCAATCTGGCATGTTAAATATTTGCAAAACTTCTTTAACATACTTTGCTTGAGAAATAAAAATTTTATTTTCATTTTTCTCTACTTCTATTCCCAAGAAGTATCTCAACAATCCCATATCAGTCATCTCAAATTCATCCTTCACGACTATTTTAATATTTTCAATGAGGTAAGCATCATTACCTCTGAATATTACATCATCAACATATTAAACAACAATTAGCATCTTATCGTCTTTATCTTTGATGTATAATGTGGGTTCTCCTTCACATTTCTCAAACCCATTTTCCAGTAGATAGACATCTATCCTACTGTACCATGCTCTTGGTGCTTGTTTCAGCCCATACAAAGCCTTCTTCAATTTTCATACCTTGTGCTCTTGTCCTTCTTTCTCATAGCCTAGAGGTTGTTCAACATATACCTCTTCCATCAATACTCCATTTAGGAATCCTGATTTCACATCCATTTGGTAAAATTTCCACTTATGTTGTGCTGCTATGGACAACACTGCTCTTACTATTTCCATTCTTGCAACTGGTGCAAAAGTTTCCTCATGGTCTCTTCCTTATTGCTACTTCTAGCCTTTGACAACAAGTTTGGCTTTGTGCCTTTCAATCTTACCTTTAGAATTGCTTTTGGTTTATAAATCCATTTTACTCCAATTACTTCTTTGCCTCTTGGGAGATCAGCTAATTCCCATCTCTTATTTTTCTCTTTGGAATTTATCTCTTCATCCATAGCATTTATTAATTTCTTCTCTTTTACAGCTTCTTCAAAATGAATAGGATTTTCTACATGAAAATAAAATGAAAATAAAGAGTTCATACCTTCATTTTCTATCTCTTGCTCATAGATTTCATTTAGACTTCTGAATTTGGTTCCTCTTTCACTTACTGAACTTGTGCTTGTAGAAGCACTCAAATCTGATCCTTGTGATGTTCTTGGAGAAGCACTGTCATCACTTCTCAAGGGTGTTCTCATGCCGTCTTGTGGTGTCCATTGTTGTCCTTGTATTAGTGGAGGTGGTGCTACTAATGAGAGATTTCTTTCAGCCATTTCTTCCTCATCTTCATCATGAGACAAATAACTTTTTACATTCATTGTTTTGTCAATGCTTCCATCCCAAGCTTCTTCCTTAATAAATTATACTTCTCTACTTATCATAAATTTCTTGGTAGATGGGTCATATAATCTGTATGCTTTGGATTATTCAATCTATCCAAAAAATATGCACTTCTCCCCCTTACTATCCAACTTCTTCCTTAGCTGATCTGGAATGTCTACATAAGCCACACATCTAAATACTCTCATGTGGGTGAAAATTTATTTTATGCCACTCCATCCTTCTTCCGGAACTCTATTCATTACACTCTTTGTTGGGAATCTATTCAAAACATATGCTGCACAATGTACATTTTCAACCCAATATTCATTTCGAAAATGTTGTGCCTTCAACATGCTTCTTATCATATCCATGATGGTTCTATTTTCTCTTTCAGCAACTCCATTTTCCTCACTGTAAATTTCTTGTGAATCCCATTTTCTCTACAAAAACAAAGAAATTCTTCGAAGACATATTCTCCTCCTCTATCTGTTCTTAAGACTTTAATATGCTGCCCACTTTGATTCCCAACAAGAACTTTAAAGTGGCAGAATTTCTCAAACACTTCACTCTTCAACTTCAAGAAATAAACCCATGTTTTTCTTGTGTCATCATTAATAAAGGTCAGCATATAGTGTTTTCCTATTAATGATGGTGTTTCCATTGGTCCACACAAATCTAAATGGACTATTTCTAAGGATGCCTTTGCCTTTATACTCTTTCTTGATGGGAAGCTTTTTTTGTGTTGTTTTCCCAAGATGCAGCCTTCACAAAGGCTATCTGGTTTTTCAATCAATGGTAATCCCTTTACCATACCTTTTCTGTGCAAAAAATTCAGACCTCCAAAGTTGAGATGTCTAAATCTCAAATGCCATAACCAGTTTTCATCTTTTGCTTCTCTTTGGAATGTCTCTTGTGTCACTGCTACCATTGCATCTCCTTTCTTCCAATCTGCTCTGATCTTGAGAGGAAACATTCTGTTTCTTTTCATCTTCACTTGTGAAATGCATTGATTTCTTGGTGGTATGTCCATGATGGTGCATATATCATCCTCAAAGAAAAAATTGTAGCCTTTCTGAATGAGTTGTCAAATTCTCAAAAGGTTACACTTCATACCAGGCACATAGTAAACATCTGATATGGTTCTCTTTTCTCCTTTCTTTGTCAATACACTCACTCTGCCTTTTCCCATGACAGAGACTTTACTGTCTGTCCCCAATGTTACTTGAGACTTTACATTTTCACCAATCATGGAACATCCTGAATCTAGAAACCATATATCTTCACTTTTCTCTTCGGCCATATTACATGCTAAAAACAAATTTTCTTGACTAAGATTTTCTTTAGTAAAATTAGCACTGGGTATATTACCCATGTCACTTTGTTTCTTTCTACATTCATTTGCATAATGACCATACTTCTTATAGTAATGACATTGGACTTGGGATTTATCATACCTTTGTCCATGTGCTTGATTTTGTCCACCCTGTTGGCTGCTGCCTTGGCTTTGATTCTCACTTTGGTTGCTACCTCTTCCACTTATAATTTTAGGGTTGTTTCTTCCTTTGTTTTGGCTTCTGCCTCTTCCTTTTCTTCTATAGTTTCCTCTACCTTGACCTCTTCCTCTTCCAAAGGACATTTGGGTCTTGAAGGCATGTTCCAAAGATGAGTTTGTTGTTCTGCTTAATCTTTGTTCATGTGTCATCAATGATGCAAGAAGCTTATCAACAATAAATAACGAGAGATCCTTTGTCTCTTCAATGGTTGTTACTATCACATCAAATCTTGAGGGTAAGCTCCTAAATACTTTCTCCACTATTCTTCTCTCTTCTATGGTCTCTCTATGAGATCTCATTTGGGTGACCAACCAAATTAACAATGTGAAGAATGAGTCTATTGGATCGGACTCTTTCATGCAAATGGCTTCAAAATATCTTCTCATTAATTGAAGCTTTGTTGTCTTTACCTTCTCCATAGCTTGGTAGGTTGTCTAGAGGGTATCCCATGCATCCTTAAACCTCTTGGCTACTACAATCCTTGGAAATACACTTTCATGCACTGATTGATAGAGATAGAAGAGGGCTTTTGATTCCTTATTACTATTACTCTTCAACAAATCCTTCTTTGCGTGTGTTAAGGCATTATATGCTTGTTCATCTGCTGGTTCTTCTAAACCATCTTCAACTAGCTCCCATAAATCTTGAGAGGCAAACAGGGCTCTCGTTGTGATTACCCAATAGTCATAGTTCTTCCCATTGAACTGTGGGAGTTGAGTATTTCCCATACTCGTGCTTGTGCTAGTTCCTACCATAGCTAGCTTTCTGAACTATGCTGAAAAAGTTGACTGTGTTTTTTAACTAAAACTTCTCATTGTTGAGAGATTAAACTCTTTCTTCAAGATACTTCTCTGGACTGCACTCTTAAAAAAAAACACACAAAACTTTGTTTTGATAAATACCTTGCTTTGCTGATCTTTTACTCTGTTGGTCAAAAGTTTCAACAACTCCTTCTTCTTCCTTCAAATTCTTTGGAAAATGTAAAGAGCCTAGACTAGATCTGATACCAAGTTGGAATTTCTGAATATTTCGAAAAATAGAGAGGAAAATGGAAAAATTCCTCTTTTAAACACAAAGATTTAAACAAAAATTGCATGCACAATAAGAGATGGAGTAAAACTCTATTTCATTAAAGAAAACCTGAATCGTTACAAAATAAAATTCTTCAGAACTTTTGTTGTTCTAGTTTTACAATGCAAATATTGCTTTCTCTTGATTGCTACACAACACAATGAATCTTGCCCTCTTATGCTCTTGGCATATATTCAAACATGCAGTCACACTCTCACTGTATTTCACTCTCTGTCTCTACTCTCTATTTTAACACATAGTCATACCTTTTGTTTTCTGCCTTCGAGCATACATTACATACATTACACAATCGCATTGATGTCTTTATATATATTATAAACATATAATGTTTATAATATATATACATTGTAACACTTATATATAGAACCCAAAGTCTAAACTTTAATGAAATAAACTTTTCACGACATATTCAAAACATAAGAAAAAAAATAAAAAATTAAACCTAAAGTCTTAAAACCTTACTGTACTGCGGAATATGAAACAAAAAAAATAAAACATTAAACTAAGTTTTAATCCTTATGCCATTTCAAGGATTTCAAGCAATAAAACAAAACTCTTCTTCATAAGCTTATCACATCCAATTAAGGGATGGGTGACTGGACATCAAAACTTGCGATAGCCCTCTCATTGGTTGAGGCTTGACATGGTGGCGGACTTCAAAAACCTTATGCATAAACTTTAATATGTTTATCGCATCCATTTTGAGGCTGGTGATGTTGGCTTCAAAACTTGCGAACAGACATTGATTGGCCGACGAGGATTTGATGTGCAGTTTTGGGCTCCATGGGAGTTGACGTGGATGCGTTCAAAACAAAATGAATGTTGCAATAATGAACTGGTGGGTGAGGTTTTAATGGTGGCATTACAAAATTTTGAATGCAGGATGGTGTGGAGTAAACCAAAGATTTCTTTGTAGAAAAAAAGTTACGGATTTAAACAAAAATTTGGATTTGCATGAAACAATTAAACACAGAAATTTAGTGCAGGATGAAGTGCAAAACTGAACAAGAAAACTCTGCTACTGTTGTCCTTCGGCTATCATAAATTTAATTTCACCCTGATTGCTCAATTGTAGTTGGGTTTAAATTTCAACAAGAGGTCGAAGAGGTGTTGTGACGTGGTGGCAAAGGATCTAAGGGTATGGCGTGTCAAGAGGCTGCGGCACGTTAGGCAGTGGAACATTTCGATATCGAAGAGAACATCAGTCTTTTACATATGGAAGAGAAGAAAAATGTATGTTGTTGCTTAGGTGAGTTTTCTTATGTATTGTTGGACTGAAATAGTATTCTTGGGTTGTGATCATTGGGTTTTATAATTGAAGTGGAGGGAATACGTGTAGACATAGAAGGAGGAGGGGAATGGCTGCAGACATAGAAAGAGGTGATTGGTTGCATAGTTGCGCACAGTGTATGGTTATGGTTTTATAAATAAGATATTTTTGTTGTCAATTGTGTCAGGTCATTATATTGATAGCGTAAAACCAGTCTCGAAATTGATATAGGTGTGAATTTTGTTGATAATGATTCAAGTTTTTTTCTTACAATGAGTGGATGCAAGAAATGCGGCGGTGAGCTTGTCAAGTTTGCAGTGAGTATTCTGATTGAAAATTGACGTCATCTAACAAGTACAGAATAAGAGATGACATTGTCTATTTTGTTTAGATAGTAGAATTTGTTATGCGTTATGATTTTTTTTTTTTAAGATTCACCTTTGTTTTATATGTAATATTGTGTGAAATGAGAAAAAAAAATTGGATAAATATTTAAAATAATGAGCAGGAGAATTTTGTTTTGAGCTTGCCCCCAAGCAAGACTATATGCCAATGGAGGTCAGGTGGAAGGAAGGGACACCGAGGAAGGTTTAAATGAAATAAAGGTGATTGAAATAAAGTAGAGGAAGAGGATGGGCACGATGCAAAAAATAGAGAAAAAATATTTCAAATACAATTGGAACTGGACTCACGATAATAGTCGGAGGGTGGGAGGGCGGGATGGAAATGTAGAGGAGTTGGTTAATGAGGAGCCTGGTCCCGACGTAGAAGGTGTTGAAGTATATTGGTTGTTGGAGGTGAAGTGATTCAGGTAGTCAGAAGGTGGCATAGTGTTCGATAGGAGTTAGTTGGAGGGCGCAAAGAGCCGAACGCGCAACATAGTCGACGTGCACAAAAGGATATATATATTTTTTAATAAAAAATATGACAATATTATTTTTTTTTACATGTTTAACATGAAAGTTTGAACTTTTTAATAGGTGAAAAGAAGACAAGATGATTGGTGGCACGAAAATCGCTTAAAATATTTTTTTCTTCCTGGTTAGAGGTAGAGAGAGTCGAGTGGACTGAAGTCACGATGGTTAAGCATGCAAGTTAGTTGGTGGGGAGGTCGACCTGGGCATGCACCATTTTCGTTTGTAGTCGTGTTTTTGGCATGTAGGAGAAATGTTGTTTATAAAATATTTTTTTACGACAATGCTATTTGAAAAGATAAATGAATTTGATTTTTAGAATTTTTTTTTTTAAATTGTCTTGATTAAATGTTACTTTAAAAAAATAGATAGAATTTTTTTTTTTTGTTTTTGTTTTCAAAAATGTTTCAGAAAGGATTTTTTTTTTGGGTGTTTAACATGAAAGATTGAACATTTTAATGGTTGAAAATAAGAGAAAGTGATAGGTGGCACAAAAATCGCTAAAACATTTTTTTATTGGTAGTCCAACTTGGAGATAATCGGGTGGATGAAAGTCGGGATGGTTAAGTGGAGAAGTTAGTTGGCGGGGAGAACGACCGTGACATGAATTGTTTTCATACTCTTATTTTCAGTGTCGAGTGGAAATGTTAATTCTAATTTTTTATTTTAACGACAATTTTATTTAACAGGAATATGTTTTTTGAAAAAATGTTTTTAAAATAGAAATGTAAGTGATTTTCAAAAATTAAATTTTCATTTAAATTGTTTCTGATAAAATGTTATTAAAAAAAAAACAGATAGAAAAAGTAGTTTTTTTGGTTTCTACAAGTGTTTCATGAAGATTTTTTTTTTTGGCATGTTTAACATGAAAGTTTGAACTTTGTAATATTTGAAAAGAAGAGAAGGTGATTGGTGGAGCGGAAAATGGTTAAAACATTTTTCTATTGGTGGTCGAACCTACAGACAGTCAGGTGGACGAAGGTTGGGATCGTTAAGTGTTGAAGTTAGTTAGTAGGGAGGCCGAACTTAGCGTGCAACGTTTTCGACGCACTCATGTTTTTGACGTGGAGGGGAAATGTTATTTATAATTATTTTATTTTTATTTTTTGAAATTTATGAAAATTTTATTTAGGAAGAATATGTAATTGAAAAAATAGCTTTTTGTTTTCATAAATTTATTTATAACTTTTTTTTCACAATAACGTTATTTTGCAAGATTCTTAGTTGAGAATATTTGTAAGGCTATTAAAATAGTATTATTTTTAAGAAATTTGTTTTCAAGGGATTAAATATTTTTTTGAGGAATGGATATTTTTTTTTAAAGTGTTAATATGATATTATTTTTAAGAAAATTGTGTTTTTTAACAAATGTTTGTGTTGTATATTTTTTAGTATTTTTAATATGGTAGTTTGTATGTTCGAGAAGATGAAAGTAAAATTGGTGGGCTGAAAATTGAAAGAAATTATTCTAGTGGTGGTGGAGCTCATGATGGTCGGGAAGTTAGAGGTTGAAATGGTCTTGCATAGAAGTGGGTTGGCAGGAGGCCGACCCAATGTACATCGTATTGGACTTATAGGGAAAATCATTTTTCTTTTATTTTTATTTGGCATTTATGTTGTTTTAAGGATTGTTGGTTTAAATGATGCTATAAAAGAGAAAATATTTGGTGTTTTGAAGAATGTTAGTCATTATTGCAGTTGTTCTGAACTGATTTCGAAAGATATTTTATAACATTTTCAATATGATTATTTTCATTTTTGATAGGATTATTTGTTTTAAAGGATTTTATCCCTAGCAATGTGACATGTGATCTTTGGTTTTCTTTCAGGAAAGTTGTTGATTTTCCTATGGATCCATGTATTTGGAAGATTTTTTCATTTGAGATTGTTGTGCTTATGTTTCATTGGATTCCTCTATCAGTGCTCATAAAATTTCGGTTGGTTTAAAAATAATGGAGTTTTCTGTTGGAAAACCCAATTTTTCTTGCTTCTTGCAATGGATGTAGTGACAAAGAATATTAATTTATTTCTTTTCTATCTTCTATGGAAGGTACCTTATTTGCTAGATCTCACCTTAACAACAAAGGACATATATTTCAGTTAGTTTTTTCTTTTCTGGAGTCTGGGTATGGAATTAAATGTCAAGTTGGATCAATAATTCCATTGACTACGCGTGGAGGATATTTGCATTCAAATAATTATTTCATAGTAAACCATTCTACAATGAGTTATATAAATCTTGGGAGTGTGGTTGTTGGAGAGTGGGGATTCTTCTCTTTGTTAGATAAATTTAGTTCATGGAAATATAATTGGGTTTTGCTAAAACATGTGTGAAAAAGCATGGAATCACATTTTTTATTTGCACAAGTGTGGACTTGGTTTGGATAACTATGAAACCCCATTTTGGTGGTGTAATGGCCCCAAAGAAGGTTGTCTTTCATAAAAGGATTTTTTTCTGGTTATATTTAGATAAAGATTATGAAGACCACCCTTTCTATGTCGACACTATCTATTGGCTGGATGTTATCAGAAACCAGTGGGGTTTTTCATTTATTCCTATCCTTGACATACAATGTAGTGACATTAGGATTTCATGGGAACTAAGTGATTTGTCCTGTGAACAATGTTTCAATGTTTATTTGGTCACTTGAAAAGATAGAAAATTTTGAGTTTGGGCAAGTTTCAATTTAACGAAACTTTGATATTTTGAAGGTTAGTGGGGGTTTAGTTGGATATTTCTTGATATTATGTCAATGGATATAAATAATAAATTCCCAGGCTATGTACCTTTTCGTGTAGTTTAGGGAAAGGTACTTATGATGGTTTTTATGGAAGTGAAACTAAAGGGATATGATATGGTCACTGGATTATACACACCAGCAATTATGGATTTTCTCTCCCTATCAAAATATCTAGGTTCCATGTAGAGTCGAATGAAGGTTTGAATGATTTTATTGAAAATGGAAATGTTTTCTCTCTTTCTCCAAATATGAATTCAATTGGCGATATTCCTCTACTGCCTCTAGATAACCTGATTTAACGTTTGAGGCTTGAAGGAATTTTTTGATGGGGATTGTTGCGATGCCATGTTTTCTTAAAAATGGAGAGACATTTTGGATGTGAACGACATACTAATTTGGAGTGCTGAATGAAAATATAGCCATGTGAAATTTCCATAATTTTTGTTGGACATTAGTTGTATTGGTCTGCAATTTTGAAGGTTGGAGAATGCGGTTAAATGTCAATTTTTTTCCATGAATATCTAAATTTTGTGGAGTCTTTTGTTATATATAATGTATTTAAATTATTTATTTTTTTAGTAGTTTATTTGTGGAGTATGTTGATTATGGAGAATTTAAAAGTACAATTTCTGATCGGAAAAAATGTTTGTAGAATTCTGAAGCAAAACAAGGAAATACCTATCGGTAGTAAATTTAGAAAATCTTTTTTTTGAATTAGGATGTGAGTGAAGTTTGTTACCCAGTGGGAGACTATGGAACTAGATGAACAATCAACAATTAAAAATCATGAGAGCACAACTAATAAGTCAGATAGCTCACAATTCTCTAGGCCTACATTTGTACGTTATTTTAACATCACCCCCTCAATGTAGAAATGGTTTTTGTACAATGCTTGGGTGATTTTCTAGATAGTTGAAATTGAGGATCAAGAAAGACAGAATGAGCTTATTAGATGGGATTAAAGTGCTATGTCAGTGATTTGGTGCTATTTATGGCAAAGAATTTAATGCACAAATGGTATAATGAATCAAACGATAATAAAGGCAAGCAGTAATTATGAGCTTAACTCCATTTATTTTTTAAAAATAATAAATTTGCTAAAAAGTAATAGATAATTAAATACATATAACTGGTAGGTGAAGTTATGGGACATGGTGAAGGCCAAATAATTGTCGATTAAAGTTAAAATAAAACTGAGGTATGAGATACCAATTTATTAATGTAAAGTTACATTATATACCACCTCTATGGGAGGGGTATGGATTTCTTTTTCAGCTCTTGATGTCTTCACTTCTGAGCATTGTGTAGGTGGAAAGGCGGCGCTAAACGTGTTGATGAAGTCATTTCTTATTCTGGTTGTGATAGTGCCTCTAGGTGCTTGAAGGAAGGGTTTTCGAGCCTCGTATTTTTAGGAGGCTAGATTTATGCCACTAACATATTTATCTTGGGGGTTGGGTAGCGAAAGGTTTTGTATAGAGGCATGGATTTGCTTTCAGGCTCTAGAAGGGTTTGCGTAGAAATTACCTTTGCAAGGAGAACTATAATCCCTTCGAGAATGGAAGAAAAATTAAAGGGTAAGAATCTGCGATCGAGCATCAGAGTCAACATGCCTATAATTCCTCGTTCAAGTTTGGGGAAATCAGAAGGGGCTGAAAGAAGTTGACAAATGTGTAGTTAAATTTTAGGAGGGGTAGAGCTGAATAATGTCTCAAACAACAAAATTTGTTGGGGGGAAGCATGGGTGTAGGTCTGGGGGTGTGTGGAACCTCTTATGTAGAGCCATGTTTGAGGAAAGCAACTTGACATGATGGATGTCGAGATGAGACCTATTTCACGAGAGGGCATGAAGGAATTCATATGATTCATTTGACATGGTATGTAAGGGATGCCTTTGTGAATATGTGGTGAAGGTAGAGAGCTAGTTCAATGTTCTTGGGAGATCAGTGGTCTAGCTTTATAACATAGATTGGGTGGAGCTTGCGAAACCCCTGAGAGGTAAACCCTGCATGTGGTGAATGTTGGTTGGTTGGTGTGATGGTCAAGGGTCATCATTAGTAAGAAAAGGATAGGCATGTGGTGAATGCTGGTTATTTGGTTTGACGACCGAGGGTGGTTGTTGATTATAAAGGAAGGGATGTGTGGTGAATGTTGGTTGGTTTGTGTGACGACCAAGGGTGGTCATTGGTTAGAAAACGAAAGTATGCGTGGCGACACATAGCTAGTTGTTGGGGTGGAATACCCTATGGTTTTTCAAGAATGGAGTGGTTGTAGAGTAACAGCGGGGGGAGGAGATAGTTGACCCTGAATATGATGATGCAGGTCGTAGTTCGAGATGGGTGTGGAGGAATAGTGGGGGGAAAAGAAAGACGAGCTTGACTATGCCGACAGAGGTTGGAGGTCCAGACGAGTGGGGATAAATATCATGGGGTGAAGAGAGTTGATCCAAACTATAGAAACGAATATCAAAGGGTAGGAGAGTACGATGGGAAGAATATTTTCTTGAAATTGTTCCTTTGCGTGGATGTTGAATGTGTTGAGATTTGTTTGGCGAAGCAAAATTTTCTTACTGTTGTGTTTTATTGCAGATATTGTGTTTTAAAATAAGTTGTTTGTGCAAGGGACAATGGTGGTTCCTCTATATAAAATGGAAGAAATGTAGTATTGGAATATGGGAACATTCATGGAAGTGAGTGATTTGCAACATTGGGTTTAGTTAGTGGTAACAATATGGTCAATGAAAAGGCAGGGAATTTTAGTCAGTCTTATGGAAATGATAGTTCAAACATTATTTCCAACAATGATATAGTGAATATCGTGACTCCAACAGATTTTGTTCGTGCTCGGTCTCTTGGAAGAGAACAGGTGCCTGGAGTATTGTTTTTTTTTATAGGATTTTTACATGTGAATGAAATATATTAATTCTTCCATGTTTTGTCTTTTTTCATCGGTTTATGCAGAATAACATTGGAAGAAATATTGGTGGAGAAACAAAGGAGGAAGGAACGAAGAATTTGTGCATTCATCGAGTTGGGTTTTGACCATCTGAGGTTTTTGATAATAGTAGTATGCTTGCTAGGATGGTTGACAATTTGCGACAACTAGTTGTGAATGTCGAAAAAGGCGTGTGTATACAATATTGCTATTTGTAGAGAATCTATGGAGATTCCCTCTCTTCGAATAGGACATGACATGCAAGTGGATTCATTTTGTTGGGATTTGTGCATTTGAATATGTGTTTGGGAATTGTTAGATTCATATTTTAATCCTTTTTTTGTTGCGAAGCTATATGAGAGTCAACAGTGCTCGAGAATTAAATTCGGAAACAAGGAAATCTTTGTTAGCTTGTCAAGTTCAACTTATTCAGTGTGCTAGGAAAGAAAATAAATGTGTTTTGTGTGTAAAAGTTACTCAGTGGTAATTTTTTATATGTTTCATTTTGGCATTATGATTTTCAGTTTACTTATGAAAAATGAACCCAACTGCAAACATAATAAAATAATTAATTCCCATGAATTTATGGAAATAAATGTTCAATCCAATCCTCAAACCTGGGAGGTCGTATCATATCATCGTAAATTTCGGTTGGTATTTCTCAGAGAGAGTGGTATTGGCTAACATCATTTTACGAGAGATATGATTGAGGTGCATAATAGGTTAAGTTACAGGATTGATAACTTGTATGTTGTGGAAATGTACCGAATTTGTAATGAATCGTATCCTAGTATATAGGTTGAGAGATGGCATGAAGGGCCCATTTGTAAAAGATGTAAGAGTGAGAGAGGTGTTCACAATTTCTCTAGCTTTAATAAAATATATATTGGTGAGTAGTTTGAGGTCCTAGGAGTTTTTATGCAGGTTGAATAAATGATAATAGCACGAGTGAATCTAATATTGTAATTGACACATGCTCGAGGTGGAAAATATAGATATAGTGGGCATATGATTTTTTTTAACAAGAAATATATTTGATTGCAAAGAAGCTTCCACGACATGTAGAGAAAATATATTTTCCAATTATAAGGAAACAAGGTGCCGAATTCGAGTATTATGAATACTATGTCATGAGACAACATGTGTTGGATGACTTGGTATACAAAATTGAGATGGATGAATATTATAGGGATGTTGAGATCGATATGGATTTTGTGGTTGCTTTGTGAGAAAGAATGATTGATGTGTCTTGTAGGCTGCAATATGTGGATATTTACCTAGGTGAAGTAAGGAGAGCCAATGAGGACATTAAAATGTTGGGGGCTGGTGATTTTCACTGCCATCCATCATCCCCTCTATCTTGGATGCCTAATCAGTTCAAGGAGGTTGAAAGGATAAGGATATTTATTGAAATTTCAAATTCTAGAAGAAACGACTCACTGGAATGGCCAAATATTGACACATATCGTATCAATGTATATAACACTAAGGGTAACTAGACATGGCCTTCCCAACTTTGTTTCCCACTGGCGATGTATATTGGTTGCATCCTTGTATTTGCAATATTGAAATGCATGAATATGGTTTGCATCTACTTAAGTATGGTGATCAAATATCTGGAAGCCATCCTCAATATTGATATTTCCTGTTGAATATGATTATGCATCATCATAGCCAACGACCAACTTGTTTCTTCTTGAAAAGTAATATCCATGAGACTACACCTGCAACTATTCAAGAGTTGGGTCAACTACTTGGTGATATTCGTGAAAATAAACTGGAAAATAAATTAATGTGTTTTGGTTGTTTTCTTACGGGTACAAATTCATATTGGACAAATTGTCCTTTTGAGTTGACAAACATGATCACGCAATTGGGTTACCCAACATTGTTTTTTAGGTCGAGTGTAGCTAACACTAAGTTTCTTGACTTGCATTGTCTTATTCCTTCAGTGACACATTCTCATCCATGAAATGAGCATGACTGAGAACGTTATTTAGTACCTTCATATAATTGTTATGTACATGCACCAAAGATTCAATATATTCTGTGAAGTTGTTTTTTAGAAGTACCTTGGAGCTAAAGACTTCCAGTAAAGGTTCGTGGTTTTTTTATTTTGACACATTGTTTATGGGCTTGGAATAATGCCTCGATTTTTTTGGTAGGTTTTTATATGGTAAATACATGTAAAAAAAAAATTGGCAGGTATGAGTGGCAACACGGGTGCTCAACCCACATCCACAATTTCCTATTATTGTCAGAGCTCCGAATATTAAAACACTATATTCGAACAATTGTTTGTATGTTGATGAAGCCAATTCCTATTGTGACAAATATGTAACAGTGTGGAATCCACGTGACATATATCGTCGTAATGTGATGGTTCCTCGAAGTGTAAATGATGACCAATGCCTTTTGAAAATATCGCAGATTTTTTCATGCAATCCTAATGAGGATTATGATCATTTGGTCAACAAAGTGCAAAGACACACTGAATGCAGTGTTAATTTGTGTTTACGGATAAAGGGGTCCATCATTTCATGTCATTACGATGCTCTATGGGAGGTGCGTGTTGAGTCTGCAATGTACATAGATGAAAAGGGAAGGAAGAAATATGAACCAAAACGGAATGATTAGCATTTGAATGTCCACAATGCGGACGTTCTCAATAAGTGGTGAGAAAACGTTGATTATCAAGCAGTTGTTTCTCTACATGCAATGTTGAGAGAAGGTTTGAAATTTATCATGAGATGTTGAAAAGGTTTTCAAGTACAGGTGGATTTGATGATATTATTTTGTCTGTGTTAGGTCTCCGTAATTTGCAAGATTGGCAAGAACAAATGCTGCAGAGCCTACATCAAAAACTCTTTGGAATCTAAGGATCTAGCCATCCTAGATTTAGAGAGGGATCTCTCTATATTAGTGTTTTCAAAGATATTTCTTCGAGGTTTATGATATGATATTAGGCTAGTTATAAAGCACAAGGGTTTTGTTTGTTTTGGTTGGGATCAATATCATTAAAATGTAGGAAGTCTGTTGAGGGGTAAAGGTGTAAGTAGGTTGAAAATGGTTCAGCTGATAGGATAAGTAGGAAACAGTATCAATCCATTGGGCTATGGAGTCACAAAAGGATTTTAATTGCACAGCGAGTTTCAAGAGTGGTCTATGGGGCAAGTCATCTATGTCAACAGATCTCTTTAAGTTGATTTATGGTATGAAAAATTAAGAAGTGGTGAAAGAGGCAAACATATAAGAAAACAAAGAGAAGCCTAAGATCAAGTAAGGACTTTTAACCTAGTCTGCTTTCAGCATACTCAAATAAAAGACACAAAGCAACCTAAGTTCAGGTAAGTACTTTTAAACTAGCCTGCTTTTGATATACTTTTAAAGGAAAACATTAGAAAACAAAGAATAGCTTAAGATCAAGTAAAGAATTTTAAATTAGCTTGATTTTAGCATATTCTCAAAGGGAAACATTCATGATGAACATAAAAAGTAGTCTAAGATCAGGTAAGTACTTTTAAACTAGCCTGCTTTTGACATACTCTTAAGGGAACTTTTCAAAGCAACTGTTGGAGATAAACTAGAGGACAAGGCTAACCATAGACTTCCCTAGTTCAACTTTACTTAGCAGACTTTCTAAGAAAATTCAAGGACAGAATCTCAAGTTTTACTCAGCAAGAAGAGGGCTAACCAAAATTCCTTAACTGATCACACTCTATTGAATTATCCTTAAATACACGATTAGCAGAAAAAATGAAGATAAAGATTTATCAGTAAATAATAATCTATATTTGTTGTTCTTTATCAGAGAAGATGGATAGTATGGAAAACATGAGAAAATAACAATTACAATAAGAAAAAAATCACCATTGACATAGAACAGGATCCCATAAATCAACTTTTGTATTTGATGTTCAAACCAGTTACAATATTCAAGTCTAGTGGGTCTTTACAGTTTGAAACTTCTCATCTAAGACTATATTTCTTCTATTACAAACAGAGTTTCATAAAACCTCTAAAGCTATTTACATTCAATGAGTATTCAAATACCAACCCTTATACTATCTTCTAGAGCAGTATTTATAGAAGAATGAGGAGGTGGAGTGAAAGAAAGGTCTATCTGTTCAATTAATGTAGAGTAAGTGCTTCTCGGCCTTTGAAGGGCCAAATGGAGAATTTTTCAAATGTTTTAACTCTGATAATTGATTATAACATTAAATTTTATCAACTTTAGTCACTTTTGTTGACTTTGGAGGCTTTTGGTAGGCTAGAAATTAATTCTGAGTTGTATTTGACAAAATATCTATGACTGTGCATTTACTGTGTATTATTTTGAGGAAATAAGTCTGTAGGTGGAATTTCTGGCTTAATTGCCTCACTGATGTAGCATTTGGAGGCTTTTTTCATTGATTTGTGCTGATTTGGCACTTTGAACTTTAATTATGCCTTTGATTTTTCTTTAGGGCCTTTATAATCATCTTTGAGCTTTAAACTTTATTTGTTGACTGTATTCATTGTTAAATATCCCTTTTTCTTTGGCTTTCAGTCTTCATTGTTGGGTTAAGCTCCTTAATCTCCCATCTTTATGTATTTAACCCTTTAAGCTTTGACTGTTTGTTGGCTTTCCCTTTAATCCACTATTTGTCTTTAACCCCATTGTTTTTACATTTAAATTGACCTTTGCCCCTTTTAAATTGATTTAGACCTTGGTTTTGCACTTTAGGCCTGTATTTGGACCATGAGGGTCCTCATATTTGGCCCTGTCCCTTATAAACTGTGGGGAGGGTTTTTGCTTCAAAAACCGCTATCAAAACCTGCAAAAACCAGTAAAACACGTCATAAAAACCCTGCAGTGTTGGAAAAATTGCTTTGGAGGTTGGCGGAGGTGAAGGAGCATATGCAGAGGAGTGGAATATGTAGGTGGAGGAGCGGAGGAGGTTTCATGGAGAAAACTTGAAAAAACTAGTTAAAAAAGTGTCTTTAGCGAGAAAAAGGAAAAAGTGGTTTTACGAAAACCATCAGTAGTTTTCACGTGATCATTGACTGGTAAGTGGATTATGTTGAATCGAATGCGATCCAATTAAAATGTGTCGTGTGGCTCCTACAAAACCAGTAGTCTCGCGTGAGTTTGGGACGTTAAACCTCTGCTGCAAAATTTGTGCAAAATGCGATGTCGACTATTGGATGAGGAGGGGCAGATCTAATGTTCGAGAGAGAAATGCGATGGGAAAGGTGTGCAGCAAGAGCTTTGGTGGGGGCCAAGTGTCAGCAAGTGATTGGATGGGCACTTTACGTAGTGGATGGTAGGCCTGGAGAGGTTGGGATGTCGGGTTTAAAGGAGAGTCGTTAGATCTCATAGATCGACGACAGAGAGCGTTTGTGAGGATGAAAAATAGAAAGGCTTCGGGTAGATGAAGGATAGGAGGGGAGGCATGAAAGCTGTTGATCTTTAAAGATCAACGGTTGGGATTGTTTTGTGGAGTGACAAGGCATGGAGAAAAGAAAAAAAAGAAATGCGGGCTTTTAATGGAAATGCTGATGGAATGAGGGTTTAAACATAGGTGCTGGGGCATGGTCCCGCAGAGGAATATGTGACCAAGGGCCAAGGAAAAAAGGGCTAATCGCATCGGCAAGGGAAGCGTAAGTAATGCGGCGGAAAATGTAATAGCGCCTATGCGATAGGGCTAAGGGCTTGGTCGCAGGTGCAAGGTTTTATGACGGAGGAGGAGCTGGGATTTTAAGCCCTTAGGGGCTTAAATCCTGTGTTATAAGAAAGGGCACATTTTAGGCCAAAAGAGGGGCTTTTTTAGTGTTTTTTGAGGTTCCAGATGAAGTAAGAGTATTTTTAAGGCCATATAAGAAAGGGTTAAGTGGTTTTAAAGGGATTTTTGAGGAAAATAAAGATAAATGAGAGAGGAAAGGGGAATTTTTATAAGGAAAAATAAATGATATGGGAGAATTGTATGAAGATGAAATGGGGGAATGAAATGGTGAAAATCGAGCCTTGTAGAAAACAATTTTCTTTGGGAACAACAGTATTTTGAAGGGAACAGTAGGCTAAGGAGCAACAAGCTAAGGAACAACACTGTTAAGGAACAACATGCTTTCAAGAAGTCACAAATTTTGCATGATATTTGCTTCTTAAAGGCCAAAGAACCATTTTACCCATCATTTGCTATGACAAAAAATTACTAATGGCTAACGGTGGCTGCACTTGGGGATGGAAGCTCCTTTGGAAGTGTCAAGAACTTCAGGAATAAATCTCTTGGATGCATACCTGTGCCTTTATCCATTGGCAACCATTTTTCCTTGATCATGCTGCTTAGAAAAGATAATCAGTATTTCACATCAGCAAACAAATTTCTCCCAAACATTCTACCTACACAACCTACTTTCTTAACATTTTTTCTTCATAAGGTGAATTTGGACTTGCAAACCTTTATCATCAACATTTTATTCTTTTATTTTGAAAGCAGGAAACTAATATAAATCTAACCTTGTTTCTTCCATGAGTTTATATTAAGCAATTGAACTCATTATTTCTCTACCTAAGCTACTATCTGCCAGGATTAAGCTGTCTAACAGATTTTATTCTCTTTTTCTAAAATAGAAATTTAAACACAGTCAAATCAGGATTAGACTGTCTGATTTTCCATGGTGTCTATGGCATAAAAACAAGATACACATAGACTGGAATTTTGCAAGAAATAAAAACAAAAATGTGAAGCCTTAAGATTTGAGAAATAAAAGACATCCTTCACTCTTTCTTTAGCTTTGATTTTGATATTTTTAGAGTTGTTCTCTTTTCTCTTGGTTAAGATATTGAGCATATTAGCAACAATTCTTCATCAAACTTACAGGTTCACGATTTAATCTTGTTTGAACCATTATTGTTCCATCCTAATCTATTCTACTGATAAGCCAAGATTAAACATTTTGGAAAATCTTCTTCACTAACCTATCAGCAGAAAATTGAAATCTATCTTAGTCATGATTAGGCTCTATGACTAAAATAGCAGTGTTGTTGTTTGGTAGTGGTTTATAAGCTTGCACACTTTCAGATTTTTCCTTTATTTTTTGGTATGGGGCTGTACCTTTCTTCTTTTATTTCTGCCCTCTTTTCTCTTTTCTACTGTATTTGTATTTTTTCTTTTTTCAAATTCAAAAACTGTGTTATGTACAAAAAATAAAAAAATCTAAAAGAAAAATATGAGTTAACAAAAATAATGTTTGAGCATCCTACCATTGACAGAACCTCCAAAGTATTCAGCTCCATCCAATTCTTGTAAAAAGAATGCATTATTTCCAACAACAGATTGAATGAGATAAGGGCCTTGCCATAAATTGTCAAATTTTCCATGTTTTCCCTTATCTTCTCTTCTTGAATCCCATTTTAAAACTTTATCACCAATCTTGAAATCACTTGCCTTGGTTCTTTTTTCAAACAACTTCTTGATTTTTTCTTGTAGTTTCTATGCTCTGATGTATACTTGTTCTTTGTTTTGTTGTAGGTATATAGTCTGGTTTATTCTTCTTGTGATATCATCATCTTCAGACTGTACTTTTTGGATCAGCTTCATGACTGGCATGCCTAAACTGGTTGGAAAAATTGCATCAGTTCCATAAACTAGATGATAAGGAGATATCCCAATTGAATTTTTAACTATCAATCCGTCTACCCATAAAGCATGTACTAGCTTATTGTGCCATGATTTATTTTTGTCTTCCAGCAACTTCTTGATAATGTTTACCAAAATTTTATTTGATGATTCTGCCAGCCCATTACCTTGAGGGTAATAAACTATAGAATGACCCAATATAATCTGATATTTATGACAGAATTCTATCATCTTTTTATATCCAAATGTAGCAGCATTGTCATTCATAATCTTCCTAGGACAGCCAAATCTAGACAATATATGGTTTTCAAGGAATGAAATGATGATTGAATCTGTGACATTCATAGATGGGATGGCCTCTATCCACTTGGTAAAATAGTCTATTGCTCTGAGAATCCATCTATTTTGGGCAGATGAGGCAGGATGGATTTCCCCAATGAATTCTAGACCCCACTGCTAAAAAGGAGATTCAACAGTGATCTACAGCGGTAAGGGAAGTAGTTTTCTTTTACATACAAAAATTGGGCATTTGTGATAGGCAGTAATCATTTTGTGGACATCTTGAAAGAAGGTGGGCCAGTAATAGCCAGCTTTAAGGATTTTGTTAGCAATATATTTCCAGTAGAGGTGGCCTCCACATTCTCCTTCATGAAACTCATGCATGATCTTATCTACATCATTCTCAGTTAAAAATTTAAGAAATAATCCACTAGCATTTTTCCAATATAGACATCTATCTAAAATGCAGTAATGTATAGCTTTTAACTTTAAGAATCTTGCCTTTGTTTTTGACAAACCAGGAGGGACATTAAGATTGGGAAAAACATACAAAAAATGATCATACCAAGATGAATTTAAAAAATGATCTTCAATAATTGGAGCTGTCAATTCCTCTTTTTCATCTAATGCATTAAACATGTTTATATCAAGAGCTTGAAAGTTGGATTCAGCCAGGAGTCTTGCTAGTCCTTGACCTTTTCTGAGCTTAGTGGGTTTGATTTCTAAGTCATATTCTAAAATTACAGCAATCCACTTTTCTCTTTTGCCATCTGGATCTTAGGTCAATATGTCTTTTACAACTGAATGAGGCACAAATGCTATGATGTGGGAGTGTAAAATGTAAACTTTGAAGTCCTTTAAGGCTTTGACTAAGAAAAAGGCTTGTTTTTCCATTATATTGTACTTCAAAGGTGCATCTCTTAATGCCTTGCTGAAAAATGAAATTGGTTGCTCTTGTCCATTCATGTTTTTCTGTAATAGGACAACAGTTGTTGTGTGTTCTGATGCAAATGAAAAAATGAAGAAATCCTTTGAAAAATCAGGACTGATAAGATTGGTGAGTGCTTGTTTTACCAGTGCAAATGATTTCTTTGCTTCTAAGGTCCATTTAACTCCTTCTTCTTTTTTAAGCATGTTTGTTATGTTTCTAAGGAGTTCAGCTAGATTGGGTATGAACCTTCTCAAGAAATTAATCTTCCCAATGAAAGATTGAAGTTCCTTGATGTTTCTAGGATGGCTGATTTGAAATATACCATCAATCCTCTTTGGATCTATCCTTATTCCTTCATCTGATATGATATGTCCAAGAAGTTTACCTTCTTGGAGACCAAACAGTGTTTTCTTTGGATTTAAGGACAATCCAAATTTTCTACATTTTTCAAAAGTGTGTTAGGTGTTCTTCATCTGTTTTAGAATAGACAGTGATGTCATCTAAGTAAATCACTATGAAGTAACCTATTTATTCTGAAAATGAAATATCCATGGCTCTTTGAAATGTGGCACTAACATTCATTAAACCAAAAGGCATTTTCAAATACATGAAAGTACCCCAAGGTGTAGTAAAGGTTGTTTTAAGTTGATCATCAGGATGTACCAATATTTGATTGTAAACTGAGAAGCCATCTAGCAAATAATTTTTTCTGGAACCAACTACCCTTTATAAGATATGATCCATTTTGGGTAAGGGATAATTGTCCTTTAATGAGGCTTTATTTAAGTTTCTAAAATCAATGCAAAGCCTTATTTCTCCTATTTTCTTCCTAACTGATACAAGATTAGATACCCACTCTGAGTATTTAACAGGGACTATAATTCCATCATCATACATTTTTCTAATTTCTTTCTCCGCCAGAGGTAATTGAACAGGGTTAATTCTGCGCAATTTTTGTTAAAAGGTTTCTGGTTTTTTTTGAGGGGTATCTTATGCTAGATTATTTATGTATCATATGATTTCAGATCTTCAAAACTCCATGCAAACACATCAGAAAATTCTTTAAAAAGCTCAATGTATTTAAGTTTAATGTGAGTTGGCAGTGTTTTGGACAATTTAATCATTTTGGGCTTTTCCTCACTGCCTATATTGCATTCTTCCACTTCAGTTTAAATAGGTTCCAGTTTTGGCTTTTTGGAAGCATCATTTAAGTCAAAAAATTCCTCTAATGGGACCAATCCTCTTGGAAAGCTGTGATCTTTAGATTGCATTACTTCTAAATCTTCATCTTCTAAATCTGTGCTATTTTATGTCATATGTTTGGGTTCATTACTTAACAGATTTATTTCAGCAATCTCTGGAGACTTTTCTTCTTCAGTAAGTGGGTTTTCTTCAGTAGGACAGTCTTGCGCATAGTCTGAATCTGAGTGTGATGTTTCAAATTCATTTTTGGACTGTAGGAAGTCCTCTATTTTTTTATCTCCATCAAAACCCTGCCAGTATTTTTCATTATCTGGGACAACAGGTCTATATTTGACTTGGGTGGTGCATTACCTGGTTTCATAAGGTGTAAGGCAAGTTCTAGCAGCAAAGGCTAATCCATTGGCAAGGACATTTTGGTCCCCTAGGACAAAGGTAAGTTGTAATTAATCAAATGATTTTAACAAATCCATGGCATCATCTCTATAGGCTCTAAGTCTGGGATGTTTGGCACTATATTCCCGATTTATTTTCCTAATTATCAGCTCTGAATCTCCATGAACTGTTATTCTTTTGGCCCCTAATTTTTTCAATAAATGCAAGCCTAAAAGGACATCTCATACTCTACTATATTGTTTGTGCATAGGAATTTTAATCTATAGGAATGCCCCTCAGCGTGATTATTTTCAGTATTGTATACCCATATGCCTACTCCTGCACCAGTTTTAGTGCAAGATCCATCAAAACTCATGCTACAAAGTGGACGGTTTTTAGATTTTTCATTTACTTCATTGATATCCTCTCTGTTTTGTTTTCCTAATCTATCACTATGTTGTTCTTGCATGTCTGCACTATGCTGAATTTTGTTTTCTTCCTCAAGATCTTCAATGATTTGAGGTTTTGTTCCTTGATTTCCATGATGTGCACTAACTTTATGACTGTTTTGAACCTTAAGGCCTGTAATCTATTTGCTATAATTTTCTGAATAAGCAAACTACCTTTTATTTTCCTCCTTATTTCCCTCTTCATCATTCGCTACCATTATGTTTGGATGTGAAGGGAAAATCATATTGGGTGATGTTTTATGGAATAACTCTTGCACATCAAGAATATCATCATTGTAAAGAATGAATGAGTCAAGGTCAGTGTGTATGGAATAGAGAGGAGAATTCTGTGGTCTTTCTTGGTTACTCACCATGTATTTCATGTGTGTTTCCCTATAGAGTCTTCTAGGTTGACTAAAGACAGGGATGGTGGCATATGTCATATCCATCTGCAGTGCCTTGCAACTCAGCACCCCATGATCTTGAAAGAAGCATACCATATTTTGGGGGTATATCAGCCACTACAATGTCCATCAATAAACTCTTGGCTGGTATTTGGGCTAAGTTAACACATAGATCCTTTATTAGGCCTAGGCATCTCACCCTGCTTGAATCAAAGAAGTATAAATCTTTGTATGGTCTAGTCACCTCTAAGCCTAATATTTCCATTATTACCTTGGGCATGAGGTTGTGTGATGGTCCTGAATCAAGCATGGCATTATGTAAAATATTATCATGGATGTTCAAACTGATGTAAAATGGAGGGGTAGTTCCTTCTTGAAATTTTCCTTCAATTTTTGGTCCAAATATGAGCTCTGGGTATCATCATTTAAGTTGACAATTTCATAAACATATTCCATGTTCAAAGCTTTCAAAATTTGACCTCTATATACATTTTGAGTGACTAACTCAGTAAGTGGGACAAAGATTTTGATTTTGGAAATCTCATTCTCTAGGCTAAAAGGAATCTGATTTTTTACAATGTTTGATTTAGCCTTGATAGTCACTCCTTGATCAACAAAATCAGCTTGCTAATTTCTGTTATTTACAACAGTTAGAATGGTCTTTTCAAGAGAATTAGCTGAGATGCTAGTGCTGCTAGGGTTGACACTCTATTTTTCATTGACTTGAGTGTTTTTCCCTTTGTTTGAATCGAAACTTAGAGCCGCTGTTTGATGATTTTCTGTTGTCTTTTTGGAAACAATTTTAGGGCTGTTTTTGGCAAATTTATCAGAGGTTTTGTTCCTAGGAGTTTGTTGATTCTTTTTAATTCTTAGGTCATATTTTTTAGGTGATCCTATGATGGCATTTTTAGAGCTTTTTTCATAATAATCAATTTCTGTTCTTCTATCATCATAGGGTGTATATAGACCTTGTTTTCTTTTATGGAGGAAATTAGACTCCTCATTGCTCACTCCCAGCATGTTTATGTTGTCATCCTCTATTTTTTCATTTGTATCTTCATCCTCATTAACATAATTTTCCTTGAAAGGAGGTCTGATCTGTTGATCATCCTCTCTTTGTCTGTTTTGAGGTTGATTTCTCCTAAAGTTTTGATTCTGATTTTGAGACTGATTTCTGTTTTGGGGAGCTGTTTGATTTTCCCTAGATTGTGCTCTCTCAAATATACTCATCCTCTTCATCATTTCCTCCATCATTCTTTCCATTTTTTAGCTAGATGTGGAAGGTGTAGTTTCCTCCCTAAACAATACTTTCTTTTCATTCCTCATCCTAGCTCTTTTCTCAATCAGATTTACTTCCACAGCAAGAGCTCCTTTCTGCATGTCTTCCAAAGTCAAGGGATCTCTTTCTCTTAGCTGATAGGCCATTTCAGGATCAAATATTTACAGGAAATTTGGCCAAATCTAAGCCTTGTGGAAGTTTCAAATTTGGGGCCAGTGCATTATAAACACTATTGAACCTAGTGCAATAATTTTTAACACTTTCCCCAGTGTTTCTTTTGAAGTTGTTGTAATTTGAAAGTATTCGGAGAGGTTTTTTCCTGACTTCCCATTTGTTTAATAATGCCTGATGGAGAGCTTGGAGGTTATTAATACTATTAGGGGTTAATCTTTTGAACCATTTTCTTGCTTCTTCCCCCTAAGCTTTGAGCAAACAATTTGAGTTTGACAGTTTCATCATCTATCTCATTTTTATCAAAATAGCCATTCATCTTATCCACATGTTGTGAAGCAGTAGTAGAACCACTAGCATCATATAATGGAATCTTGGACTGATAGTCCTGTGGTAGATTGACTAAAGGTAAAGGAAGGACTAGAGGAGCATACCATGTTGCCATGATAGGAGGTTGTGGAAAAAGTGGGGGGTTTACAGGTGGAGGATGTAAGATAGGAGGTAGATGATGGAATGAAGTAGTTTGAATAGTGGATGTATGGATAAAATAAGTGGATGAACCAAAAAGAGACTGTTGAGCAGATGTAGGATGAGAGAAACCAAAATTATGAAGGAAATGCAGATCAGGTGGGGTGTTTTCTGTACTATCAGTATGTTCACCACTTTGTTCGGGTGAATGTGAAGGCTCGAAGTCTATCTGATCTATATCACTAAGTGACTTAGTTCTGGATGGGTTTCTTAAGTCAAATTGTGTATCTTGAAGATCTAAGAGGTTTTCAGGGATAGAATTGGCCCTATTGATTGGTCTGACAACAATTGAAGTCTTGGATCTAGAAGATTTCCTAAGGATACTTTCTAGATTATCAACTATCTCAGGAGGATTTGGGTCAGGATAGGCTCTAGTATAAACTCTTCTAGAAGCCACCATGTGGAGTTTTGAGACCCAATATTGAGAAAAGTTCAGCCAAATATGGCAGTCTTTGAAAGGCTAACTAATCTTTTTTAATGAAAACTCAATCTTCAAAGTCTTCTTAACTGAGTTTGAATGATGTTATGATGAAAGGGTTTCCCAGTGGAGTTCTAGGAAAAACCAAAGGGGTCAGCAGGCCTATTGAATACCAATGGAGTCGCCAGGTGAAGGATTTTTAGTTGTTTTCAAGGTTTGGTTGTTGTTCACCATCAACAATCAATAAAAACCAGTCTCTGTGACACTTGTTTCATTAAAAATAGGGGTTAGTTGAGTTGTGAAGTTATCTATTACTCAATAATCTCCCCTGTATGGTCGCCAACATGTTAGGTCTCCGTAATTTGCAAGATTGGCAAGAACAAATGTTGTAGAGCTTAAATCAAAACCACTTCGGAATATGAGGATCTAGCCATCCTAGATTCAGAGAGGGATCTCTCTATATTAGTGTTTTAAAAGATATTTCTTCAAGGCTTATGATATGATATTAGGCTAGTTATAAAGCACAAGGGTTTTGTTTGTTTTGGTTGGGATGAATATCATTAAAAAGAAGGAAGTTTGTTGAGGGTTAAAGGTGTAAGTAGGTTGAAAATGGTTCAGATGATAGGATAAGTAGGAAACAATATCAATCCATTTGGCTATGGAGTCACAAAAGGATTTTCATTGCACAAAAATTTTCAAGAGTGGTCTATGGGGCAAGTCATCTATGTCAACAGATCTCTTTAAGTTGATTTATGTTATGAAACATTAAGAAGTGGTGAAAGAAGCAAACATATAAGAAAACAAATAGCAACTTAAGATCAAGTAAGGACTTTTAACCTAGCTTGCTTTCAACATAATCAAAGGAAAGACACAAAGCAACCGAAGATCAGGTAAGTACTTTTAAACTAGCCTACTTTTGATATACTTTTAAAGGAAAACATTAAAAAACAAAGAATAGCTTAAGATCAAGTAAATACTTTTAACTTAGCTTGCTTTCAGCATATTCTCAAAGGGAAAAATTTATGATGAACATAAGAAGTAGTCTAAGATCAGGTAAGTACTTTTAAACTAGCCTTCTTTTGACATACTCTTAAGGGAACTTTTCAAAGCAACTGTTGGAGATAAACTAGAGGACAAGGCTAACCATGGACTTCCCTAGTTCAACTTTACTTAGCATAATTTTTAAGAACATTCAAGGACAAAATCTCAAGTTTTAATCAGCAAGAAGAGGGCTAACCAACATTCCTTTACTGATCACACTCTATTGAATTATCTTTAAATACATGATTAGCAGAAAACATGAAGATAAAGATTTATCAATGAGATTTAGGGTACTTCATAGTAAATCCTAATCTATATTTGTTGTTCTTTATCAGAGAAGATGGAAAATATGGAAAACATGAAGAAAATAACAATTACAATAAGAAAAACATCGCCATTGACATAGAACAGGATCCCATAAATCATCTTTTGTATTTGATGTTCAAACCTGTTACAATCTTCAAGTCCAGTGGGCCTTTACAGCTTCAAAATTCTCATCTCAGCCTATCTTTCTTCTATTATGAGTAGAGCTTTAGCAGCCTCTAAAGCTATTTACATTGAATGAGTATTCAAAGACCAACCCTTATACTGTCTTCTAAAGCAGTATTTATAGAAGAATGAGGAGGTGGAGTGAAAGAAAGGTCTATCTGTTCAATTAATGTAGAGTAAGTGCTTCTCGGCCTTTGAAGGGCTAAATGGAGAATTTTTCAAATGTTTTAACTCTGCTGATTGATTATTACATTAAATTTCATCAACTTTAGTCACTTTTGTTGACTTTGGAGGCTTTTGGTAGGCGGGCAATTAATTCTGAGCTGCCTTTGACAAAATATCTCTGACTGTGCATTTACTGTGTATTCTTTTGAGGAAATAAGTCTGTAGGTGGCATTTATGGCTTTAATTGCTTGAATGATGTGGAATTTGGAGGCTTTCTTCATTGATTTGTGCTGAATTGGCACTTTGAACTTTAATTAGGCCTTTGATTTTGCTTTAGGGCCTTTATAATCATCTTTGCGCTTTAAACTTCATTTTTTGACTATATTCACTGTTAAATAACCCTTTTTCTTTGGCTTTCGGTCCTCATTGTTGCGTTAAGCTCCTTAATATCCCATCTTTCTATATTTAACCCTTTAAGCTTTAACTGTTCGTTGGCTTTCCCTTTAACCCATTGTTTGTCTTTAACCCCTTTGTTTTTACGTTTAAACTATCCTTTGCCCCTTTTAAATTGATTTAGACCTTGGTTTTGCACTTTAGGACTACATTTGGACCACAAGGGTCCTCATCTTTGGCCCTGTCCCTTATAAACTGTGGGGAGGGATTTTGCTTCAAAAACCACTATCAAAACCTGCAAAAACCAATAAAACACGTCATAAAAACCCTGCGGTGTTAGCAAAATTTATTTGGAGGCTGGTGGAGGCGGAGGAGCATATGTAGAGGAGTGGAATATGTAGGCAGAGGAGCGGAGGAGGTTTCATGGAGAAAACCCGCGAAAACTGTTTCAAAAAGTGTCTTTGGTGCGAAAAAGGACAAAGTGGTTTTACGAAAACCGTCAGCAGTTTTCGCGTGATCATTGACTGGTAAGCGGTTAATTTTCAATCGAACACGATCCAATTAAAATGTGTTGTGTGGATCCTACAAAACCAACGGTCTCGCACACTTTTGGGACGTTAAACCTCTGCTGCAAAATTTGCGCGAAATGTGATGTCGACCATTGGATGAGGAGGGGCAAATCCAATGGTCTGGAGAGAAATGCAATGGGAAAGGTGTGTGGTGGGAGCTTTGGTGGGGGGAAGGTGTTAGCGAGTGATTGGATGGGCACTTTACGTAGTGGATGGTAGGCCCGGAGAGGTTGGGATGTCAGGTTTAAAGAAGAGCTGTCAGATCTCATAGATCGACAACAAAGAGCGCTTGTGAGGATGATAGATAGAAAGGCTTCGGGCGGATGAAGGATAGGAGGGTAGGCATGAAAGTTGTTTATCTTTAAAGATCAATGGTTGGGATTGTTTTGTGGAGTGACAAGGTGTGGAGAAAAGAAAATAAAGAAATGAGAAATTTTAATGGAAATGCTGATGCGATGAGGGTTTAAACATAGGCACTGGGGCATGGTCCCATGGAAGAATATGTGACCAGGGGCCAGGGAAAAAGGGGTGAATCGCATCGGCGGGTGAAGGGGAAGTAATGCAGTGGAAAATTTAATAGCACCGATGCGATGGGGCTAAGGGCTTGGTCACGGGTGCAAGGTCTTATGACGGAGGAGGAGTTGGGATTTTAAGCCCTCAGGGGCTTAAAGCCTATGTTATAAGAAAGGGCGCATTTTAGGCCAAAAAAGGGGTTTTTCTAGTGTTTTTTGAGGTTCCGGATGAAGTAAAAGTATTTTAAAGGAAAAATAAGAAATGGTTAAGTGGTTTTAAAGGGCCTTTCGAGGAAAATAAAGATAAATGAGAGAGGAAAGGGGAATTTTTACAAGGAAAAATAAGTGGTATGGGGGCATTGTATGAAGATGAAATGGGGGAATGAAATGGTGAAAATGGAGCCTTTTAGGAAACATTTTTCTTTGGGAACAACATTATGTTGAAGGGAACAGCAGGCTAAGGAACAACACGCTTTCAAGAAGTCAAAAATTTTGCATGATACTTGTTTCTTGAAGGCCAAAGACCCGTTTAAGCCATCATTTGCTATGAGAAAAATTTACTTATGGCTAACAATCTGCATATCGGAGGTTTCTTGCAAAGGCCCTTGTTGAGCGAGACATTGGTGCGCAAGAAAAATGTAATATGTTGATAAAGTTGCCTCTTGTTGTGTGCAGTTGTAAATTTGTTCCGTTGAATGTTGGAAAGAAAATGTTGCACAAACTATTGCCGCAGTCTCACAAATTTCATTTGAGAACAATTTTTTCCAGTTATATCAAATAATCAAAATCATCCCCGTTTCCTAGAACATTTTTTTTTAATAGAAACAACAAGATCATGGAACTATGATTCAAAGCAGAGGTAGGATTTGTGGAGACTGCATAATGTGCATGCTATTGTTTGTATCTGGTCATGATTCTATGTTATTCCAAACAAGGGTTCAAAAGAGTTTGAAACATTTTTTTGGAGCGAGTTTCTTATGTACAAGTCATTTCGTGCCATTCATTCAAATATAGCAAATTCAAGTGAAACTATTGTTGAGAATTGGAGGAGCCTAAGATATCCTGTACGACATGTTGATCGAGGCCCTTTTCCAAATGTGAGAAACGAAGAGGATGTTCAGCCCCTTCTTAATGAAGATAATTTTGATAGAGATTCTGAAGAGTGTCAAGTTCTTTCTCGAATTGTTTCTCCAAACGATGTAACGATTTCCAACCTTGAAAATCTTAGCAGAAGGGATTATGATATTGATTATAATTCGTAGGAAATAAATGTGCTAGATGAAATTGTGGAACATGTTATAAATTTTATAAAATATGTTCAGTCAACGGACATTGTTAACGACGACTCAATCGGGGAGACAGTAGTGCCACATTCCTCTTTATATGAGAAGAATCAGGCTTATTTTGAGATCATTTTGCACCACTTTGTTGATTTTGAAAGGAATAATGCGTTGAAATTATTTTTCAAGGGAAAGTTGGAATTGGGAATTATTCACTTATTCAGTGTATTTTTCATGCTCTTTCTGTTGGGTGGTAGAAGTCCATTGTTGTTGCTCTCACTCACTCACATCGTTGCTTTCAATATACATGGAAATACAATACACTCATCTTTAAAATTGCTATAAATATATGAAAGTATTGAGTAGACAAGCCTTGGAAACATTTCAAGAAGAAATGTGATACATTCGTTATGTTTTGACTAATGAGCTAAGATTTATAGGTCTAATGATTTTTTTACAGATAGATGCACATCTGCGAGAAGCCTTTCCTGAAAACAAGGAATCTCCTTTTAGTGGCAGGTCGATGAGTTTTATGGGTGACCTAGGGCAGTGGCTTCCTGTCAAGGATAGACCTTTGTATGCAAGGAGAACAACAGGGAAGGTGTTGTGGGAAAGATTCAATATTGTTGTCACTTTCGATAAATTCTTCAAGCAAGAGGGAGATGATCCTAGACAAGCGTGTTTTCAAAATATTTTATAAAATACCAAAAATGAATATCATACTCTACATGATTGGGATTTTCTCATGTCACATGTTGATAGTTTCCTGCATCCAAATGAAAAGTTTTTGTTTGATTCTTTGGTTCACTTGTTTTCAATGAATAATTTGGTGAACCTGCACAATCATAATATGCTGAAATCATTGAATTTTCTGATTGTGAGGTGTCTTGAAGATCAAACGAAAATAATAAAAATCGTTTACAGTGACTATGATGTTTTGGAGCATTAGGTGTTGCTATGTCTTGGAGAGTGTCATGTTGACATGTAATTTGTGGGTTGAAGCTGGGCTGGTAAATGGTACGCTTAGATATCTTGAGGATATCTACTATATTCCTTGTTTGAAGCAGCCTAAACTTCCAGTGTTTTCTACAATTATTTTTTAGAAGTACACAGTTGTTCCATTTGATATAAATTGTCCAAGAATTGTTCCAATAACATCGATTGTAAGAGGGAATATTAAACAAATTCCTTTAAGAACAGTGTGGGTGTTTAGTATACAAAAATCATGGGGGATAACTTTGCAACACACTATTATTCATATAGGAGACAAAGAGAGTCTAATCTTCGCATTTACTACTATATCAAGAGTGACGTTGTTAGATGGTCTACGGGTTTCCCCGTCATTTTCTTTTCAACGTCTTGCTAAAATGTAAAACTGTGCATATGTCACACTTAGAAAGAAAGAGGAAGAGTGATTAAGTAGAATATCATTGGAACAAATTTATATTATTTAATTAAAATATTGCAAAAAAAGTTATTGTTGCATTTTTCGTCACAACAAACATTTCTTGTAAAGAAGTTTTGTTGAGAAACAAATGAATTAAGCATATTTTCCTTTCAATGCTAAGGTCTAGAGTTTAAAATATATGTAGTCAAAAAATACATTTTTTTTTGTTTAATTAGAATATTAAAAAAAATACATTGTTGCATGCATCGAAGGAAAATATACAAATAATCGTTATATATAGGTAAATCTAGACATGAATAACGTTAACAAAAGAGTAGGAACTACAAATACCAAGAAAATAAATTTAGGAAAAGAAATGTGTGTGATAGCCAAATATGCATTCAAGTCACAATTTGTTTTCAAAAGTCTTCCACTGCAACAATTGATTGGAAATGAAAATAAAAGTGTTGGTCGAAAGATATATTTGCATGTGATGACAGGAAATATTTATTTGAAAAGAAGTTATTAAAACACAAACTATTAAGTACATTGTAGTTTTCATAAGAGGGTTGACTATGAAATACATATGAAATCACACAAAAAAACAAAAAAACAAAATTTCCTTGATAGAAAGAAACATGCAGAAAAGTAGGTTTACAAGTGAAAAAAATAATATTGTTCTATCCTAGCACAAAGATATATTAATAAAGTTAAAAATTGAGTAGAAAAATTGTTCATAAAGAGATAAAAGTCATGAGAGAAAATGAATGTGGTGGGTGAGTCCACAATGAAGTAAGAGTTTTGTTCTACAAAAATATGTAAATTAAAAAAATTCATGTCGAAATACTAACCTTCTTCCCAAAATATATTTGCATGTACTTGCACGAAAATAAATTACATGAAATAAAAACTATATCCATAGAATGAGTAGCTTAGTGCACTGTAGTTACAATACCATAGTTGAGTGCAAAAGAGATATGCAAGAACAAAGCATAAATCAATTTTCTTAAACTAAGGAAAAAAATAAATTTTCATATCGTAAGGAATCTTTAAGAGAATGTGGAAATATTGTTCCATAGATAGACATAAATATAGTTAAGCATTGAGCATGATATACATCCATTTAAAAATGAAAGAGATTGCACGTAATGAATACAATAGGTAAATACACATTCAACCGACAATTTCATTTTTGAAAAAATCTTGGACATTATAAATTGGGTGTAAATTTATTTCGGGAAGAAAGCAAGGTACATATAATTGTGAAAATAAATTGGTGAGCACATTATGCTAATTTTGAACTAGAGATAAACATTAATAAACATGGCAAGTGAAGAGCAGGAATATCAATTAAAAAGTGAGAGTGATCATATGAACAAGATGCATTCAATTCCAATTATTTGTCTTCAAAAAGCTTTCACTTAAAAAAATTCTCTTCAAAATAAAATCCTTAGACATCATCAACATACAGATGCTTGATCCAACGTAAGAGGTCATATAAATTGAATTGAATAAAAGGAAACTTTGTTCAATAGTTTGTAATTAGAAAATATGCAAGATTTTTATGCAAGAAAGTAGAAATACTACTCTGAATTTTTAATCCTTCCCGAAAGGATTTTGAGTAGGAAAATCTCGCAGGCCCTCCAAGCTTCCTCGTCCTTGTTTGAATCTTGTTTGTCAATGTTGACCAAATTTGGTGCATTTTACTTAATGTAGTTCACCCAGTATGAGAAAAACTGAGAAATTTCTAAGTGGATAGGATGAAAATGAGAAATATTCGCTTCGCACATAGATATCAATTTCTACACAACTATTTTATTTTTTTTGTACTTGATTCGAAATTTGGAAATTATTTTGATTTTCTCAAAGGGAAACTAGAAAAATCTTAGAAACTTTTTTTGATTCCGAGTTTTTAGGTTGCCTATGACTCTTTGGTCATATGTGGCATTTTATTTGAGATTTTGATGCATTAAGCTGGGTTATGCATCTATAAATGGTTTGGATCTTGAGAGATCTAATTCCTCTATAAAATTTGTCCCCATATCCCA
Organism: Pinus albicaulis; assembly: GCA_034641835.2. Taxonomy (NCBI): domain Eukaryota; kingdom Viridiplantae; phylum Streptophyta; class Pinopsida; order Pinales; family Pinaceae; genus Pinus; species Pinus albicaulis. The sequence goes on from CM076569.1 coordinate 359,248,456, forward strand.
TACAGAAAGACAGTGTTCAATGGCCCTTTTGATGTATTATTTGATTTCTTTTGCCTCAAACTTTCGTTGACTCAAAGAAGAAAACATTATTCTTTTCTCTATTTTGGATACTTTTGAGATGTTGTTAGGCTAGAACTGTGTTTTTCATTCAAGAATTAATGTGAATTTTTCTTTGATTTACTTGTCTTCATCCACCAAAGATTATATTATGTCCTCAAGAACCATATTATGTTGAAAAAATGTGTAAATTGTTTCCATTTATTTATAAAACTTAGCTTAGTCTTTCCTCAATATTTCGCTCTCCTATATTACTTTCGGCTTAAAAACCTCTAGGCTATTCTCCGTTTCACGAACTTGAATTGATTGATACTTAGGAGTTTCAATTTCTTATTTCATTGATGTTTTCATGGTTACAATTTTATTGTTGCATTCTTCCTTCAATATTCATATTTTTTGTACATGTTCCTTTTCAATTAGTTGCATTTCTATGGAGTATTTGAGTTTCAATTCGCTCAGCTGATTTTGGTATTCATTCTGCAACTTCTGTCTTTCGATTATGAACTCACCTACAACCGTTTTGGAATGATTTTTCTAACTTTCTTCATTGAAATATTTGGCTTTCTCAATTTCACTTTCTATATTTTTTTATATTCTATAAAATGTTCTTATAGGCGGTGTAAAGTTTGGCAACATGGTGTTGGTTTTAATTGACAGATGTTCCTAGAGCTTGGGAGGATTCTTCAACTTTTTCCTCAACGTTTCTTGTTGCTTTCCAACTAGATTTCAAAATGGCTTCAAAATTTTCAAGCATTCTTTTCTTCATTTTTATGACAGCTGAATTGGTTTGAGCATCAAAATAATACTTAGTCACGGATGGAACGACTTCTCAATCTTTTTGTACTTCATTGTCAAGTTTAAATAAAAAATACTCGAGAGATATTTTCATAGAAATTGGAGTCATGGATGTGCATGAATAGTCTGTGGAATAGATATCTAGGTACTTTGTTCTTGATACTGAGGAAATTTTTTTTTTTTTATACTAGAGAAAGAAGTCAATGTTGACAAAATCTTCCTTGTAATTTTATCTTATTTCTTTGTTTCTATATCCATATATTCAAGTTCCTAGTTAATTTTCTTCGACTTTGTATGTGCATTGGTGGTGTCATCTGGGTTTTGGATAATAATGACATTGTCGGCATAGGAACTCCATTTTCCTATTGGTTCTTGTTTCTAACATATGACTTATGTGTTCCTTTAAGCTTATTGGTCTATCTGGGTGTTTGACTCATTTTCTTTACAAGAACCTTATTTTGTTGTGTTTGTCTCTAGAGATGTCAAAGAAACATCATGAACATTTTCAATTTTGGATTCTTCTATTTTTGCAGAGGAGGAAATAGGCCTTGAAATAATGTCAATGAAATTATATTTTAGTATCTCAATAGATTTGATATCTTCAATTGCAGTGTTTGTATGAAGACTCTTATGGTTAAGGAAGTCCTCATAAATAGTTTCTATAAACTCTTGTATTTTACTTCTATCCTTTCCACTAAACAACCGCACTCTTTGAAAAGCTTGTTCAAAATTATCAATATTAATGAAAATTTCATCAAAGGGGGGTTGTCGGTGTCTGTAGGTTTTGATGTAGATGACAACACTATAATGGTCATTGATGATTCTGCGAGGGTCATACTGATGAAGGGGAAATGAATAAAACCAAACATGGTTGAATTCTTCGACATCATTAAAGTGAATTGGGAAGTTTGGCCAGATTTTCTTCTAAAGTTTTCTCAATTTCTGAGCTTTTCCTTTCAAGGAAGTTTGATTGGCTACCTCTCTTAAATATATCCTCTTTGGAATATATATAGGAAGAATATGAGGGCCAGCTTCACTTCCATAGACTCTAATATATGTGAATAATTCTTCCACAAACCAATCTCATGTTTATTGTAAGGCCTCTTTAAGGACTTCACTAACCATGGGAGGGTTTTCCCAAACAAAATGTAACAGAAATGAGTCATCACATAATTAAAAATGTCATAAAAGTGAAATTTCAAGTTAATTTTCCACAAAATTGGGGTTTAATTCTGAATAGGGAGTTCCTATTCAGGTAGTTAATTCCATTTCATGAGAGGAAACAAAATAGAAGAAATTATAATATCGACAATGTAGGTTGACATGAAAAATAGGTGATCATATCCTCGAGGATACCTAATTGAAAACATAAGGGAATTGGTTATATTCTAAGAAATAATTTCAGCCCAATTGAACGCTTTGAATCATTGAGTAGGTTTTTCACCAAAGCCATACATTTCAATTTTCAATGTTGAGGGTCTTTCTCTCCATATAGATGGGACGAAATTTTCACGAGGAACCTAACAGGTCTTTTAAAAACAACGATCAAGTATTATTTTGATGCCTTAAGTTTGAAGCCTTATATATCTTCTCATAACCAATGTTTCACAATTTTCTTATAATTTCCTTCATACTTCCTGAACATTGTGTTGTTGAAGTTAACGAGAAAGAAGGTGTTCAAGGAGACTTCAGGAGGACTAAGCTTGTAAATTTTTGAAAGTACTTGCAGATTCCAAGAGGCTATAACATTTTTGTTGTAGTATACTATATTGTGGGTGGGAAAATGCAGATTTCACATGGCCCATGAAACCTTGTTGTAATAAGGAAAAAATTTGGCTCTAGTGGCAATTTTCTGAAGTTTTATACCTCTAATTTTTTCAAAATGATTTTTTTTTCCTCAGTTGAAGTCTCGAAATTTAACCAGCTTCTATTCTCAAGGAAATTATATATTACTTCCCACTTCATCATATCTTCCATTTTTTTTTTGAAGGTGGTTTAGTTTATGAGAGTTGTGTTGACATTGCAGAACTCTAGTTTAGGATTTTCTATCCCTTTAGGCAGTCTTTGATGTGTTGGAGGGTTTGATTTGATGACATGGATTTACCTTTATTTCCCATGTTGTGCCCTATAAATGAATAAAAATAAATAAAAAACTATATATGAGATATATCAAAATAACTAATGCATTAACACTACAAGAAAAAAGGACATTGGTGAGGGGCGAAAAATGTCACCATAAGCTCATTGGTGCAGGTCAAAAGAGCCTTCGTCACCAAAGGTGGCATCGCTGAAAGTATAGGTGTTGTGGTGACTTTCAAGTTCCTTCACCAATAATGATTTATAATGACGGATGGTGACCGTCACCATTTCATATGAGCAATGGTGACGGACAATAGCCTCCATCACCAAAAAACTGAATGTCACCAAAGGTGGTGTCGCTGAAATTATGTGTTCTAGTGACATTCAACATCTGTCACGAATATTGATTATAATGATGGAGAATGACTGTCACCATTTCACATAAACAACAAATATTTTTTGTGATGGACCTTTCATGACCGTCACTATTGGTGCATATATATGGCAACGTTCATTGACCGTCACCATTTCATATTTTGTGAGGGTCAAAAAATGTCATGATAAGCTCATTGGTGACATCAAGGTCTATCAAAAATAATGAATATAATGAAAAACAGTGACCCTCACCATTTAATATCAACAACAACGATTTATGGTGATGGACCTTTCATGGTCGTCACTATTAATGCGTATATATGGTGGCGTTCATTGATCATCACCATTTCATATTTTGGTGAGGGTCGAAAAATGTCACCATAAGCTCATTGGTGATGTTCAAAAGAGCATTCATCCCCAAAAATTGATCATTGTCATTCCTTAATAATATCAGGGCACGATGGAATCAAACCTCCAACCTCCTTCTTGTAAAGAAGGTGCTATTCCATTGAGCTAGCACCCTTTAAATAATTAAAATTTAAACTAGAAATTGTTGGTTTCCTGGTAAGACTCAATTTCAACATCTAGAGCAAATCATGCAATCATACCTGTGGTCAAGGTATGGTGGGAAGAACAATATTCCACAAGGATGGGGGGGGGCTCATCCCTTGCCCAACATGTTGAAAAACAACATTGCGACATGGAGGCTATTTTATAGGGATGCGGAGTGAATCTTTGGTCAGTCATTATAGTGGTATCAACCACAAAGGCTTTAACCTTTGTTGCTTTAGTAGAATATATTAACTCCAAATATCAATGCAAGATGGGGTGTAGGCTGATCTAGAAGACAATTGAGCACACAAATTACACCATTTCTAATCTGTTTGGAAAGATAATCATGACCACTATTTAGTTCTCCTTTAATGCAAGGCTCACTAGTGTGCTGCCTTGTTTGGAAATTGTAGCTATCTAGTCCACTCTTCCTTCATTGGGATTTGGTAGTGATTGAGAGTCTCTGCTCTGTTTTCCCTAGGAAGATTAAGTGTAAGTTTGTTTTTGAGAAAAAAAATAGTAATATGTCTACTTTTTGTTCCATGTCATGTACTGAGGTACATGACTAGTTATTAGCTGAGGGTGAATTATTGATAAGAGATTCTCAATATTTATATTCGGTAACCTATACAGACTTTATTTCTACTTTGCTATTCTTACAGAAGAGGATACTGATATAAGAACCATTGTATATACACTTCCACCTTTTGATTTACTATTTGTAAATACTTTTCCATAAATATAAGAGATGTTTTGACAACAACAAAAACAAAAATCATGGATTACCTACACTAAAATCTGTTGATTTTCTTTCATTCTTCAACTGTGTTGGAGCATAAAAGAATGATAGCCACTAGATAAATATGCATGCCATGAGGATTAGAGAATTATATAACTACGTTGAGAATTGGCTTAACCATGCTCAAATGTCATACAGTCCAAAACTGAAGCAATCAATGTCCTGCGAACATGAGCCACAGTTGAGGCATACAAAACAATGAACTAATTCAGGGACATGTTGGCATATTCAATATATTGCATTAGAGACAAGTGTCTTCAAAAGTATTGGAGATTGATTAACAAAGTGAGAAAACCTGTCAGATATTCTAGAAAGAAGGGTAACTTTATTAGGGTAACCAATTGTGGGACATTTTGACATATTCAGTATATTGCATTAGATAAGAATGCATTCAAAAGGCTTGGGGATTCTGTAACTACTACTTCACTTTAGTATCGTAAAAAATCACATAATCATGTTGTGAATTTTTGTGTCTAACGTAGATGGTGTAGAATACCAAAATGCATGTAGTAAAGGCTCATAATACCTCATTTACCTTCTTAAAATATCTTTGTTCATTGGTTTTTAATATCACCCTCATGATGTTTGGAAAATTTGCACCACCATTGTTGATTCTTATCCATTTCTTGTGTCTTAAATAGAATCTGGTAGAAATAGCTCGTCTATTCCATTACTATGGCAGCCACTAGAAGTTCATAGCTTTGAGGTATCTTGTGCTACATTCCTAGTTTTGAGTACTATAGCAAACTTTGTAAGATGTTTGATTTGCTGAGTTGATGTATTGAAGGAAACTTTTGTGAAACTTAAATTGTTGTTGCCGAAATAGACACCACAGCTAAAGGCATACAAAGTAATTAATTGCTAGCATAAGTTGGGCATGTTCATTATATTGCAGTAGATAAGAATACCTTCTAAAGGCTTTGTAGAAATGATTGGCAGAGTTACACACATATCTAGATAATATATTAGATTATTAGGCTCAATAATTCAATGGATTGCAGAAACAATGCATGTAGATATGAAAATGAATTATCAAAATCTAGAGATTTTGGATCTCAAGTACGCATTAGCTATAGTAGCTTTCACCATGAACTAAAACTCCAGCCAAATGAGACTACTATTCAAGGAAATGAGAACAAAATGTTATAGCATTAATGCATTTTTCTAAATCACCAAACTGCTAGTAATAAATAATTGACATTTTCGAGTTCTAGGATTCTGGAGTCTATGGTTACTACAACTTCTTGGTTACTATAGTAGATGGAAAAGGAACCAAATATTCATGTGTTCATTAAGGCTCATATGAGCTAGTAAGTGGGCCTTTGTTTATGTGAATTCAAGTATCATTATTGTGAAGGTCTCTACAAATTTTCCAAAAAATTGAACTGGTGCTACTTGTTGCCTATTTCTAGTGTAGCTTAGATAAAAAAACTGATGTTATGAGGTGGTTCACTCCATTAGTATGTTGACTAATAGTTGGAAGTCTTAAACACTGTAGAATATTTTGGACAATGTATGATCTAATAAATTAATATGTTTGTTGCAATTTTTTCTTAATCACAAATTGTTGTACATCCAAGATAGTTGCCACCTAACCAGGATGACTAAGACCATTGTAATTCTTACTCACTGAGCTAGTAGTCACATCTTGTCTCCTTACCTTAGTAGATTTGTGAATATTGGTGGTTGTACTTCAGTTACTAGGGTGACTGCAAGACTACGCACTTAAGTCTTAATTGATTGTTGGCATCAAGATGATTGAGCTCATGTTCTCTTGATCCATCTACACATACTTATTATTGTATTTGAGACATACTGATAAGTTTCTTTGAGCCATGGTGTGGGTTTTTTTGTATTCATTTTACTTGACTCTAGGATCTCATATGTCATACATATCGCTTGTGGGCTAGAATTTTAATTATCTCCAGATAACTACGTTTCATGATCAAGTATCTTACCTGCTATCATATTAACTGAGGACTCCTCGTTGGTTTCTATTTATGGAAACTAGATAGTTTGACAGAACCTTTTAAAGGAATTATTGGTTTCCACGTTAACATTTCACTTTTGCACTACTGTTACACAGTAATTTGTCACCGTCCCTGCAATCCCCAATCTCACACATTGGAGGGACTTTTATGTGACCTGTGAGTAATGACATGACCTTAAACCACTTTCATGGCATCCCTCTTGACAAGGAAAATCATTCCTCTGAAAACAGTTTCCTGTAAAAAACCCTAAAAATAGACCTTTTGGCCTTGGCGCGACTAGCCAGTTCAACCCTCGTGCCAATGGGGGAAATCCACCAAAGAGGGCACGCCAACTGGTGCTCTATCCCAGTGTATTACTCGCGCCAAGCCTAATAAGGATTGTTTTTTAAAAATAAATGGTGGAAGTTTGATTCCAACCAACTCCTGAACATGTCTCTAAAATGAGTTGGGAGGTTTGGCTCCGGATCTCCATGTAGGGGAAGCGGTTTTCCACCTATCATGGAAGTTTCCTTGAGGATAGGGAAAATTTCACCGTTGTAGGGATCCCAAATCCCCTTCCACCATCTATATAAGCTTGCCATTTTCCCCTTAGCAAGCTAGTAGTCTTAGTAGTCTTAGTAGCCTTAGTGGTTAGAGAACTAAGAGCTGAATCAGTAGAAAGGAGACTATCGCCAGGCAGCCTCTGAGAGAAAAGCCAAAGAGAGAGAGATTTGTCCCATTCCCAACAAGCTTCATTGAGACGTGCTCCACTGTTGACTTGCTGAAGGAAGATCCAGTGTTAGAGCTCATGTTGTATCTTTCTTTTGTTGTTATTAATAATAAGCGACTTTGATTATGGTTCCATTCATATGTTCATGTTTTATGTTATGAATTATATCTTCTCTGACTGATATATGGTTGCATGTATTAGGTTTTATTTTGTGTGTTGTTTCTTCGTGTACGTGTAGGTGTTCGAACATGCTAAGCGGGAGAATTGTGATCTGCCAAAGTGATGGATGGAAGCGCCATCTTACCAGCAAGCAAAAACAGCGTGGGACTTAAGGTAGGCGTATTGTCACATCTTGGTCTTTTGTAACTAGGAACCTACGTCTTAGCATGACAGGGTTGTTGCTAGACCCGATCTGGGCTAGTAGGGATCGCCTCTGTCCGCAGAGGGGATTTACCTCTCCAACAAACTGGTGACTCCACTAGGGAGACATTGATCGGAGTTTATCTTGTCTTTTTTATTGATTTTGATCTTTGTCTGCTTGATCAGTTCTTTTGGTTTGCCTTTTTCTAGTGTTAAACCTCTGTATAGCCTCACCATACCTCATCTGCTCTCTGTTTTCTCTTTTTTATTTTTGATGTTGGTAAACTCAACTGGCACGTTTTTTGCCCTGACAGTCGAGCCAACTGGCGCTTGTTGCTAGTTAGGCCCCCGCGCCAATCCTATTCTGGCACTAGTTGCAGCCATACAGTTGCGCCAATCCCGTGTGGTGCTAGGGTTTGCTTCTTTTTGAGCTTTCTCAGCTTGATTTTTTGTTTTGGTGTCATTCTTTTGACCGCTTGAGTGTCCTGAAGCCTTGGTTGACTGTGTGTGACCTCTATCCTTTGGTTTTTTTCCCTCTACTATCGGTTTTACATTCTAGCCCTAGGGCATCTAGGTGGTATAGTGTGCTGAGCCTCCCGTCGGAGTTTTTGGTTTTCATTTGTCCAGTCAACTTTGTTGTTGCTTCCTTTCATTCTTTTGGTGGTTTTCCATTGTTTTATTGTGTTATTTGAGTGATTGCCTTATTTCTTATTTGAATTTCACTTTGTCTCGTTTCGAGCCTAGATTACATGATTCATATGAGTGATTGGGATTCCTCTTTGATTTGAGGGATTTCTCCATCAGTTTGAGGTCTGATTGTGTGTTTTGTATTGAGTGAACTCGCTTTCTTTCACTCTTTTTCCATTGTTTATCAAATTGATCTCTTCATTAGTTTTCATTTTGTTTAGTGCATTTTTCTCTCAAAACATTGAAAATACAAAAAAATAAATCTCTTTGCTTTTGATTTGTTAGTGTAAAATGAAAACATTTATGTGTTATTAGTGTTATATAACTCTAAAGGAAAAGCCTTTTGTTGCATTAGCATGCATTAGAGACACTAGTGGTTGTTTTGTGATCATTTTGTTATTTGAAAAGCTCTCAACCTTCCCGTAGTTAGCGATTCATCGAACAAAGTGATATATTATGGCATGTAGTGTGCATTTAGAGGATTTTGAGACATAACATTTGGTAGGGCATGAAAATTGAAACATAATTGAAGATCAACTCAAAAAATTTATTCAATTTACCTTAAGGCAACATTGAAACATTAACGAAATATTTAGAGGTCTAGGATAGTGACGTGTTCTGATGTCGTTAAAGCTAGAAGTTGTCGTTCGCCTCTTGGATTTAGACAGCACTAGTACGGACTTGTGCTCCCCGTACCGTCGTGTATATAAAGGGAGACCCCACTAGGTTGCTATCCTTTATCCGTAGGAAGCCGAATCTGCTGCTTTATACCCGTGATACACCAGACACAACATTCGGGGAGATTGCCTGCATGTATGTCAAGTCTTTGGTTGATTTCTCTTTCATTTTTTAACCAAGGTGTATATTGCAGTTCACGGATATCTGGTACACCCTTTTGCCTAGAGTTCCAAGTAGTCATTTTGATCTTTTCTAACTCATTAAATTTGAAATGATCATCAAGCACTTGTCCTTTCATGCTTGTTTCCAATCTAAAAGTGATAGAGTCATCTTTTGCCTGTTTCTCGACTCTTAAAAGATGAAACAATAGGGTTTTTTTTCAATGTTTTAAAAATTAAATGCCCACGAAATATTCCTGGTTAAAGTTACTTTCCTTAGGGTGTTGTTTTGGGTTGCTTCTAATGGAAACTTTTTCGGAGTTCACCAACCAAGGAATCCCCTCCGAAGGGAATCCTAGTCCTTTTCCTCCTTTTGGGAATGTTGGCTCTCCTTATATGGAAATGTTGTCCCTTCCTGGGTTAACTGTTGGGTTGTCTGTTTAGTTGTTCTCAACCTCTGTGGTCCCGAATGTCTCAGCTATTGTTCAATTATTTCCTCCGCCTGAGCAACATCATGTTGATTCCAAGGTGGACCTCTCCCCTTCTTCACCTGTTTCTGCGTCCTCCTCTTCTACTTCGCCTGGTGAAAGTATGGATTCGAGTATCCAGGTCGCTAAGAAGAAGAAGAAGAAGACAAAGAAGAATAAGTCCGATAAGAGAGAGGCTAAGGCTGCAACTACTACTTCCGAAACATCTCCTCTTGATAAACCTTCCAACCCTCCACGAAAAGTCAAGCTCTCTTGCATGTTGTGCATGGGAAACCATCTTCTTTGAGGCCCTAGCATTCCCAAGGTGCTTGAAGTATGGTCCAACGGTCATCCTCCATTGACTATGGTTTCCAGGAGTCAGGTTGGGGGCACGTCTTCAGCTTGTGCTGGTAAAACTCTTAAGAAGCATGGTAAGCTTACTAATCCTTGTAAGTTGTGTGAAGGGCACCATGCCATTCACCTTTGTCCATATATGGATGAAGCTAAGAGAGTTTTAGACAAATCGACTGTTTCTACACCACGCCTCCCAGCTGGTTATAAATGGCTTTCTTTGAGTCCTCCACTAGATGATCCTACTATTGGTCAAGAGTCATCCTTGGTCAATCCCGCTCCCTCGGAAATTCAAATTCAGGAATCCATTCCCAACCAACCATTGGTCATGGGATCGGTTGAGTTGGCTCTGTCTATAGTGCACCAGGTCTTTTCCATTGAGAGTGGACCTCACACCCCTCATGTTCTTCTAGTTTCTTCAGATTCTTCGGACTTCAAGAAAGATTCTCCTGTCCCTATACCTCAAGAAGTTTCTCCTCCGCCTCCCATGATGGAGGTCCCGAAGGATACTCCTCCTACCTTCGAGATGGAGGTCATGGAGGATGCTCCTTCTTCTTCTGTAACACCAGGGGAAGACCATCTCAGTTCGATGGTAGCCCCTCCAAGTAGTTTGGTCGCTTCCTTTGATTGGAGTCGATTTGCAGGATATCGCCTTCCGTCTTATGTGCCTTTCGAGATAATGGTATAGGCCTTTGGTCTGGTCATACCCAACACCATTATAGATGAAGGCACGGCTGTTAGTATTTTATCCTCAACTACCTGGCAATATTTCCGTTCACCACCACTTGCGCCTGTTATGCACAATCTGTTGGCATTTAAGAGAAGAACTAGTCAACAGTTAGGGATACTTCCAAGGTTACCGGTTACTTTGGGAAGTAAAAATATCCATATGGATGTGATGGTTGTTCCTGGCCCCTTGGAATTTAATCTACTCTTGGGCTTCGATTATACTTATGCCATGGGAGTGCTCGTCTCCTCCTCTTTCGTGTGATGTGTTTTCCACACCAAGGTCGGATCGTGACCATCGATCAACTTGCATTCTTTTGCTCAGATATGGCAGCTAGTCCACCATCATCCCTTCCATATCTTTATCCACCGGTTGTGTCATCCCTACCACATTTAAATTATGTGGCTACCTATCTGGTGCCCGTATTCAGTGATGGTGCCGTTGTCCATTGTGTGCTAGGGGCATTGGGTCCTGATTTCCAAGATGTTGTTCTCCCATCTGGTGTGGAACTCTTGGAAGCCATGACTTCTTATTCATTATGATGAAGTCTTTCGGAGCATAGTTCATTTTCTTGTGTCAAGCTCCTTAAAAAATGAAACATGGTTGTCGGAGCATAGTTCATTATCTTGTTTCAAGCTCCTTAAAAAATGAAACAATGTTGTCAGAGCATAGTTCGTTTTCTTGTGTCAAGCTCCTTAAAATATGAAAAAAGCTCTTATGAGGATAGTTCTTTTAATGTGTCAACCTCATTAAAACAATGAAACATGTTCCCTTTCAATTCGAGTCTTCGATAAGATCTCGTAAAATCCCAGTCAAGTCTTCCTCTTGATCTCGTAATTCGAACCTTCACTCCATCTACATTTCATATGGATTGAAGCTTGGGGGGCATGTACCTCGAATTGAGTCACCATGTTGGGGGCATGCTTACTTTGTCAAGCATAGTTTGTTTTCGTTTCAAGCTTGTGTAAAAATGAAACCGGTTTCAAGCATAGTTTATCTTTGTTTCAAGCTTGTGTAAAAATGAAACCAAGTTCAAGCAGAGTTTTCTGATTTCAAGCTTGTGTAAAAATGAAATCATTCCCATTTTATCTCTTGTGATTGCCTTTTTATCAGCCTGTTTTTTCCAGATGAGACTTGGTTTTCTCATTCCATCGTCCCCATCTGCTCGGCCTATCATATGCCTTCACTTGGTTGTTTTACCCATTCCTGAGGAACCGCTACAATAAGTGGTCTTGTTAGCCAACCTCTTAACCTTTACTTGTTCTGAGTAGTTCCACCATCACCGAAACCAATTGCTTCCCTTTATACCACTCATTCCCCCAGGAGGAGTCATATTTCAGCTCTTTTCTGACTCTCTAAAATTGAAAATATTGCCGAGTCGCTTGTCATTTTGGTCTCATTAAATAGGCTGTGAAACGACATCTACCCTATATACGTTTACCCATTTTTTGGGTTGGGATATATTATTTACAGAAAAGGAATACCCTATCCTATCGTGACTATGAGGTTTTCTCAGATGCAGTTTTCTACCTTTTCGGATCTGAGGAACTATTTACGAAAAGGGACTGTTGGAGTTTACTTTCTGATATCTTTTCAACCTCTCTAAACATGAAAAGACGCTGATTCCTTTGTCAGACTCGTTAAAATATAATGACATCGGATTCCGTCGTAATGACAATACTTGAGTTCCTCCTTCCTAGAGCTCGTTAAAAGTACTAGGTTGGATTTGTCCGAAGGATGAACTTATATCACAAGCATATGCTATCCCCTTCAAGCTTGTTTTCAAAAATAATTGGGGTACTCACCAGAAATGGTGGGAAAAATGAAACCAGTATCACCGTCGTGTCGGCAGTATGTTGTTGTTGAACATGGCACTTGTCTGCATTCATGTTGGGTTAGGGACATCACATCTCGTTATCTATCTGCCTTCGTGGGTTTGGGTAATCTCTTTTTACCACTCATCCTCTCTTAGCCACGTCATCATGAACTCAGATCCTTTGATGTCAAATACTACCAAATCCAGTGTCGTGCCATCGATATGTCCAAGAGAAGTTTACCTTTGTAGTTCTCAACCCTCCTCTAATTCTCTACTGATCCTGATTCACAAACATTATGTTCCTTTGTCTCACGTCAATGATGTGGGAAACACTATGGCCCACCTTCGATCAAGGTCACTTCCTGTCGACTCCAACTCATTATCTAGGAAGCTGATCTAAAGACTTCTTTCTGGTACCTTGGAGCCTACATGTCTTAATGGCAGGTTCTTCGCATTCGACGGAAGGTTTTCATTATTGACCTTCGATTGGGATGATTCTGCGGGTGTTCAACGCCAGCTCACTGTTCACATTCTGTGGATTGTACCTATAGTACCTTGAGGGCCATTGTTATTATTGGTGGTTCCTCTCGCATCTATTAACGGCTTTCATCATTGGTTGGTAATCAGAAGATTTTCTTGCATGTTCAACCTCAGCTCACTCATTCACATGCTAGAACTTGTACTCTATTCAGGTTGAGATAGAGTGCAAGACCCTGGATTTTTTCTGTTGGAATCATTGGTTACATGACTCATTGATTGGATGGCTATGACCATACCTGAGTCTATTTATCGATCCTCACTGGATGGCTGTGCCCATGCCTCGGATCTTGATTATTGTATACTCTATTATGGATGGCTGCGCCCATACCACATATCATGTATTTGAGATATCAGTTGTACTTGTCTGCATAGGTTTTCCGATGGCAATGTTTTCAGTTGGACACGTTCTCGTAAAGCATTTCACCCCTCTCTCTCTCTCGGGCCTCATGATTTAGGGGGCATATGTTACATAGTAATTTGTCACCATCCCTGCAATCCCCCGTCCCGCACATTGGAGGGCCTTTTCCGTGACTTGTGAGCAGTGACATGACCTGAAACCACTTTCATGTCATCCCCCTTGACAAGGAAAATCATTCCTCTAAAGACAATTTCCTATAAAAAAACCCTAAAAATAGACCTTTTGGCTTTGGCGCGACCAGCCAGTTCAGCCCTCACGCCAATGGGGGAAATCCACCAAAGAGGGCACGCCAACTAGCGCTCTGTCCCAGTGTATTACTTGCGCCAAGCTTAATAAGTATTATTTTTTTTAAATAAATGGTTGAAGTTTGATTCCAACCAACTCCTGAATGAGTCTCTAAAATGATTTGGGAGGGTTTGGCTCTGGATCTCCATGTAGGGGAAGTGTTTTTCCACCTATCGTGGAAGATTCCTTGAGGATAGGGCCAATCCCACCATTGTAGGGATCCAAACTCCCCTTCCACCATCTATATAAGCTTGCCATTTTCCCCTTAGCAAGCTAGTAGTCTTAGTAGTCTTAGTAGCCTTAGTGGTCAGAGAACTAAGAGCTGAATCAGTAGCAAGGAGACTATCGCTAGGCAGCTTCTAAGAGCCAAGCCGAAGAGAGAGATCTTTTTCCCATTCCCGATGAGCTTCATCGAGACGTGCTCTGCTGTCGACCCACTGAAGGAAGATCTAGCATCAGAGCTCAAGTTGTATCTTTCTTTTGTTGTTATCAATAATACATTTCTTTTGTTTTTATTAATAATAAGCATCTTTGATTATGGTTCCATTCATATGTTCATGTTTTATGTTATGAATTATATCTTCTCTGACTGATATATGGTTGCATGTATTAGGTTTTACGTTGTTTGTTGTTTCTTCATGTACGTGTAGGTGTTTGAACATGCTTCATATGGTTGCATGTATTAGGTTTTACGTTGTTTTTTGTTTCTTCATGTACGTGTAGGTGTTTGAACATGCTAAGCGGGAGAATTGTGATTTTCCAAAGCAAAGGACTGAAGCACCATCTTCTCGGCAAGCAACAACATTGTGGGACTTAAGGTAGGCCTCTTGTCACATCTTGGTCTTTTGTAACTAGGATCCTACGTCTTAGTGTGACACGGTTGTTGCTAGACCCGATCTGGGCTAGTAGGGATCGCCTCTGTCCACAGAGGGGATTTACCTCTCCAAAAACTACTAAAAAACCAAGTTTGGGACATAGATTTAAAAAATTAAAACCTGCTACCTCAATTTAAAGGAAATCATAATGTATGGTGTGTGTTCTCTAGTGCATAGTTCTATAGAAGTAGTCATCTACGAATTTTAGTGTTCAGAATATTTCACTTAAATTCCCAGCATAGATTTATAATCAACCATAGCCCTTTGAAAACATCATAAAAAATAAAATTTGATAATGTAATCCTTGATCAATTTAGGTTATTTGAGAAATCAAGAAGCCAAAATATTGAAAGGTTCTTCATAGTTGCATCAGTTAATGGCTCTTCAAAGTGGGTTGTATAATAATATTTTTTTGTATGTCAATGCATGGGAAAGGTAAAATCTCTCTTATATGCGAGATTAATAGAAAAACATGTGAGTATTCATCTATGAAAGTGGTGTCCTCATACAAAACAAAATTATAGGTGTTGTAATCAACAATAAATGTGGGTTTTCATCCCCATGAACCCACAAAAAAAATCAATTGGTGGGAACTTGGGTATTGAATGTAAGTGTTTGATGAAATGTCAATGCATTTTTTTCTGACCTTGAATGCTATTGTTTCATGTTGCATGCTTAATGGGGATGGTGAAGTAGTTTTGGAATTTTTTTTCTAATGACAATATCGAGGAGGAAGAACAATTTCAATAGAAATCTAGTGAAATGGATATCAGATAAATTTGTGGCATATAGGGAATGATGTACAAGATAAATACCAATCAGGGAGATTTTGAAAACAATGTTATGGGATGGTGACATGTCGATGTTGAGAGACTCTAAAGATTCTAGCATGCTGCACAAGTATAGGGATATGGGGCAAAAAATCTGCATTTATTTCTTTAACTCTGTTCTAAAACCCTGACTCTTGGTAATGGTTTAATATCATCAATTTTTTTTTCATATAGCTATGCCATCATTTCATTTTGCATAGACAGTTGTGTGGCTAGAATGATGGCTTGCATTGTACATTTTTTTAGATGCAAGAGTGCTACTTCATATTAATTGTTGGGAATGACTGTCTTCAAGGCGTAGTCAATTAGCTAATGATTCCATTGATAACAGGTTTGATTTAGACATCAATAGTGAATTGAATCCACTATTAAAAGAAAACAAAATTTTTGTCATGGACTATTTATTTTTGTATCCTTCCATTCAAACAGATACAATTTTGTATTTATTGTTGAAGACAAATCTAGAGGATTTTTTTGGTCCATATCATAATTATATGGGAAATGTATCTATCTAAAGTTCTATTAGGAACTACCCGTAAGCCCAAATTTGGTAACAATCGATTGAGTCTGAGTTGATGCCAAAAAAAAACCCTGCAATGATTCATGTAACAAGGGGCATTTTTGTAACATTAAGTCAGCAATGGTGTAAAATTAATATAGATATCCTTTCACTTCAAAGTAGTGATGAAAATTTTGGTCAAGAGCTTTAGGGAGGGTGAAGGTTTCTTATTGTTCTAACTTTATGAAGCTCAAGTGTAGGGCAATTAATAATATTAATACAAATTAATTTTTTCAAACTAGTTGATTGCGAGGATAGGCTGTCTGTCATTGAACAGATTGGTTGCATTGGCTACATTTTGTGATGAGAAAGATGGTGTATATAAAGCATGGTTAAATATAATAGAACCTTGAAATTTTGTCAACATTTTCAATATACTAATAATTAGAGGTTGGGGGCTAATTAATGTTAAAATGAAGCTATTCACTAAAGCTCTTTTCATGTGGTTGCAACCTGCATGTGGAATTTGATGTTTGCCATCAAAAAGTTACTAGTATGCTTAGAGGAATTCCTTTTCCTAGTTGTATGCTTGGGAAAGTAAAGTATAGGATTTCAAGGTGCTAGATCTTGGGGTTTTGTTTGAAGTGTTCATGCAACTTGATTAGTGAGCTATAACAACTATGCACCTCATTAATTATAACTTGGTGTATTGGACCACCAAACCATCACATGGAATAGAGTGGAGGATGAATGGAGCCAAGCTGTCTTTAAAAGCACCTTGATCTATAAGTTTTCCCACGGGGAAGGCACCATCATAGTATTCCCAAATCATAATATGGATGTAGGTTTTTATTTATAAAGGCATGCTACCTAAAGAATGAAAATTCCTAGTGGGTGTAGTAGCAACATGCTTACCTGAGGGTTGCATGACAATGCCAACAACTAAAGAGTTCATCTCAGGCACCAATTTTACTGGTTACTAAAGAATATAATTCCCAGTAGCAGGAGATCTTTTAGGCATTGTCCAACCACTATATTATATTGACAAGAGATTCCCATTTGAAATACAATTACACCAAAGAAATCAATGCCAAAAAAATATGCCAATGACTGCTCTTCACAGCTAAAGGACACATTGTATTGAAGTCATTCATTTCTTTCTATTTTGTGATCTATTGTTTCTATTTCACATTAATGGCATTCCTATACTACAATATGCTTGCATTATGGTACCCATTTTCAATGATTATGCAACCACAGAAATTGGAGTTCAAATTCTCAATAGAATTTTATTGGTAAAAGGAAAACAAATGTAAACAATAATAATTAGCCTCGATAGTTAAATAAAGAAAAATTTATAATATTCAACATAGTAGAACAAGGTAGACTAGTATAACAAACTTTTGAATGATTTATATACATCCTTTAATACACACTCTATCTATATTACTCTTGGCCTTTAGGAAGAAATATAGTGTCCATGCCAAGCTTGTAACTAATGCATTCTAGTTCGCCTCCTTTTGCAAGCACCGTAACTTCCACATATGTATAGGATACCTTTCCAAATTGACACTAAAAATATATTGGAGGCATGACATCCTTTGAAGAAAACATTGGAATGGTTGTTTGTCTCTGCATCTATAAAGGATAAAAATGGTGACACTATAGACCTAGAGGTTGGGTTT
Organism: Pinus albicaulis; assembly: GCA_034641835.2. NCBI lineage: Eukaryota > Viridiplantae > Streptophyta > Pinopsida > Pinales > Pinaceae > Pinus > Pinus albicaulis. Next base: position 359,266,189 of record CM076569.1, read on the forward strand.
AATACAAAACCACTACAAGAGATACTAGCATATGTTTCTAAGCATTTCTATGAATCTAAGGGATCAACATTTGATTCTTTAAATTTCACTAATCATTAAGTCTTTTCTCAACCTTAATCCTAAGAATCTGTGTATGGAAAAGATCATGAGATTCAACTCCATCTTAAATTTCTGTCTTGATGATTGCAAGAGGCAGGTGCTACCAATTTTGCTGCATTCAAGGAATTTCAGTTTCATACAATCTAAAACAATGTCAGTATCGTAGTGAAACAATAGTTTGGAAGTTTTGAATATCCACTATTGACATATTGGATTCCATTTCCATGATCTTGGCTAGTGAAATATGTGTGCTTATAATAGATTTATATTGGAGTAATGTCTTCAACGTGAAGGAAATTGGTTCTAAATTCTTGAAGATAGGGAAAAAATTATCTACTAGAAGCAATAGCCTTAGTGTGTAGGTGTTACTTGGGAAATTACTATTCATGAAAAATACTTTAAAAATGCTTCCAGCTCTGTAATAATAGTGAATAAACAGTCTCAACAACCATTGGGTTGGAAATTTTCCACTGGATGTTATATAATTAATGCAATAGATAATGGAAAAGCATGGATTGATAGAGGTGTGGATGTAGATTTTCAAAAGAAATTATGTTCCCAAGACACCAGGATCTAATCCTACAATGGTTGATATGTGTCTATCACTCATGTTCCCTGATACAGAGTTACCAAAACAACATGCTATATTATCCCCTGGAGCCAATATTTCATGAGGGACAGAACATAACAACATTATGTACTCCCAAGTGGTAGCAAAGGATAATTTTCAAAGTTAATGAGCAATAATTATTAGAGTCCTATGCAATATTGGATGTACACATCCTGTAGAAGCTTATGCCAACACTTACATGTGTTTGATCTTTGAAGGCACTGCTGATTTGCGGGTACCCAAATTCTTGTTCAAGCCATCAGTGATAGAAAACCCAGCCTATGAATGTTGGAATTTTAATGTTTCATTATTTTGTATTATAACTAAGCATATGGAAAGAAAACATTCTATTGGTGAGGTTTTAAGGTCGCTTCACTGGATCAATGATTTCAGGTAGCTCCCTCATTTTTCACATGCTACAGTAGGGTAGGAAAGGAATAAACTCCTTTTAGCAACAGTGTATCATGAAGAAAATCCCTTGATCACTAAGGTCTTGCCGCTATGGTTCCCTTCTTGAACGGTTAAAGCAATTTTTTGGAAAAATCAAATCATCAATAGGTTGTGTTTCTCTGTGATCCTTGAATGGATGTCATCCTCTAAGAATTATCACTATGACATCGAGATCTCTATCCTAATGCAGTATCTTATATGGTATCACTCAGTTAGCTGGGTTCCTCTGAAGAAGGCATTGCTCAATCTCTTATATCTTGGTTCCTACTATACATAATTCAGTTTACTCTCAATTGAAATATCCCCACAGTCTATGTGAACATCTTGTATGGTTCTCAGGCCTTTGCAATCTCAAGTTCTCAACACGTGAAAAGTATGGCTGCACCATATATATATACATGTTATGGCAATCAAGGTATATGTTCAGGATATTATAAAAATCATCTCAAGCATGTAAGCTGATCTATATTTACTCCAATTATGACTCTGAGTAATCATATTTTCTGCAGTAAGTGTGTCCTCCTATCCCTCTTCAATATAGTTTTCAATTGGCATGGCATCATATTTTCACGCAAACCATTATTAGTATACATATGTTCAGTCAGCCTTAAAAGAAGAATTGCGATATGCATTGTTGTTCAAATCAGTCATGGCATTCTGTCAAAGATTTTGGAAGTTCTGAAGATAAGGCTTGCTCACAACCTAAGTTATGGAAAAGTCATGGCCATATATTGTATGTTGACAATATTATCCATACAAAAAGAGGCTAGCAAAGGAGTCATAGAACAATGAATCATCAAGGCTCATCATTATTTTGGATAATAGCATAAAAAATCATCTATACAGAATATATGCCTTTGTATGAGACCCTTGATTTGCTCAATCCACATCAACTCATACACTTCTTAGCCAACTTGTTAAAGTTTCTTTTAGTTACAGTGGTTGCACTGAGTATAGAATTTTTTTGGTTACATTCATAAGAGAAGAGGTTCATTTTGTTTAACATAATTAATATTCATTCAAAGTAGAGGTTCAACTGGAGTCATGTCAGTCACAGAAGTCTTGGGTCTCTCAAAGGGAACAAAATTGGAAGTTTGAAAGATCTTAAATATAAGTCTGCACAGTAGAGATGATTGGTTATATCAGCTCCTCTATGGCACTTCTATGGTCTCCTTTCCATCATACATATGCATGATATCATGTCAGTCTAAGAAGAAGTGACATGGATTCTACAACAAAAGAAACTATAACACATTTGAAGCTTTAAATCTTGAAGAACTGCTTGGAGAAAAAGTACGTAGCACTTTGGAACAGTTCTAACCCTGTCAACAGAGGTGCCTCAATAAATGTGCACTATAGATCCATGACATCCTTGGTTGCTCTAAGCAAGGATCTTATAATGAATGGTCTCAATATAAAATGACCCCTCCTCTTCATGAATTCGGTAATTTGATATATTGGTATATCTCTTCTCTCCAATTGAAGAAGGTCTTCCACATTCTCTTCTTTGACCTAAAGCTTCTTAAAAGTTTGATGTTGCAATTACCTCATGTAATTCTCATCTCTAATCTGGTTAGCTCATGATTATTACCAATGCAAGGCTTCAGAAGGAGCTATGATGATTGGGCTCTGCTATCAATAACATTTTTCCAAATAAGAGGGATTTAATGGAAGACCTAGATTTGTCCTTAAGCACAAAACATAGTAGTTGTTGAACCCAGTCATAGTCAATTATGATGTGTGCCTTGATACAAAGGCTTTAAGAAAATTTAAGGATAAGCCTCATACATATATATTGGATAGATGATGTATGCCTTGATACTAATGATTTAAGACAATTTAAGGATAAGCCTCATACATATATATTGGATAGCTGCTCATTAAAGATCAAGTATGATCTCAAGTTCATTATTGGTCTAATAAAAGGAAAAATTCTATATCTCCTGGTGACCATCTTCATTTATTTGTATCACAAATCAAAGACTGATGTCTATTCTCTCGGATCACCATTGCAGCTGAATGTATAAAAAAACAAGCATGAATTTCTATGAAGCCACTCTATTGCAGTAAGCCATTTTATGCTCACTATCATTATATATTGCAAAAGAAATATTTCACATATCACTGTATCTGGTTCAGCAGAGAACGCTTCTGTTTTATCGCATGTTTGAGTGGTCATATCTCATATATTGTCTGATGGACACTATGCACCATGGAAAGATAAATATAGGCTATGATCTCCCTGTGCAAGAGGGAGTAAGATCAGTCAAATATCTTCTCTATCTATATGTATAAGAAGCTGATGATTTCTAAATGTTGACTAGATCTCTGTTGTAAGTCAATATGTTTGCAGGCTAATGTATGGAGCTATGAGGCTCCCATTGATTTAGTTTTGACTTTCAGAGAGCAGCTTGGCACCATTCTCGATATGAAGGGATTCTTGGCTGAACATTGAGCTCCGGGAGTTCCTGGGGGCTTGGGGTACTTATTGATCTATAAGCGACCATAGGGTGAGTGGTTCACCTTCCCCTAGTGGTGCATTATTTACAGGGTGAGTGGTTCGTCTTCCTCTATGATACCCTATGATGGTTGACATATGTGTAGGGTGAGTGGTTCACCTTCCCCTATTGCTGGTGACATATGCATAGAATGAGTGGTTCACCTTCTCCTCTGGCATATGAGCAGGATGAGTGGTTCACCTTCTCCTGTGGATACCCCAGTGAGAGATGCATATAGGCATGTGTTGACATGTCGGTGGGACGTGGTTCATCATTTCCCCACATGTAGGATGCTCATTACCTACGATTGATAGTTGACATGTAGGTGGGATGTGGTTCGTCCTTTCCCCGCATGTAGATTTATTCCTACTATTGTTGTTTTTCATGCACTTGGTGTTTTTTCATGCGTGTAGGAGGTGGTTCGTCCTTTCCCTACACTTGGTGTTTTGCATCCGTGTAGGAGGTGGTTCATCCTTTCCCTACATATGTTTGTGATATGTGTTTGTGGGATGTGGTTCATCACTTCCCTACATATGATTGTGATGTGTGTTTGTAGGATGTGGATTCTCCTTTCCATATGTGTGATTGCGTGTATGAAGTGATATATTCTTTCCCTGCTGGTGTTCCTGCAACATCTTACCCATGTAGTCTGTGACACATGGGAAGTACCTCTCATATGGCCAATGATTTGGGAAAAGTGGTTAGGAACCATAGCACTAACCGATGGACGCATCTCATACTATCGTACTCCCTATGCTAGAATGCATGGTGTTTATCTAGTTGATTTGGGATCAATTCAGGTTCTACCTGCAGATTGACTTATGTCAATGGAGAGTAGCAAGGTCTTGTGACTCACTCTTTATCAATTATTATTTATTATTCACATCGTTTTTCAGCAGAGTAGAGTAGATCAGAGCAGATATGGTTCAAGATGGCATGATGACCTATGGCGACATGTGGATTCACAGGTGGAATTCTCCCTAGTTGAGAGGGAGTGTTAAAATTGGCAACTAGAGCCAAATTCCACTTTGGTCTGCTCACTTGATGGAGATTATAATCCCATTGAATTCCTCATTTTGATCCAAATATTGTCAAATTTGGATTAGGAAAATATTTGTTTATTAAAAAAAAAATTCTATAAATCATGATTTTATTTAGGCAAAAAATTTGAAAATTCTAATTTTGAATTTACCTCCAAATATCAAAGTTCGCTTCTCTTCTAAATTGTGTATAAGGATTCTCTCCCAACCCATTTTAGGCATAGAAAATCTCTCTTGCATCTCTGAGGCAGCCGAGTGGGGATAATGACTAAATGTAGAGGTTGGGTCTACTTTGAGTGAGTCTATTTACTTGCTGTAGTGTCGAGGAAGCTATGCGTAGACTGCTCCTGGTTTGAAGACAATCTCAGTAGATGTATTGGGGTTTCGTTACATGATTTCCCTCCTCCATATACACCAATCTCCTTAGAAAATATTTAGAGCATATTTGGGTTAGATGATTCTTAATCTGGGCATTATTAACCCTCTCCCATAGACCAAGATCCATCATAAAGTTAGTTGTAGACCTATGCATAGCTTAGAGCTGCCTATTGTGTGAATCCTCTAGAGAAGGACTGTTGAAAATCCAAGGAATTTGTTTCAATCAGGTCGTGACAGTTATGTCACTGCCATCAGGAAGCTGCGGAGGGCTGCATCCAGCCCTAACCAGTTGTGGAAGGCTATAACTATAGCTCTAACCAGCCTTAGATTGTGGACAGTGAATTAAAAGGGGAAGCCGCAGCCTTGTAATAATGTTTAGAGGAGTGCAAAGGGTTTTTTTTCATAGGAAAACAAACCCTAACCAAAACTCAGTTCGTATCTAAAGCAGGTCAACACTGATGAAAATATTTGACTACATTTGATGACTAATCTGGACAAAATATGATTATTGATGTTTAAAGGAAGAATTATGGATTATGTCTTTGGCATTTGGACAGTGATACTAGTATTCACCTTGGCAAGTCAATAATGTTTCTATGAGCTCTCTCTCTCTCTGCTATACATTTCATTTGAATAATAAGAAGAATTGTTCAAGGGTTTTCCCCATATTGGGGTTTTTCCTTGGCTTGTGCCATATTCTCTTGTTCTTCTGTCTTGGCTTGTCTTCAACATTTCTCATTTATGTTCTTGTGTTAGTTACAACCATATATTGTTTAATGTAATTGATAATGGATTAATGGGCTCATGATTGAATGAAGTAACTATCCTAAGAAAAGAACATGTTTCTAGAATTAACATATTCTTTGTTTATTTTAATTTCTCCCGAACACCTATGTTGAATCCAGCAAGGGTGAAGTTTGAAAGCATAGCCATATTGCAACAATTCAGGAGAGATTTAGTCACTTTGTTTTTTAGAATTCTTTTTTTTCTAGAGAATTCCAAATCAAACCTAGAGACATAAAAAGAAAACCTTTAAAACAACAAAATGACCAGAAATAAATGAAATTCATTCCAAGAAAACATAATAGCTAATTAAATGTATTTGTTTTTATCATGGAAACAAGGGCATTTCGAACATGTTCTGAGTTGTAAAGCATATAGAGGTGTGGACAGAAAAATCATCAAAACTTTTAATAAAATATTTAATCGTAGATGTATAAATATTATTAATAGATAGGGAATTGAATACCTAAATTCAGAATGATAACTCTCAAGAAACAATTATCTATCCATCTCTACACAATAATATTTCTCATATTGAGAAAATTGGCTAACATTCAGATTTCCTTCAAATTGAAACTCTAGGAATGCATATGATTCATCAAACAATTGATCATGCAAAGAAGGGAGTAACAGGTCCTATGACATCATGCAAAGTTAATGAGAAATAATTATTACATTTCTATGCAATCTTGGATGGACAGATCCTGTAGCATCTTATGTCAACACTTACATGTGTTTGAACTTTCAAGGTACCGCTAATTTGCAGGTACCCAAATTCTTGTTCAACCCATCAGCGATAGAAAACCCAGCCTATGAATGTTGGAATTTTACTATTTCATTATTTTGCATGATAACTAAGCATAGGGAAAGAAAACATTATATTGGTGAAGTTTTAAGGTCATTGCACTGGATCAATGATTTCAAGTAGCACCCTCATTTTGTGCATGCTACATTAGGGTAGGAAAGGAATAACCTCCTTTGAGAAATAGTGTGGCATGAATAATCTCCCTTGATCACTAAATTTGATTTCATGTTGTCATAAATAGAGGACTTGTCTTTTTCTTTGTAAAATAAAAAATTGTGTGGTGATTTTACTAGAAGGGGAGGCCATTCTCATATATACATGACAAAATTATAAGACTCTCATTCACTCCCAAGAAGAGAACCTCTCTTAGTTGGAGCCTATGTTACCCCCTATTTTGGCATAGGGTTAACACTAGGGAATAATCAAGAGTCAACCAATTTGATGTTGGGAGGTTGGATAGAGAAATGTCAACTTAGAGCTATGTTTCTCGGAGGTTGGATATAGAAATTTTAGCTATGTTGAAGGATCAACCTGTTAAGGTATTCTCCGTGATGAAGAATATGCTCACAATGGTCTTTATGAGGAGTTGCTGAAATTGTTGCTCAGAATGATCTTTGTGAGGAGTCACTAAAGTTGTTCAATCAGATGCAACAAAATGGAATGAAAGTGGATAATTTCACCTTTTCCACTGCTTTTGCAGAATGCACTAGTTTAAGATGCAATTCCATATAATCATCATTGAAGATTGGCTGGACTCAAATATCTTTGTGGAGAATGTTGTTGTTGACCTGTATGCCAAATTCTATTGTTGACCCATATGCCAAATGTGGCAACATAAAAGAGGCATGCTTAATCTTTGATATGTTTGATCAATGGGACTTTTCCTGAAATACAATGATTACTGGATATGTTGAACATGCTTATGGTGAGGAATCACTGCATGATCTCAGTGGGTTATGAACCTAGCCTGTTGATGTTGAAGGATGAATGAGATGGATTGGAAACAAATAGAGAAGGTGCATCATTAAGCTACAAATAATCTAGAATTTCCTTTGGATGAGAATTTTAAACTACAGAAAGGGTCATAATTTGGACATGCATTCAAGATTTCAAAAAAAGAGCAAAAAAAAGTGCAGAAGGAGTTGAATACACAGTTTATTGTTTTAGAAACAAGAAACAATAGTGTCAATTTCCAAAATGCAAAAAACAAAATGGCTTAGGGAGTAGTGGTATCAGCTCCAGAAGTGGCAAAAGAGAGTAAACATCAAATAGTTGAGAAAGAGCATTTGATGAAAGAATATGTAGATTCCTTTGGGTCTATGGAAAATTTACTTCTTGCATTCACATCAGATAAATGGTTTCAACAACATTCGTTTAATAATATTGAATTTTCTTTGAAGAATCTCACAAGTGTTATAAAAGAAACTCATAAGTCTCAAAAAAAAAATATTGATAGAGGCCCTGAGGGCAAGTATGTTGTTTTGGGCAAATATGGCAAAGATTTTACTGAGATGGCTAGGCAAGAACCTAAGTGTGGCATCATTTTATGTCTACGGAGCATCAAAGAGTGCTCCATGGACGGAACATCATCATATAATTCTCTGTGGTGTGAGTACAAGAAAGTTAAGAGAATTTCAAGAATGGATTCCTAAGAACTCTCCTATGGTGATTCTATCTCAAGCATTATCCTACATTGGGAGAAAAAAGCTTGGTGAATTCACTATTAACATAGTTTTTCATAGCTTTAATTGAATATTGGTCAAAATCTTACACTCTTACCTGATTGCTCCACTTTCTAGGTTGACTCTATCAACTTTTATTTTAGCTTTTCAAATCCCATTTTCATTTGATCTATGATGCCATCTTTCAATATATACATTTCATTCAACTTGAGATCATGAATCACAAAAACAACATAAACTATAGTCAATTTAATCATTTATCTACGTTTCCCATGCCTGAAAGGTCAAGCCACACAAGGCACAAGCCATTTAAATGTTTATTTTCCACTTGTTTCATGCTAAATAAAATTCACATATGAAAAGAAATATGTGTTTACAGCATCCTAGATTAATGACACCAAAATAAAAAATACACTCCAATAGTACCCATAAAATTTTTAAAGGGCAGCAAGGAATTACAATTATGATAAAAGACAAAGAAAGAAGGATTGAAAACAAAGAAACAGTTAAAATAGTGAGTCAATGAGAATGTTATTAAGCCTAATTGATCAACGTAGGACACCCAAGGTAAGATTGGTTCACTAGTGAGGTCAGAAGAGTTTAACCCAACCACTAGGTTTCATTGTCACTATGGTATGTGCCACCCAAATGGCATAACATGAAAGCCCTAGGCCATTTTGGCAGAATATTTAGCATTTAGACCTGTCACCTAAGCCAATGGAATTCCCTCATGCGAATGTTTCTTGCAAAGATTCCTATAATTAAACAATAAAAATAAAATGTTGTTAGCTACGTCTTGAGTGGATTTAGTAGCCTCTGGAAGATTCTCCTCTAGAACAGAGCCTTAATCCTACTCGTTTGAGTGCACAGTCATCTCTTCAGGATCCAATTTCTTCGCTTTGAGACTCTTGGGAATATGCGTCCAGGAAAATCCCAGACCCTTTTTGAGGCAAATCGCAGGCCCGTTTTAGGTCTCTGGAATTTTTGGGGATGACTGGATCATCACAATCCATCTGTGCTAGAGCATCTGGCTAGTGACCACCTATGATCTTAGGAGATTTTATTTCCTTATCATAATCAATGTATTCTTGCTCTCTTATCTACTTGTTTGCTAATTTTTTAATTTGAAAGGCACATGTCGTCGTCTTCTTTGGTGAAGCCATTATTGCCCATGCCTTCAGCTTAATCTTCCTCCATGTAATCCTGAACATATAGCCTTCTGAACACCTATTTTTTCTTGTCTAGAAGTATTTTTAAGTGGAAAAGAGAGATGGAGCCTTGGGGATGGGCCATCACCCAAGAATGTGGTGAACCTTGTGCAAATTCCCTCTATATAATGAAATCACCACGATTGGAGGAACCGAGAATACAATCTCTTGATTCCACCAAATGTATCAAATCATAACTACGACAGCATGGCTACGTTTTTCCTTCCCTGGACACACACCTTGCAACATGAGGGAAATGAACAACTTTGATATCTTAAAGACAGATATCAATGAAATATTAAACTTAAATGAAATTCATAAATGAGAGAAATGAACAATTTTGATATTTGAAAGACAGATATCCATGAAATCTTGAACTTAAATGAAATGCATGAAGAAGTGTTTTTGTGCTCTCATTTATGCTCCCCTAAGCTTTCCAACCATCTTTGTGATCAAGGTGTTGCCAGAATTCGTTGGGTTTATGTGTTCCCTTCGGAGTTGTTCACAGCTGGAAGCTGGAAAAGTGCCCATAATTTGGGCCTGCGGGGTTATTTTGTTGTAGAGTGGGGTAGTTTCACCAAATCCATGATTTTCAATAGTCTTACACTATCTCTAAAGGATGATTCTTTTGAATGGGCCTGGAACTCCTTGTCCAGGCATGTCATAGTTCTCCATGCCTATTGTGTTATATCATAAAGGTACCATTTGCAAAGGGTTAGTTGGTGGCATTCAAAATTATGGGATTAGCCTATTTCCCCTAAACTAAAATGTTTTATCTCACTTGCCTTAGAGAATTGTATTCAAACTTGGTACTGCCTATTACGGAAAAGTTTTCATGGGCCAAATGTATGTGTTATTTGCACAAAATATTCAAAAAATGTCAATCGTTTATTTCTTAATTGTGCCTTTTCCAGATCCCTCTGGTCATATATCTTACGGGTATTATAATTATAGATTAATGGCTAGATGTTGCCACTGGACCATTGCATTCTTTGGTGTGATCAAAATGGGGGAAATTATAAAGCACTATACATTTTCATTGCATGGGGTATTTGGAAAGCCCGTAATAATCTCATCTTTGAAAGAAGACCCAAAGATATCACTGCAATCATGGGCCAAATTTTGGGTTTCTTTTCGAATTATGTCAAGCCTTGCAATCATGTCTTTGGCATTTGGACAGTGATACTAATCGTCACCTTGGCAAGTCAATAATGTTTCTATCAGCTCTCTCTCTCTCTCTCTCTCTCTCTATTGTACATTTGATTTGAATAATAAGAATAATTGTTCAAGGGTTTTCCCCACATTGCGGTTTTTCCCTCGCTTGTGCCATATTCTCTTGTTCTTCTGTCTTGGCTTGTCTTCATCATTTCTCATTAATTTTATTTCATTAGTTACTGTCTAATATTATTTAATATAATTGATAATGGATTAATGGGCTCATGATTGAATGAAGTAACTATCCTAGTAAAAGAACATGTTTCCCAAATTAACATGGAATCAGAGCACAGGAGAGGGAAATCCCAAGCTCAAAGAGATTGCAATCACTGAGAAGAATCTGAAGAATTTCATTGGTACCTCTATCCCTCTATGTTAGGGATCAATAATTTCAAATCTGTGGTATTTTATTAAGGCCTTATACTAGCCCTAATCAGTGGACATGGGCTCCAATCCAAGATCAAGTAAAATATCATGAGCAAAAGTTGAAAGTCATCAAGATATGTTCCAATAATATATTTTCCAAGGATTATTTATCAGTCCCATTCAGACTGTATCTTCATTATATTTGAAGCAGAGTTTCTCGACCATAAAATCACAGTCCTGGGCATAACACATGGATACCAAATTCTAGGTCTTTTGGGCATGATCACTATGATCACTGTTTGTATCAATAGTTCAGTATTCTCTTTAGTTTGACTGTTTTAGTGTGCCATTAAGAATACTCCGTTTTAAGGATAGAAATCCTCTGTGATAAGGTCTTTCCGCTATGGTTCCCTGCTTGAAGGGTTAAATTAATTGTTCAAAAAAATCATATCATCAACAGGCCGTGTTTCTCTTTGATCCTTGAATGGATCTCATCCTCTAAGAATTATCACTATGATAGGGAAATATCTATCCTAGTGCAATATCATATATGGTATCACTCAGTTAGCTCAGTTCCTTTGAAGAAGGAATTGCTCAATCTCTTATATCTAGGTTCCTACTAGTTTACTCTCAATTGAAACAGCCCCACAGTCTATGTCAACATCTTGTATGGTTCTCCCTTTGCAATCTAAAGTTCTCAACACGTGAAAAGTATGGTTGCACCATATGTATATACAAGTTATGGCAACCAGAATATAGGTTTAGGATATTATAAACATCATCTCAGGCATGTAAGCTGATCTATATTTACTCCTATTATGACTCTAAGTAATCATATATTCTATAGTAAGTGTGTCCTCCTATCCTTCTTCAATATAGTTTTCAATTGGCATGACATCATATTTTCAGGCAGACCATTATTAATATACATACGTTAAGTCAGCCCTGAAATAAGAATTGAGATATGCATTTCTGTACAAATCAGTCATGGCATTCTGTCAAAGTTTTTGGAAGTTCTGATGATAAGGCTTGCTCACAATCTAAGTTGTGGCAAAATTCATGGCCATAGATTATATGTTGACAATATTCTCCATACAAAAGGAGGCTAGAAAAGGAGTCATAGGACAATGAATCATCAAGGCTCATCATTATTTTGTATAATAGCATAAAAATGCATCTATACTGAATATATGCCTCTGTATGAGACCCTTGATTTGCTCAATCCACATCATCTCATACACTTCTTAGCTAACCTGTTAAAGTTTCTTTTTGTTATAGTGGGTACACACTGAGTATAGACTTTTTTGGGTTACATTCGTAAGAAATATAGCTTCTGGCATCAAGCTGTGGAGATTTTTTCATTTTGTTTAACAGAATTAATCTTCATTCAGAGTAGAGGTTCAACTAGATTCATGTCAGTCACATAAGTCTTAGGTCTCTCAAAGGTAACGAACTTGGAAGTTTGAAAGATCTGAAATATAATTTTGCAAATCAAAGATTCTTGGTTATATCAGCTCCTCTATGGCACTTCTATGGTCTCATTTCCATCATGCAATATGCATGATACCATGTCAGTCTAATAAGAAGCAATAGGGATTCTATGGCAAAAGAAACTACAACACATTTGAAGCTCTCAATCTTGAAGAATTGCTTGGAGAAAAAGTGCATGGCACTTTGGAATAGTTCTACCACTGTCAGGAGAGGTGCCTTAATAAATAGTAAAGATCAAAATCTTTAGTTTATATGACATTCATTAAGATTCATTTTTGAAGAGTAGCAAAGAGAAATCATTGCAATTTCATATACCCTAAAAAATCGAATTACATTTTCATTCAGGAGGATTTAGAGAAAGTGTGTACATATGTGGTCTAACTTTAAGATAATAAGATCGATGTCTAAGGAGAGGCCAAAGGTAAAATCAATTGAGGAACCAGATCCATGGAAGAATAAAAAAGTCCCCTATTGAAGGAATTGTGAGTCCCCTTCAAAAAATCGTCCAGATGGGTGATTCTGAGAGCGTCATCAATAGTGGGTCACCATATCATGACCATGTAATCTTCTTGCCAAGTGATTCATCATACATTTAATTTCTTTTTCTTGTCATTCGATGTCAGGTTTGATTTCAACTTGTGCTTGTGCTAGCTGGGTTAAGCTTGTGCAGAAAAAGAGCTTGAAGCTCGTTCAGTGAACTTGCACAACTGATAGATCAAAAAAACGACATGAAAGCACGATGATAAAATTGAAACAGAGTAGTTTACATAGTTAGTTTTATGAATCAAATAATTGACTTCCTATTGGCAGGAATCATAGGGCAGCGCATCATTGATTAAAATGAATGAATATGCTATGAAATTATGTGGGATAAAATTTGACCAAAGGAAATAAGGGTATAATAAGATAGGATGTGTAGAAATTACGCAAACACTATTATATATTTAAACTACTAAGGTGACATATTTTTATGAGTAAAATTATAAAATAATATGGAATAATTTAGCATAGGATTTATGGCCAAAACATTTAAGAGTTATAATAGATTTTTTAAGCGATCACGGTAAAAATAATACACATTAGAGATATATACATGGATCATATATATCAAGTTAAAGTGATTGCTAAAGCAACATCTTCCTACACCTAGTGTCCTAGATGGCCAAGGCAAGGTGTCATAAAATCAATTATACAGTCATTCGTATATCTCAATTGGAAAATTATTAATGTCACAAGAATCACAAGGGTTGATATGTCAATCAAAATTTAAAATTATCCTCTAAAAACTCATATAGAAAGTGGGGTAACAGGTCCTATGACATCCAACCTGTGATTTGTAATGGGAAATCCTCAGCAGCCTCTTTAGAGAAATAACATCTCATTAAGGGGTTCAATAAGAAGTGTGAGGCCCCACCAATTTGATAGTTGAAGAAGTTTGAATATTGGCTTGTCAATTTTGGCCCTAAGTAGGCAAGGCAACATGGAAGGAGTTGACCCCTTTGGAAAATTTCAAAAGGGGAAGGCCACATAAGGCCTTATATAAAGATCTAAATCCAAGGACCTCCCTCATAAAAATATTTATACATGTATTGAAAGAAAGTAGATAAATATGACCTAAATCTTGATAAAAGAAAATAGAACATGCCTTGACTCCCATAATACATGGAGAATATACATATGAGGTGATCCTCCATCTCAATGTTGTGTATATGGCAAAGCTATAATATGTTATTGAGATGAGGAGTAGCATGATTTCATTAGTTTCAACTAGAGAATAATGTAAACCCGCTTTGCAACCACCACGGGGGATCTGAAGGGAAACATCTAGTGCTCTTGTGTGTATGAGGGTTAAAAAGTAAGGCCCCCTCTTATTTTCATGAAGTGTTTGTAGTACAAATCCATCTTAGAGTGAAGGCCATGAAAAGATGAAGTTCAAGTACTAGATTTATTGTTTATAAATAACCTCTTTAACAACTTGACACAGACATATAATGATGTCATTTACATTGGAGGTGTATGTCACTTGAATCATGCTACAACTTTAATCGCTCCCCCACAAAAAGCTGTCATGCTCCCTTGTGATGATGCATCAACCCTAATGGAGAACAATCTCGTGATGTAAAAGAAATTTAAACATGATGTAACTTTAATAGTGCCCTACATTCACCCCTTGGCTCACCACTCATGGAAAATATTATGCTATTTCAAGCATCGGATGTGGATAATATCATTTTATTTTCTCTTATGTATGGTATTCTACATTGACACAATTGTGTTTTTTTAGCAGAAAAAATATTTGTATCAAGGGTTAGCTCCTTGTTCATTAGGGTTGAATAGGTTGCGTCATTATGAGTTATCTATTCATTTCCAACTCCTTATGTGGCAGAGCACTACAAGCTCCATATCAACATGAAGTGTAGATATTGTGAACAATTCTTATTAAGGTTTTGTAAATTATCCAGTTGTTCTGCATTTGGTATACATGTTAATAAGGGCATTACCCACAAACACACACCCTCAAGACCAATACCTAGTTCTCTAAAAATAAAATGGTACCAATATTTTTATTTAGAGGTGAAGGATTCTCCTATGAGGTTATTTTTTTGGTTTGATGTGTTGTTTTTTGCCTTGGATAGTAAGTGGTGAAGGGTTTCAAGGGTTAGGAGTTAAGGGACAAGGGCTTGGGGGGAAAGGGATTTAGGGGTTAAGGGCTTAATAATTAAGGGATTTAGGTGTTAGGGGTTAAGGGGTTGGGTTGTAAGGTGTTTAGGGGTTATGGATTAAGGTTTAAGGGTAACAAGTTAAGAGAATAAGGGGTTAGTGCTTGGGGGGTTCATGGATTCTAGGTTAGGAGTTAATGGCTGAAGGTTTAATGCATCAAGGGGTTGATGGCTTACGAGTTATGAGTGCAGGCTTAAGAGATTATGGCTCAATGGTTAAGGGATAGCGAATTTAGTGGTTATGGGTTAATGGCTTATTGGGTGTGATAATGGGGCCCCTAATCCCCTTATCACCACTATCATGGGTTCCTCTTTCAATTTCTCTTGTTACCTTCCCTCCAGGCCCCCTAGCCCCTATGACATTAGGTCTTAATCCCCCTTCTCATTATCTAATGCATGGATTATAGATCTTATTAAACCATGCTTGGACATCCCACTTCTACCCATCCATGCTACATGTCTGTCCCTTAGTCCTGTTCAATACACCATAAAATATTCCTCCCACCTTTTTGGTCATATCATTCAAATTATCTTAACATTATGGGTGAAATTGGTGTTTATGTTGTAAAGTGAACAGAGAAAAAATTTACTTGTTTTCTGTTTTGAGAAGATGTAGAAATTGATTGTCGTGATTGGAATGTGCATGCATCAATCTACATTGGCTTCTTTTTCGAGCTTAGACATGAATAATCATTTGGTCATACTCCATACTATCGATGGAATATAGTATCACAAATATATCAATGGGTAGTTTGAGAGATTCTTTTGAAAGCTTGTGTGTTGTGGTATTTAGCTCCTTGAGAATGTGTTTGAAAGATAGCTAGTCCAAATATTCTAGGGGGTCTATGATATCCTGTAGGATGGGATGTAGGTAGATGTTTTCTATCATGAATTATTGACCCAATTGATCATGATTTTTAAATCCCCCATGATCTATAGGGACTTGAATCTTTTGATGGATGCAATTTCCATAAGTGTACAAAGAGCAATGGAATCAACTCAGTTGTTGGAACCTTAACTTTGGGTATACCTTACTTTCTTGCTATAAGACTGGGACAAGAAGAGTACCACACCCACTTTGCAGCTAGGTGGGATAACTTGTGCAACACCATCAAAGAAGTCACAAGGGCATCCAAGAGGGAGTGGAAAAATTACCAGAATCCATTATTTTTGTGGTTTAGGATGAATCTTGTCTTCCAAACACTATTTTCTATCAATTCAATTGTGATCTTTGTTAGAATTTCTCATGAAAAAAATGTTTTGTTGTTCCAATCCCACTAGAGATTGCTCATTAGAATGCATGGGAAACCTTTATAATAATATTCCATGATATTGAGTAACTAATTTTTGAAATTTTCTTCCAAGTTTAGATAGGACCACGAGCCTATTATGTTCAATTTTGCAAGGGTGGTGGTGATAATGACCTGCACTATGTTGGGAGAGGAGATAAATAAGTGTGAAGAAGTATCATCATATGACTTGCCTAAAGGATAGATGCTAGGATGATTAGTAAACTATCATGGATATTTATCATGAACAAAATGTGTTATTGTTCCAATCCCACGAGATATTGTTGATTAGAATGCATGGGAAACCTTTATAATAATCTTCCATGATGTTGTGTAGCTAAGTTTTGAAATTTTCTTCCAAGCTTAGATAGGACCACGAGCCTATCATGTTCAATTTTGCAAGGGATGTGGTGATGACCTGCACTGTGTTGGGAAAAGAGATAAATAAGTGTGAAGAAATATCATCATATGACTTGCATAAAGGATAGATGTTGGGGTGATTCGTAAAATATCATGTATATTTCTCATGAACAAATGTGTTGCTATTCCAGTCCCACTAGATTATGCTAATTAGAATGCATGGGAAACCTTTTTAATAATCTTCCATGATGTTGTGTAGTAAGTTTTGAAATTTTCTTCCAAGCTTGGATAGGACCTCAAGCCTATAATGTTCAACTTTGCAAGGGTGGTGGTGATGACCTGCACTATGTCGGGATAAATAAGTGTGAAGAAATATCATCATATGACTTGCATAAAGGGTATATCTTGGGGTGATTCGTAAAATATCATGGATATTTATCGTGAAGAAATTGTATTTTTGTTCCAATCCCACTATATATTGTCTATTAGAAAGCATGGGAAACCTTTATAATAATATTCCAGCATGTTGTGTAACTAAGTTTTGAATTTTTCTTCCAACCTTAGATAGGACCACGAGCCTATCATGTTCAATTTTGCAAGGGTGGTGGTGATGACTTGCACTATTTTGGGACAACTAGAGATAAATAAGTGTGAAGAAATATCATCATATGACTTTCATAAAGGATATATGTTGAGGTGATTCGTAAACTATCGTGGATATTCCACTAGACAATTCATCGTAATAGAACAGATAAAGCTATATTTAAAAATGAATGAATAAGAATTTGTGACATGAAGTGTTAGTGAGTTTCAGGTGTGCTAAGGAGGGAGCGACATCAAGGTATGCTAGGTAGTGTTAAGGCATGCTAGAGGCTAGGGAAACATGCCAAGATGTTCCAGGTGCCAGGGTGTGCCAACGCATTCCAGGGTGGAGTGTTTGGGAGTGCCAAGGAAAAACAAGGGAGCACTAGTGTCAAATGCATGGAAATGAATGAATAAGAGTGTGTGACAGGGAGTATCAATGAGTTCTAGGTGTGCTAAGGAGGGAGTTTAAAGGTATGTAAGTTAGTGCCAAGGAATGCTAGAGTGCCAGGTCTACATGCTAGGATGTGCCAAATGCTAGGGTGTGTCAATGCGTGCTAGGGAGTGCCATGGAAACACAAGGGAGAACTAGTTCAAAATACATGGTAATGAACGAATAAGAGTGTCTGATAGGGAGTGTCAGTGAGTTTCAGGTGTGATAAGGAGGGAGTATCAAGGTTACATGTTAGGAAATTCCAAGGTATGCTAGAGTGTCAGGGCATGTCAGGGAGTGTTAGTGTGTAAACCCTTCTTCATTATATTACAAACTACAATACAATAGGCTAGAGCTCTTGTACCATGGATTGTGACCCTTTACAATCACACCGATACAAGTAATACAACTAGGAATTGGTGTTATTCCTTTGAAAACAAATCTATCACGAACAAGACAACACTTGACCTACTTGTTGATGGTGGCCACACACAACCCTTTCATTCCACAAGTTTAATGAGAGAACCACAGGTTTAATGTTTGGAGAACAAGGGGCCACCCCCTTGTACAACACTTTTGATGGGTCCCATGCATCATTATGGCACTCATGGACCCCAATATGCCTCATAGAAGGCCCTAAGACATCAGTTGACCTCTTATGAGGCTTATTATTCCATGTATGAGATAGTTTGGTGGGATTGTCACAAAATTTAGGGTTACTTCCATATTATTTTATGTTTAGGGGATAATTTAGGCCCATAAGCTAGTTCAATCAACTCCTAATCAATGTATAAATAGGAGCTAGTTGGATTCATTTGTATCATCACTTGACTTGGGATCTCTCTATCTTTAGAGAACTTCACATTTTTCCTTGGAGGACTATTTTGGATGATGGGTGCATTTTGATGGATGGATTTGGGCTATTTTTATCTTGGAGATTTGTTTTCGCAAATGTGAAGCTAGTTGGATGTACTCTCTAACATTGTGAGTGCAAATTTAACGTTATTGTTCTTGTTGTTGCATACTATTGAATTTCGCTATAACTAGGGCTAATTGCTACATGATGGAAATGTGGAATTATGTGTCTATTTAGCTTATTTAATGTGTGGGCCATTTTTGGATGAATGAAATTTCTTAGAGATCATTTTATCTCAATAAAATTGCACCACTTGTATGAAGTATAAATTCTTGAAGGTCACTTTTCGTTTTCCTCTAACATTGGACGAAGTTGACTTTTTGGGCCTTCTTGATCAAGAAAATGAATTATTGTTTATTATCACCCTTGACTCCATACCCACAAGTGAAGTATGAACTAGTACCTCAAAAAGGGTGATGATTTCCACCCCTTTTTTCACAATTTTTCATTTTTACCTAGGTCTAACCCCATTAGGTCACCTAGGGCATCAATTTACCAAGAATATAGCCAGAGGAAAACTTCGATCTCCTAGAGGCAACTGCATTGGTGGGTCCCCTCACTCTCCTCATAACTTGGTCCAATTCTGATGATGGAATATTCGGATACCTCAAGCCCTAGATCTAGGATCAAGTTTTGCATAGGTGTTCCCAAGGCTAGAACCTACTAGGATCAATTTGACCCATCGAAGTAAAAAATATTTCCTGATCCTTTCCCCTCACATTGTCCAAGATAGGAGCATCATTTGTTGCTAAATTCCATCCCCGAACCTAGGTTGGGTCCACTTGGCCCTGTGTGGTCCCATTTGGTGTCAAATGCCTTTCATCAAGGACCATTTTGGAATCCAAGTTCCCAAAGTATTTTAGGGATTGATAACTTCCTTCGTAATTCTTATTCTTCTCCCTCAACCCTTCAATCCCCCTCCTCTCTCCCTAGAAGATCAAGTTCCTTGCTTAAAAGGCAAGCATGTCCCACTCTTTACTATATCTTAGGGAAAGGGCTTCTAGGGTCACTTCCCACCTATTCATTGACCTGTAAAATACAAGTGACTTACTAAACTACTGATACTCCTCCCATCGGTGAAATTTTGTGAAGAGAAAGGAGCCTTCATTGTGCTGACAATGGTCTAAGCCTCCACCGTTTCCCTTGTCCTAGTTGTTGCCCTCTTAGGAACCCCTTTTAGGTCCACTATTAGTTTGAGTGTTAACAAGTTGCTCACAACTCCATTTGTGAACAACTCTTTGGTATGCCCACTTTTTCCATACTATGGTTCCAAGACGAGAAGTCTAGGGCTATGTAGGTTTCCCTTCTTCTCACTGAATTAATCCTCCACAATATAGTGAAATAGGGCTAGTTGGTTGGCCCACTTGACTGCTACTTTAGTCCTTCAAATTCTGCACATCCTTAGGCCCTATAAACTTGCCCTTCTACCAATCTTGTTTTCCTTCACAAGTACAAGAGTTAGGGCTCTTCTTTGACAGTCACCTAACAACCCTCCAACTATACTTGGACTACCATCATTCTGGCCAACCACAGTCAATTATTTTTACTGATTTAGGGCCCACAATATTGTCTTCATCTAGGGCTCTTCAAATCTTCCACTTAACAATGGTTTGAGTCCTCTCAAAATCATTTTTCTTGTGTATCGACAATTTCATCTTTTTTTTTTCCGATCTATGAATAAATATAAACTACTCCTCTTATCGTCCTTCTAACAATCTATAGATGACTGAACTAGGGTCACAAATCAACCACTAATAGTCCATTGACTAATTTTTTATAGGTTTCTTTCGATATCTATCTAAAACTCCATGGATAGTCCACCAAATCAACTCCTCTACATGTCAATCCATTATTCACATGGAACGTTTCTTCTGCATGCTCAATCTTTTGCTCAAGTTACACCCTGATTTGGATATGTTATCTCCACACATATTGAATCTATAAACCATCTTCCAGATCTGCGGTATATATTTCAGAAATAAACCTCGCTTTAAGGTTCACAACTTCTCTTCTTCTATGAAATTTTTTCATAGTCTTAAGGGCATACCTTATGAACTAAACATGCTAGGAAACTGTCCTGACTAGGGCACTATACTTATGTACTTCTAATTGTTGTAGAAAAAACCCTATCCACCCATAGAAAAAACCATGACTCTTTCCTCCATAAGAGACTCGAGCTAGCTCATATGGATCCATAGATTTTGGGCATTTCTTTGACTGAAACTTGACATGAACTTCAGATCTCAATGCCGACCCTCAAACTAGGGTTAGCTCAATCAATATTACGCTTGGGTCTACTTCTGTTTTGGCTCTAAATTATAGTGCAAGCCCTCCTCCATTTATGTTTTTCTTTAGAACCACCGCAAGACAAGATCGTATCAACCCTCTCTACTATTTAATGTATAAAATGTAACCAAAGGGATTCAATCTGATCTTGTAATGTACTGAAACAAGATATTGAATCCTTCCTACAATTTGCAGAAATAAAACAAGATCGCACAATCACATATAAGTAAGAGAAGGAAATTATCAATCACACAAAAAAAGATGTATCTAGGGAAAGAAACTGCTCAAAACCGCTCTATCTCTATTGTGTATTAATTCAAGGAATTACGAAACAATACAATGCTTAATCTATCATGAGATTCTCCAACACTCTGCCAATTGTCTCCTACTAATCTAGGCAAAATCGGTCTAGTACTTAGCCAATTCTCAACATTCGTTCAGCCTATCCTGCTCATGCAATTCCCAGGGAATTAGCTCCCTATTAATTAGGAAAATCAACCTTTCTTGATTGTGCAATGCATCATGGCATCCCAATGACTTTATAATTTAACATGGAAAATTTTGTATAAATACAACTGATAGTTATGTTGCCTTTAACCTCTCTCTCAACTCAGTCTTCCTCGGAATTGACATGCATGCAACTATTAATAGAGAATTATCAGTTATCTGATTGATCACTCATTGTGAATTAAATCTAATTTAATTCAATGGACCTCTCACTAGATCATCACTTAGTTAGAACTAGTTAAACAGATTTTAACTCAATTAATTGAGTTAACTAATTCACACATACACCCCACTAATGCATCAACTGCAACTGGACCCCAAAAATATTAGAATCCATCTACATGCCTCATCTTAGACCCTCATGATCCAAAAATATGCAGGAACAAAATAAAATACAAAAATAAACATAAACACAGAGATGTTGTAGGAATAACACTTCATTTCATTAATATCAAATACTGAAAAATGCTTACAGACATAATGGAAAACAAAGTAACTCAGGCGATGGTAGCTTATCTCTGAGAGGAGATGTGGCAGCTACATGCCTCTGAATTTTGTTACAATAAGGCTCAAGGGCCTTTTTATTATTGAAAAATAAGAGAAAACCCTAACCCGAGGAGATGTAACACCAAGAGTTTATGGGCCCCGTTGAGGGTAGTTGGGCAACCAATTTCCTGGGGTCGTAACTTGGTCATCTGATCTCTATTTGACACACATGATACCTCTTCTATATCTCTAAGGGCTACATCTGCTAATGTGATTTCTATAAAATCGCTAAAACTTTCATGACCAAAAAATGTTGTTTGGGGCCTCAAAACTATGACGGAAAATAGTAAACTGTGTTATAATTAAGGAAACTGGAAAACTGAAAGAGACAATGGTGAGGGTCCAAGTGGAATAGGCGGGTGGCCACCAATATCCACCTCGATAACCTCAACTCAAATTTCTTAGCTAACTCAGTCATCATGACTTAGTTAACTGACACAAGTTGTTATGAGATGAAATTACAATTTATTTAAGAGAAAATAAATTAGACGCCTCACATTCCTCACTCCTGGTACATCAAAATT
This sequence comes from Pinus albicaulis, assembly GCA_034641835.2. NCBI lineage: Eukaryota > Viridiplantae > Streptophyta > Pinopsida > Pinales > Pinaceae > Pinus > Pinus albicaulis. Next base: position 359,288,977 of record CM076569.1, read on the forward strand.
CCTCAACAGTGTGGCTGCATTTTTTTTTGTCCTTTATGGTTGCCAATTTCACTGTTTCTTGTTTCAAATTTCAACACTCCCTTTCAATAAGAAAGTTATTCAATTTATCCCATCCGGTACCTTTCGAATTTTGCATGCAACACTTATCTAGTGTTGTTTTCACCTACAAATCCTGAAACTAAATAGCCTATGAACAAATAAATCAATATAATGCATTTGTCATCAGAGTCTTCTGACTGTTGCTAGCTACTGCACTTGTCTATTGGACTCTCCGCATTGCTGCTAACATCTGCATCAATGCCCTTTGCACCATTTCCAACTCTGATCTGTGCTCCAGTATCTGACATATGTCACTCTGATTTATGTCTTCCTAACATCTAATTGAATCAATCTAACTAATCCTTCCTGATATTGTTGTACTATGGACTCCTCGTAGCTAAGTTTGATCCATGAGATACACCATCTCAATGGACCCTGCCCAAATTTTTTATCTTGGGATTATGTCTACACATCACCCCACCTTTCACCTGGAGGTATGGTTGCATGTGCTCCCTCTTCCCATCTGGATCGAAATTTCCCCCTCATGGAAGTCGCTACTTGAGTGTACGATTCCACTTGGTCTCCTCTCTACTTCTCCAATTGTGGCTGGTCCACAACATTCTGAAATTGCTTCTAAGGCTGCATGTTGAGAGGTAATTTGTACTCCCGCTCAACGAGGAAGTCTCTAACCTCTGCTTTGCTCCTCAAATATTTTCATGCATCTGGTACCTCAAGTGCATATAGGTACTTGACTCGTGCACATTGTAATTGTCCTGCCATTACAAAAATTTCTAAAACATAGTTGATTTTAAATCGATGATATCTCCTTCATCCAACCTCTAAATTAATTTTCCATTTGGGTAGTTTTTCACAAGGAATCCAAATTATATGCTTTTTCTTTTTGAAAATTTTACACCAAAATCTTCAAATATTCTCTGAAAACTCGCCACCAAAAAAATTTCTGATTTGATACCATGTAGAAAATCTAACCAACAAGATTCAATCTAATCATGTAATGTATTAAAACAAGATGTTGAATCCTTCCTACAATTTTTGGAAGCAAAACATGATCGCATAATCACATATAAGTAAGAGAAATAGATTATCAATCGCACAACACAAGACGTATATGGGGGGAAGCAACTATTCAAAACCCCTCTATCTCTATTGTGTATTAATTCAAGGAATCATGGAACAATACAACGGTTAATCTCTCCTGAGATTCTCTAGCAGTCTCCCAATTGTCTCGTGTTGATCTAGGAACACTTGTTTTAGTACTTAGCCAATTCTCACCCTTCCTTCAACCTGCCTTACTCATGCAATTCCTAGGGAATTATCTCCCTATTAATTAGGAAAATAAATCTTCCTTGATTTTGCAATCCATCGTGGTGTCCCGATGACTTTATAATTGCACATGGGAAATTTAGTATAAATGCAACTGATAGTTATGTTCCCTTTAACCTCTGTCTCAAATGGGGCTTCCTCGGAACTGACATGCATGCTGCTATTAATAGTGAATTATCAGTTATCTAATTGATCACTCATTGTGAATTAAATCTAATTTAATTCACTGGCCGACCTCTCTCTAGCTCATAAATTAGTTAGAGCTATTTAAACTAATTTTAACTCATTTAATTGAGTTAACTAATTCACACCTACACCCCACTAATGCATCAACTACAACTGGACTCCAAAAATATTAGATTAATACCTCTGCATGCCTCATCTTAGACTCTCAACTCAAATTGGTTGAGCTAACTCAGTCATCATGACTTAGTTAACTGACACAAGCTGTTATGAGATGAAATTACAATTTATTTAACGGAAAAATAAATTAAACGCCCCACATTCCTCACTCCCGACACATCAAAATTCCTCACCAGTGTGGGTGCAATTTTTTTTTGTCCTTTCTGGTTTCCAATTTCAATGTTTCTTGTTGAAAAATTCAAGATTTCATAATTTGATGTGGCCTTCACACAAAGACACCATTGAAATCACATGCCTAGATTCTCATGAGAAAACTCTCTTAAGCTTGATTTGCCATAAGAGAACCAACAATATGCAATCCTACTTCCTAGCTCGAACTAACCATTAATGTATGAAACATTCTTGTGACCCCTCACATGGTGATCTTTCTCTTGGAGTATGATCATGTTCTCCCTTTAGAAACCCTTACTCGACCTACTTTAGGACTACATCTCTCTTTTCCCCCTTGATCAAATGAGATCCTTCTCACTTGATGTTCTTTCCTTCACCCTAAGGCCTCCTTAAATATTTTTTCCTAGACCTATTAGGAACCCTTTGGAACTTACTAGTTTTATCCACTTATACATTAGGAAATATTAATTTTTCTTTTTAATTTTATTTTAGATTTAAAACCCCATCTTGGGTCCAAAATCCCTTTGCTTGGATTTTTTTCGCACAAATCCTTTTGTGACCAAACTCACACAAACCCATCTCACTAGGCTTGTGGAGTACCTCCCAAGCTAAAAAATTCAACAACATCATCTTGTTGTAGTAACAATAAATTGGTCAAGCTCTTGTAGTCAAGCGAGGGCTTGGTTGTGTTCCCAAGTTTCAAATTAAGTAAGGGTATTTGTGAGGGAATGATAGCTAGGGAGCATCAGGGGATTCACATTAGGAATGAAAAGGCATGCTAACACATGTTGGACAATGTCAATGCATGATGAAGATTTTTAGGGAGTGTCTGGGAATATCAAGGGATAACTAGGTCAAAATGCATAGAAATGAATGAATAAGAGTGTGTGATAGGGAGTGTGAGAGAATTAAAGTGTGCTAAGGATGAAGTGTGTTAGGAGAAGTTCAGAATAGGATTTATAAGAGGCAAGCTTACGGTTGTTATATAGGACTCGACATAGTAGTTTTAGACAAAGGGAGATCACTTTGTGCTAGGAACAACATTGTTTTTCATTTAGCTATATTTTTATATGAGATGTAGCACACTTGGGCTACATGCTCGTGTTTTAAACTATTCTAGATAATTGCATATTGTACATTATTGTGTATAAGTTTTGGGGCACTCAACTTGTGTCGACTTATATCTTGTGTGCCTTGTATATCTTGTGGTTCTTGCAAACTCTTAGTTAACATTCTACTATTTATACCAACTGAACATACATGTGAAATATTTCCTATGTAAGCTATGTTGCTTAGTTTTTTTATGGCCATGGCTAGATCATGTGATTCTTATCTTGGTAACTATTCAAGTGGGACAAGTTGAGCTTGGACATGAATGGCATAATATGAGTTATAGGTAGTTCTTAGGTGTTCAAGTTGTTGCAATTGAAGCAAGCCAATATTGTCACATGAACTTCAGTAGCCAAGGAATTGATTGGGTTCCAATGTCGTGAAAAAATGTAAAGGCTAGCTGTGAGGACATGAGTGGCAAGGCGTGCTAGGGAATGCTAAGATGTATTAGATAGTGCGAAGGCATGTCAAACATGCTAAGATGTGCCAAGTGATAAGGCATGCCAAGATGTGTGAGGGTGTGTTAATGCGTGCCAGGGACATTCAAGGAAAAAAAAGGTATAAAAAAGTTAAACTACAAGGAAATGAACACATAAGAGGGTTACTAATTTATCAATTTACCTTTTCCAAGAGAGGCATGCTAGGCACACCAAAACTAGGCACCAATAGGTGCCAAGTGCAAAGTCTTTGTGCATTCTAAGTGCCAGGCCTTCCTTTGTTGCTTCTCATTTACTTTGCAATAGTTGATCTCAAATAAATTTCATATTAAACCATGCCACATTATACCAAGGCATGTCAACATATTCCATACATGCTAAGACTTTCCAAGCGCCAACACATGCCAAGTGCCAATACCCAGAGTGTTATGCATGCTACGAAGTGGAAGGGCATGTTGAAGAGTGATAAGGTGTTCTAGAAAGTGCTAATGCATGTTGAGGAGTGTTAAGGAGTACTAGTACAAAAAATTAGGGGAACACTAGGTCAAAATTCATCGAAGCTAGTGAATACGAGGAACGTGTGCTAGGGACTATTGTTAATGAGTGCTAGTTGTCATGCCAAGGAGGGAGTGACGAGGTATGATAATGATTGGTAAGGCATGCTAGGGAGTATAAAGTCATGTAAAGAAGTCTCAAAGTGTGCTTGGGAGTTCCAAGGTGTGCTAATTATATGTGCCAAATAGTGGCAATACATGATAGGTGCTAAGGATTCGTTAGGTGCCAGGGTATGTCAATATGTGTCAAGAAGTTTCAAGGAAACAAAAGGAAGAACCAATAAGAGGGTTAATGAGTTGGGACTTTATATTTTTCAAAAGGGGCATGATAACCATACTAATAATAGGTCCCAATAAATTCCAAGTGGCAGTGTGTGCCAAGTGCTAATGTATGTCAATGCATTCAACCAAGGTGTTCCAGGGCATGCTAGGGAGTACATGCATGCCAACACATGTTGGGAGAGTTCTATGTTGTGCTAGTGCATGCCACCATGTGCTTCGGCGTCAGTGTAATGGAAATATGTTCTAGGTACAAAGATGTTCCAAGACGTGCGAGGTTATAAAAGATGTTAGTGTGTGCCAAAGCATTAATTTTAGGTGTGTCTGGATTGTTGAGGAGTGTTAGGTCTTTCTCATTAATAGAATTGATAGAGCTTGACTGTGTATTAAATAATATATTTCCTACACACACTAGTGAGACTTTATCTATAGGGAATTTTATAGATAATTACCTTAATAGATATGAATCATGTTTTGACTCATAAGAAAACTCTATTCAACTAGCCATTATTTGCAGGAAATGATACACACTAATTACTTCATAAAAAATTGATTGAATCTAACTACTACGGCCTTGGACATATTATAAAAAACACTCCACAATAATGGTATTAAATCATTATATTTTGAAAAAAAAATATATTAACAAGAACATAATGTCATCAAAAACTCATTGGAATGATCAATGGTGACGAAGATTTTTTGAATGTCACCAAAAGTAACAAAAATGGCATTGGTGAGAGTCATTAAAATTTCATCAATAGAAGTGTCATTAAAGACAGAATTATTGATGGGCCTTTAATGACCCTCACCAAAGGTGTCATTGAAAATGGCTTTGGTGACATACCTTAAAGTACCATCACTATATACAGTTACAATGACACTTTTTTGAGGACCGTCACCATATGTGACATTGGTGATGAACCTTAAAGGTCCGTCACAAGCATGACCCTCACCAATGTCCTTTTTTCTTGTAGTGATTTGTGTACGACAATGTATGTTGACCCGAAATAAAAAGGGTTGCAGTGAACTTGAACTTGATAGTTTGTAATGAGGGACAAGTTTTAGAGAACCACTGTAAATGAGGTGTGAGGAAGAGAGTGAAAAATAGAGAGGGAAAAGTAGGAAAGTTGTTATATTTTCTTGAGATCCTTGTGATTTGCAATAATAAATTCACATGATATGTGTTAATTAATCATTCAAGTGACAAGAGGTTTCAACCACTTGTGTCTGAAAATTGAGGTGAGGTTGCATGGTGAGAATTGGGGGAACATTTTATTTTTTAAATGGAACCTTCTATTTCAGAGTTTTTTTTTTTTAAATAACTAGAGAAACATGAAAGATAATTATGGCTGGCATGCATACCGAAATATAAAATATTTTATTACTATTTGAAATGCAAGGTAGTTGGGTAGTCGAAAGCCACGATATTTACCTTCAGCATGGTCAGGGCATGACTGAGGTTGGAAGTGGGGAGGTCGAGTGTGGAGAATAAAAAAGTTCATATTTTTCAAGTGTGTTCTCACATGGCGTTGTAGTCGCGAATAAGAAGGTTAGGAAGATCGCAAGTATTTTTTGTGAAATAGAAAAGCCCAATGCCTGACTTGGGAAAGGGGTGGCAAGTTGGGTGGTCGGAGGTTGTGATGATATTCATACAATGCATATTGCAATGGATAGTGTGAGGTTGACGTGATTCATAGTCGGGCTAAAAGGGAATTCAGGATTTGGGAGGTTGGGAATAGAGGGATGTCGGGAGTCAAGAGGTCGGGGCTGGAGATTTTTCTGTGGTTCTACTGCGGCGTGTTGCACCACCCTAGTCAAGACGAGATTCAGAAGACTGAGAACATCTATGGTGCTTTATGAAATACAATAGTTTGACCTGCAACCTGTTAGCCACCCATATTTTCCCATCATGTCAGCTGGTGGCTAAATATTTCTTGCAGCCTTCAAGAAACAAATTCAGTCCTGAAATTGTTGGTGTTTGAAGTATTTTTAGTGAAACCATAAACTGCTGGTTAGATCTTCATACCTTCCTTCTCCAAGCCTCTGATATCCTACAAAAATCCAGGTCAAATACTGCTGCATTCTCTTTTTCCCTCCATTTCTTCTAATTTACATCATCCTCCATTTTTCTTTTCTTCCATGAAATCCCTACAATTCATATGTTCTCCCTTGATCTCTTCATGAAGTTCATTTCCTAAGATTAATAAATCCCTTTTTGATCTTATCCGAACCTTGTTTTCCCTTTCAAAACATTGAAAGAACCATGAGGAATGCATAAATTCTATGAAAAAGGTCCTCAGCCCCAGCGGGCTAGGCCCCTGGCTTTTCCCCCCATGTACCTGAGTGCCGGGACCAACTGCTCAATCCTTGGGCGCTAGACCAAAAGCACGACCTCTCTCTGTCTATTTTCCTTTGAAAAACCCGAAAACCCATTTTTCTAAAGTTTAACGGGAAAGATTTTCAGGCATGTGTTTTAAACTATCACGATGAACCAGAGCCGTCGATCTGCTCCCCAGATCCGACGGAGTGGAGCACACCCCCACTTGGTAGACCCCTTTCCCCCGCGCATTTTCCAGAAAATCGCAGTTTCCATTCCTTACCGCCTTTCGAGCCAGGGTGGTTTTCCCCCGTCGGCCAGCGATTCCATACGTTAGCCGACACGTGTCCCCGCCGCTGTGTCGAAACCACCGTGCCACCACCTCCTCCCACACGCTAATATTCGTACCATAGCCACGCGGTGGAATTAACCTCTGTCGTCCGATCTGAGCCCTCCCATCCGACGGATGCCGCTCGCCTCACTTGCTCGACCTTTAACGAACATGCGTGCCTGTTAAACCATCCATCGCACGTCCAAAACTCAATCTCCGCCATCGATCTCTGTAGATTTACGGCTATTATTCGTCCTTTCGATTCCATCACCCGGTCAGACATTCTCCCACTGACTTCCTGTCACCCGGTCCCGACCGTCGATCTCTGCAGATCGATGGTCCCGATTTGATCTTTCTTCAAATTTTCCCGACCGTCCAGGTTTTAATCTTAGCCGTTGGATGATGCCATCCAACGGCCCGCGTTCCTCCGCACGTTCCCCAAAGCAGATCGGCTTATAAATTGGATTTTTACGTGTTTTTTGTATTTTGCAGGGTTAAGATCATTTTTTCGTGTTTTTAATGGAAATTCCGGACCAAGAGGGTGACGATCCTCTGCGTTTCGATTTCTCCAAGGAAATCACTTACAGAGTTAATTTACATGTCCATTCAATGTTTCCACGGGCATTGATGCCTTTCCTCGCCTGCGCAGCCCTACACAACGAAGAAATCGTGAAAATAAACGCAGAAAAAGGGTATCAGAGATCGAAGACCAGAGATGAGCCGGAATATCAGATTAATGGGGATTAAGGCTAAGACGGCTATCTAATGCCTAATCCCCACTCTCAGACACAGATTACAGGAAAGAACTAAAGTGTTTCATCAGGAAACCCTTCACCTCCATAGATGGAAGCAAATTGATTCTTCCCACCAACTAAAGCACCACCTATTGCCTCAAAAAGCTCAATCAGACGCTGAATTTATTGAACAAGATTAGATCTCTGCCTCGAAACAACCGAAGAGTTATTTCTGCCAGGAATTTAATGAAAAAATGTCCGCAGAATAACCTTAACACTGCACAGAGCCTCAAAGGTCAACAAAAGCTCCTTCCGGGCTTACTTCATAAGTGTAAACCCATTAATGCAGCGGAACACCTGTATGATTTCTTCATCGGGCCTCTCAGTGCCAAGAAGACATTAATTATGCATTAATTGTATCTGAGATCTTTTCATCAGATCTCACCTCCTCATCCTTCTATAAATACTTCAGTAGAAGATGAGTGAGAGGTTGGATTGTTTGGTTGTTAATGTAATCGGTAAAAAAACATTGTAATTGTAAGCGAGCTAAAGACTCTTGATTGTAAATAGTCATTTCATTGGCTCTTGGAGCTCTGCTTGTAACAAATAAGTTAGGTTGTGAAAGAAAGATGAATTAAAACACTGTATTTGAAGATTGTAACTGGTTTGGAGCATCAATACAAGCTGATTTATGGGATCATGGTCTATGTTGACGGTGATGTTATTCTCATTATAACTTGTTATTTTGTTTCTTTTTTCATTATGTTTCATTTTCTACTATAAAGAATAGTTTAAACAATGTTAGGACCTACTGCATATCAGTAACCTTCTCTGGCTGAGAAATATTTATTTAAATGTTTTCTTTCAAGCGTATTGTTAGGGTCATTGGAATTTAGTTCAACCATAGGAATGTTGACGTTCCCCTCGTCCTAATGTCTTAAAAATTTGGATGTTATTTTTAAATGTTACTTTCAATATATGTTGTGTGAGGATGAACTGAGGAAATCAAGGTTAGCCCTGAGTCCCTTTCTTATTTGCCCAACTATTTGATTGTTTCCCTTAGGATGTGTTAAAAGCTAACTAGTTTCGAAGTACTTATCAGATCTTAGACCATTCTGTGTTATCTTTGTGTTTCCCTTTGTTTTTATATGTTTTCTATTAGAAGTGTATCAAAGGCTGGATAGTTTCAAAGCACTTACCAGATCCTAGTTTGCTTCTATGTTTTTCTTAAGTGCCTGGTCAAAGGCTGGCTAGTTTCAAAGTACTTACCAGATCCTGGGCTGCTCTTTGTTCTGCATCTGTCATTTCCCTTTCTTATTGTATCACTCCATTCCATAAATCAAACTTTAAGAGATCCTTAGGCATAGATGACTTGCCCCATAGATCACTCTTGAACCTGAATGTTTAAATTAAATTCTCTTATGACTCCATAGCCCAATGGACTGAAACTTGCCATCAGCTTTCTTCTTGATCAAAGCTTACTCTTTTGCTTGCAACTTCTCACCTTTGAACCTGTTTGCATATAGATCTTTCCGCCTCAGACAGCAACTATGTTCAACCATCCGAAAAAACCAAACAAACCCTTGAACCTCATAACTAGCCTAATATCATTACCCTAAACTTCAAAGACAATATCCATCTTTGTACATATTGGAGTGATCCCTCTCCGGATTCAGGAGGGCTAGATCCTAGAATCCCAAAGTTGGTTGAAACGATGTTAACTCTGTGATCGGACTTTGCCAATCTTGCTTATTACAGAGATCTAACATTTCTGGTGACTCCGCTGGGGACTCCTTACACAGAAACTTCAGAAGACCTTGAGAGTAAAAAGCAGCCTTTTCAAGTACTACCAAGAAATGGTAATCATGATGAAACTTGTTTGAATCAGTGATAAACCAGGCCAGCCCTAGGATTCTCTTAAGTTTTATCTAACCTTGAAAAATAAGTTAGCTTAGTCATAAGAGTAGACTGTCTTTGTCTCATAACAGTAGCTAAGTTTTGAAGCAAAGTTAGGACATTATTAGAAACCACTAATAAAAACAATTCAGAAAAATACCAAAAACATTTCAGATTGGTAGTAAAACACTCGTTTTTAATATCTTGTTTACATTTTTGATGTGCTTTACTCTATACTCTTAAGACAGAGTCTGGAAAGGGCCATGTAGCCTCTGGATCTCATCCTCTTTTGGAGGTGACATATCTGGTGAATGCCCTCCCAGTCAATCTCTGGTTAGAGTTTATTGTGCTTTGAGATACCCTTGAAAAGGAATGTTTCACAAACACTGTGGTGGACAGTGTACTCCTTTGAAAACACTCTAGACTTTCCACTTGGCGACTCCACAATCCTCAACAGACCCTAAGACTCCACTGGGAAGAACCCTTGTCATCACAACACCCTTCAAACCTAGTTAAAAGGCTGTAGGAGTAGAATTGAGAAAAAATATTAGTTGACCTTTCGAAGGTTGTCATATCTGGTTGAACTTTTCTTATTTTTTGGGTCTAAAACTTAGCATAGTAGCTCCTGGAAAGATTCATACCAGAGCCCACCCTGACCCTGATCCACCTGAAATAGTTGATAACCCTGAAGCAATCCTTAGGAAGTCTCCTAGGATAGAATCTTCAACTGTTTTCAGATCATCCCTAAGAGCTAATTCAGTCCCTGAAAATCTTTCAGCTCTTCAGAAATCACAAACTGACTTATTAAACCCATTCAGGACTAGGTCATTTGGTGATTTAGAACAGCTAGCTTCTGAGCCTTCACTTTCGTCTCCTGAAACAAGTGAGCCCCTTGGGCATAGAGAATCAACACCTCCTGATTTACATTTGCTACATAATCTAGGTGTCTCCCATCCAAGATCAGCTCAGCAATCTTCTGTTGTCCCATCCACTTCTGTTCATCCTTCATCCATTGTTCAAACCACTCCACTTCAACCCACACCTCATCTTGTAAATCCACCACATATCATGGCAGCATGGTATGCTCCCTTAGTCCTTCCTGCACCACTAGTCAATCTTCCACAGGACTATCAGTCCAAAATTTCATTATATGATGCTAGCAATACTATAACAGCATCTCAACATGTGGACAAGATGAATGACTACTTTGACAGAAATGAAATTGATGATGATTCTGTCAAGCTTAGACTATTTGCTCAAAGTTTAGGGGGAGAAGCAAGAAAATGGTTTAAAGGTTTAGCCCCTCACAGTATCAATGATCTCCAAGAATTCCATCAAACATTCTTAAACAAATGGGAAGTAAGGAAGAATCCTCTCCGAGTTCTAGCTGACTATAACAATCTTCATAGGAACCCTGGGGAAAGTGTACAAGCTTATTGTACCAGGTTTAACAGTGTATATAATGCACTTTCACCTGAACTGAAACCTCCTCAGGGCTCAACTTTAAACAAATTTCCTGAAGGGTTTGATCCTGATATGACATATTCACTCAGGGAAAGAGTTTTTGCAACCCTTGAAGACATGCAAAGAGGTTCTCTTTCTGTAGAAGTTAACCTTATGGAGAAGAGAGCAAGAATGAAAGCTGAAAAGAGAGTGTCTTTTAGAGAGGAATCTACCCTTTCTACTTCAAGCTCAAAAATGGAAAGAATGATGGAAGAAATGATGAAGAAAATGAGCATTCTAGACAGAGCCCAAGCAAGTCTAAATCAAAACGCTCCTCAAAACAGAAACCAAAACCAGAATCAGAATATTAGAAGGAATCAACCTTTAAACAGACCTAGGGAAGATGATCAGCAGATCACTCCTCCCTTTCATCAAAACTATTTGAGTGAGGTTGAGGAAATAGATGAAATAACAGAGGATAATGATATAAACTTATTTGGGGTAGATGATGATAGCTTCGAGGTTCATTATGATGGAAAAGAGGGTCTTTACACACCCTATGACGACAAAAGAGACGATAACGAAAATTACTATCAAAACATGGAAAACGCTGTCATAGAGCTTTCAAAGGAATATGAACTAAGAAGAAAATATAATCAACAAATCCCCAACAATAAAACCTCTGACAAGCCTTCTCAAAACAGCACTGCAACCAAGTCTAAAACAATCAAACAAAAAGACAAAACAGTGGTTGTTAATTATGGTAGTGGTAAAGGGAAAGAAGCTCAAAATATTGAAAAACAGAGTGCAAACATTAGCAGTACTAACACCCCGGCTAGTACTCCTGGTAAAACAACTGTTTCAACCATAGATAAAACAAATCAGCAAGCTATTATTGCTGATAAAACGACAGTAAACAAGGCTGAAATCAATGTTTTAAAGAATCAAAACCTTTTTAGCTTGGAACAGGAAATCTCAAAGATCAAAATTTATGTTCCTTTGACTCAGTTAGCTGCCCAACACGTATATAGGTCCAAAATTTTGAAGGCTTTAAACTTAGAAGATAATGAAGATACACTCAATCTTAATGATGACCAACCAGAGCTTATTTTTGGTCCAAAGATTGAAGGTAAATTCCAAGAGGGTCCTGTCCCTCCCTTTTACGTAAGCTTAAACATTCATGACAAAATTCTGCACAATGCTATGCATGACTCGGGCGCTTCCCATAATTTAATGCCAAAAGCCGTAATGGAAAGCCTGGGTCTTGAAATTACCAGACCTTACAAAGACTTGTACTCCTTTGACTCAAGCAGAGTTAAATGTCTAGGATTGATAAAAGATCTTTGTCTTAACTTAGCCCAAATTCCAGCCAAATGTTTAGTCATGGATGTTGTTGTGGCTGATGTACCCCCAAAGTATGGAATGCTTTTATCAAGATCTTGGGGGGCTAAGTTACAAGGAACTATGCAAATGGACATGACCTATGCGACTATCCCTGTTTTTAATCAGACTAGAAGACTTTATAGGGAGTCACATATGCAATACACAGTGACAAGTCAAGACCGGCCTCAAAACTCTCCTTTGTATGCTGTTAGTACGGGCCTTTATTCTTTCATCATGTTTAATGATGAAACACTTACAGGACAAAGCATTTCAACAGAATTAACGGCCGAAACGGAGAAAGAGAAACACAACGCTGAATGGCCGACACAATCTATTGTATCTGAAAATCCTAGCGAACCAAACACAGGTCTTGGACTACAAGTCATCAATCCATTAAACTTAAAGCTTAATAGTCAAGAGGGCAACCCTCAACCCGACGAAAAACTTGAGGAATCAAATCATATAAATCCCATTCACCAAACTGAAAAAGTTCCTCTCTGGACTATGTATTTTCATGGGTCATGCACCAGAACAAATGCCGGTGCAGGTGTCTGGATTACTAACACTAAAAACAATCATACAGAATGTATCTCATGTAAATTAAACTTTCAGTGTTCCAACAACATCGCAGAATATGAATCCCTCCTCTTAGGCCTGCATCTCTTGAAAAAGCTAGGTGCCAAAAGAATTAATAAATATGGGGATTCTGAATTAATCATTAGGCAAGTCAACGGGGAATATAATGCAAATCACCCCAGACTTAGGGCCTACAGGAACGATGTCATGGATCTTTTAAAAACATTTGAGGAGTCCAACCTGACTTTTGTCCCAAGAAAAAGAAATATTGCAGCCCACAATTTAGCCTTTGCTACTAGAACCTGCCCAGTGCTATATGATGACACATCTCAGATTAAATTCAGACCAGCTGTCCCGGATAACAAGAAATATTGGTAGGTGTTTGATAGAGATAAACAAATAGAAGACTTCATGCAATTCAGAAATGAGTTTGAACTTCATAGTTTGGATTCAGATTATGAGACAGATTGCAGTGAAGAAAATTTTCTTGGTGAAGAAGAAACGTCTCCTGAGCTTATAGACATTAACCTTCAGACTAGAAAACTTAGAAACCAAACAGAATTGAGTGCAGAATCTAAAACAGAATAGTTGGAAACTCTGCATTCCAAAGATGATAGTTTGCCGAAGGGTTTGGCCCCACTAGAAGAACTGTTTGATTTTAATGATGTGGCCAATAAACCTAAACTGGAACCTGTAGAAACTGAGGTAGAGGAATGCAATATAGGCAGTGAAGAAAAACCGAAAATGATCAAACTGCCCAAAACTTTGCCAGCTCACATTAAACTCAAATACTTAGAGTTGTTTAAAGAATTTTCTGATGTTTTCGCGTGGAGTTATGAATATCTTAAGTCCTATGACACTAAAATAATACATCACAAAATCCCTCTTAAAGAAAACCAAAAACCATTCAAACAGAAACTGCGCAGAATAAACCCTGTCTAGTTACCATTGGTTAAAAGGGAAATTATGAAGATGCACGATGCTGGTATTATTGTCCCTATTAGATATTCCGAATGGGTATCTAATCTGGTGTCTGTTAGGAAAAAGACATGAGAAATCAGGCTTTGTATAGACTTCAGAAATTTAAACAAAGCTTCATTAAAGGACAACTACCCTTTGCCCAATATGGATCACATTTTACAAAGGGTGGTGGGGTCTAAAAGAATTTCTTTGCTAGATGGCTATTCAGGGTATAATCAAGTCTTAGTCCACCCTGATGATCAATTAAAGACAACTTTTACTACACCATGGGGTACTTTCATGTATGTGAAAATGCCTTTTGGTCTAATGAATGCTGGAGCAACCTTTCAGAGAGCCATGGACATAGCATTCTCGGAAGAATTGGGCTTCTTCATCATTATCTATCTTGATGATGTCACTGTGTTTCAAAAAACGGATGAAGAGCACTTAGAACATTTGAGGAAAGTTTTCGAGAAGTGAAAAAAGTTTGGAATATCTTTAAACCCTAAGAAGACTTTATTTGGTCTCCAAGAAGGTAAACTCCTTGGGTACATCATTTCAGAAGAGGGCATAAAGATAGATCCAAAAAGGATTGAGGCCATATTGCAAATCTCTCATCCTCGAAACATCAAAGAGTTGCAGTCTTTCATTGGAAAGATCAACTTTTTGAGAAGGTTCATCCCTAACTTGGCTGACCTCCTTAAGAATATCACAAACATGTTGAAGAAGGAGCAAGGGATAAAATGGACCTTGGAAGCAAAGACATCCTTTGAGCTGGTAAAACAACCGTTAACCAAAACACCAGTTCTCATAAGTCCAGATTTTTCAAAGGATTTTTATATCTTCTCATTTGCATCAGAACATACCATAGCTGCTGTCCTTTTACAGAAAAACCCACAAGGACAAGAGCAGCCTATTGCATTCTTTAGCAAGGCGTTCAGGGATGCTCCTTTGAAGTATAACATTATGGAGAAGCAGGCTTTTGCTTTGGTTAAAGCATTGAAAGACTTCAGAGTATACATCCTGCACTCACACATTATTGCCTTTGTTCCAAATTCAGTTGTTAAAGACATTCTAATGCAGGACCCAGATGGTAAGAGAGGTAAGTGGATTGTTGTTATTCTTGAATATGATTTAGAGATTAAACCCACTAAGCTCATCAAAGGCCAAGGTTTAGCTAGATTGATGGCTGAATCAAATTGTGAATTTCTTGATATTAACATGATTAATTCTTCGGATAACCAAGAAGAATTCTCGACTCCCATTATTGAAGACCATTTTGTGAATTCTCCTTGGTATACTGATATTATTTATGTTTTGCTTAATCTGAAGAAACCTCCTGGTTTATCAAAGACAAAAGAAAGATTCCTAAAGTTAAAAACTGTGAACTATTGCATTATTGATAATTGTCTTTATTGGAAAAATGCAAGTGGTGTATTGCTTAAATGTTTGCCTGAGTTTGATGCAGAAAATATTAAGCAGGAATTCCATGAAGGAGAGTGTGGAGGCCATTTATATTGGAAGTCAACAACCAACAAAATTTTGAGGGCTGGTTTCTATTGGCCCACTCTTTTTTCCGATGTTCATAAGATGACCACCACTTGTCACAAATGCCAATTATTTGAAGGGAAGAGAAAATTACTACCCCTGCCTCTGCATCCAATCACTGTTGAAGCCCCTTTCCAACAGTGGGGACTTGACTTCATAGGAGAAATCCATCCACCATCTTCTGCCCAGCATAGATAGATTCTCACTGCCACCGAATACTTCACTAAGTGGATAGAAGCCATTCCTTGTAGGCAGGCCAATGATTCAGTTATCATAAAATTCATGGTGACTAACATCCTCTCCAGATTTGGCTGTCCTATCAAGATCATCACAGATAATGCATCAGCATTTGGATCAAAGAAGATGGTTGAATTCTGTCACAAATATCAGATAACATTGGGACACTCCACAGCCTATTACCCTCAAGGTAATGGACTTGAAGAATCGTCCAATAAAAGCCTAGTGAACATAATCAAGAAACTATTGGAAGACAATAAGAAGTCTTGGCACACGAAGCTGATCCATGCACTTTGGGCTGACCGATTAACTTTGAAAAAATCTATTGGTATGTCACCCTTCCAGCTTGTGTATGGTACAGATGCAATTTTTCCTAACAGCCTTGGTGTACCAGTTATGAAGATAATTCAAGAGTTGCAGACTGAAGAAAATGACATAACTAGAAGAATAAATCAAACCATTCATCTTCAGCAAACCAGGGAGGAAGTGTATAACAAAGCATTGCAGAAGCAAGACAAAATCAAGAAGATATTTGATAGAAGGACAAAGGCCAGCAATTTCAAGATTGGGGACAAAGTTCTAAAGTGGGACTCAAGGAGGGAAGACAAGGGAAAGCACGGAAAATTTGACAACCTATGGCTTGGCCCTTACTCAATTCATTCAGTTGTTGGAAACAATGCATTCTTCTTACAAGAGCTGAATGGGACAAAATTGTTTGGGGGTCCTGTCAATGGTAGGGTCCTTAAACATTACATCTCTTAATCCCTTTTTATGTTTCGAAGCCTTTTTACCTTTTCCATTGTAAAACATTTCATCCACCATTGCATTCAAAGTTAAAAAAAAAAAAAATACAAAAACAAAGAAAAAATGAAAAGAGGGCAGGAATCAAAACGAGAAAGGCAGAGCCGCATGCCAAATAGAAATAAATCTAAAAGTGTGCTAGCTCAAATGCCACTCCTCAAAACACACTTCTAGTTAGTCAAACTGTTTAATCTTGACTAATTAGCTTTCAATTTTCTGCTGATAGGATAGTGAATTCGATTTGCCAAACTGTTCAATCTTGGCTTATCAGTAGATAGAGTTAGGTTAGAAATAAAGGTTCAAACATGTTCAAAATCTGAACCTAAGTTTCCAAAAGAGAAATGACTCAAAACTATTTTAAATTCTGGGTCAGAGAATGTAAAGATCTGGTTCTAATTTGCTCAAAATCTGAATCAGATATCAAGGAAGAGACAACTCAAAACAAAAGCCAAAACAGAGTTGTCAAAATAAGAGAAGGCCATGATGAGAAACTTTCAGATCTTAAGCCTTCCATTTTTGTTTTTAATTTTCTGCAAATAATAATCTATGTGCAGCTTGTTCTTATGCCATAGATCACAACAAGTCAAACAGCTCAATATTGACTTGACTGTTTTTAAATTTTATGTTGTAGAATTTAGAGAATGAAAGTTTGTTGGATTGTGTAATCCCAATAGACAGTAGATTAGGTAGAGAAAAATCTGAACTCAACTGTTTAATTTAAGTTCAGGGAGGAATAAGGAATAGAAATAGACTCAATTTCCTGCTTTCAAAAGAATAAAATGTTGTGAATAGAGTCTGCCAATCCAAGTGCACTCTGATGAAGAAAAAATGTTAGATCAGTAGGATTGGGTAGGTAGAAATTTGTATTGATGAAATTCATGTTTCCTGCATGACTGATATTATTTTTCCAGAGAAAAGCAAGAGCAAGCAATGGGTCCGGTACCAGTCAGCATCCCAGAGAAATCAAGTTTGAATTCTTGATACCTTCAAGAAGGCATCATCCCCAAGTGGAGCCGCTGTTAGCCACCCATATTTTCCCATCATGTCAGCTGGTGGCTAAATATTTCTTACAGCCTTCAAGAAACAAATTCAGTCCTGAAATTTTTGGTGCTTGAAGTCTTTTTAGTGAAACCATAAACTGCTGGTTAGATCTTCATACCTTCCTTCTCCAAGCCTCTGATATCCTACAAAAATCCAGGTCAAATACTGTTTCATTTTCTTTTTCCCCTCCATTTATTCTAATTTGCATCATCCTTCATTTTTCTTTTCTTCCATGAAATCCCTACAATTCATATGTTCTCCCTTGATCTCTTCATGAAGTTCATTTCCTAAGATTAATAACTCCCTTTTTGATCTTATCCGAGCCTTGTTTTCCCTTTCAAAACATTGAAAGAACCACGAGGAATGCATAAATTCTATGAGAAAGGTCCTCAGCCCCCGCAGGCTAGGCCCCTGGCTTTTCCTCCCATGTACCTGAGTGCCGGGACCAACTGCTCAGTCCTTGGGCGCTAGACCAAAAGCACGACCTCTCTCTGTCTATTTTCCTTTGAAAAACCCGAAAACCCATTTTTCTAAAGTTTAACGGGAGAGATTTTAAGGCACGTGTTTCAAACTATCACGATGAACCAGAGCTGTCGATCTGCTCCCCAGATCCGACGGAGTGGAGCACACCCCCTCTTGGTAGACCCCTTTCCCCCGCGCATTTTCCAGAAAACCGCAGTTTCCATTCCGCACCGCCTTTCGAGCCAGGGTGGTTTTCTCCCGTCGGCCAGCGATTCCATACGTTGGCCGACACGTGTCCCCGCCACTGGGTCGAAACCGCCGTGCCACCACCTCCTCCCGCGCGCTAATCTTCGTACCATAGCCACGCGGCGGAATTTACCTCCGCCGTCCGATCTAAGCCCTCCCATCCGACGGATGCCGCTCGCCTCACTTGCCCGACCTTTAACGAACATGCGTGCCCGTTAAACCGTCCATCACGTGTCCAAAACTCAATCTCCGCCGTCGATCTCTGCAGATCGACGGCTATTATTCGTCCTTCTGATTCCATCACCCGGTCAGACATTCTCCCGCTGACTTCCTGTCGCCCGGTCCCGACCGTTGATCTCTGCAGATCGATGGTCCCGATTTGATCTTTCTTCAACTTTTCCCGACCACCCAGGTTTTAATCTTAGCCATTGGATGATGCCATCCAATGGCCCGCGTTCCTCCACACGTTCCCCAAAGCAGATCGGCCTATAAATTGGATTTTTACGTGTTTTTTGTATTTTGTAGGGTTAAGATCATTTTTTCGTGTTTTTAATGGAAATTCCGGACCAAGAGGGTGACGATCCTCTGCATTTTGATTTCTCCAAGGAAATCACTTACAGAGTTAATTTCCACGTCCATTCAATGTTTCCATGGGCATTGATGCCTTTCCTCGCCTGCGCAGCCCTACACAATGAAGAAATCGTGAAAATAAACGCAAAAAAAGGGTATCAGAGATTGAAGACCAGAGATGAGCCGGAATATCAGATTAATGGGGATTAAGGCTAAGACGGCTATCTAATGCCTAATCCCCGCTCTCAGACACAGATTATAGGAAAGAACTAAAGTGTTTCATCAAGAAACCCTTCACCGCCATAGATGGAAGCAAATTGATTCTTCCCACCAACTAAAGCGCCACCTATTGCCTCAAAAAGGTCAATCAGAGGTTGAATTTATTGAACAAGATTAGATCTCTGCCTCGAAACAACCGAAGAGTTATTTCTGCCAGGAATTTAATGAAAAAATGTCCGCAGAATAACCTTAACACTGCACAGAGCCTCAAAGGTCAACAAAAGCTCCTTCCGGGCTTACTTCATAAGTGTAAACCCATTAATGCAGTGGAACACCTGTATGATTTCTTCATCGGGCCTCTCAGTGCCAGGAAGACATTAATTATGCATTAATTGTATCTGAGATCTTTTCATCAGATCTCACCTCCTCATCCTTCTATAAATACTTCAGTAGAAGATGAGTGAGAGGTTGGATTGTTTGGTTGTTAATGTAATTGTTGAAGCATTGTAATTGTAACTGAGCTGAAGACTCTTGATTGTAGATAGGATTTCATTGGCTCTTGGAGCTCTACTTGTAACAGATAGGTTAGGTTGTGAAGAGAGATGGATTAAAACATTGGATCTAAAGATTGTAACTGGTTTGAAACCTCAATACAAGCTGATTTATGGGATCCTGGTCTATGCTGATGGTGATGTTATTCTCACTGTAAATTGTATTTCATTTCTGTTTTCAATTTGTTTCACGTTCCACTATAAAGAACAGTTTAAATAGGGTTAGGGCTTAATGTATATCAGTAACCTCCTCTGGCTGAGAAATCTTTATTTAAATGTTTTCTTTCAACTGTGTTATTTAGAAATGATTTAATTTAGTTCAAGCATAGGAATGCTGGCGTTCCCTCGTCCTATTGTCTTAGCTGGATGTTATTTTTTAAATGTTACTTTCAATATATGTTGTGGGAGGATGAACTGAGGAAATCAAGGTTAGCGCTGAGTCCCTTTCTTATTTTCCCAACGATTTGATTGTTTCCCTTAGGATGTGTTAAAAGCTGACTAGTTTCAAAGTACTTATCAGATATTAGACCATTATGTGTTATCTTTGTGTTTCCCTTCATTTTATATGTTTTCTATTAGAAGTATATCAAAGGCTGGATAGTTTCAAAGCACTTACCACATCCTAGTGTGCTTCTATGTTTCTCTCAAGTGCCTGGTCAAAGGCTGGTTAGTTTCAAAGTACTTACCAGATCCTGGGCTGCTCTTTGTTCTGCATCTGTCATTTCCCCTTTCTTATTATATCACTCCATTCCATAAATCAAACTTTAAGAGATCCTTAGGCATAGATGACTTGCCCCATAGATCACTTTTGAACCTGAATGTTTAAATTAAATCCTCTTATGACTCCATAGCCCAATGTACTGAAACTTGCCATCATCTTTACTCTTGATCAAAGCTTACTCTTTTTCTTGCAACTTCTCACCTTTGAACCTGTTTGCATATAGATCTTTCCGCCTCAGACAGCAACTATGTTCAACCATCCGAAAAAACCAAACAAACCCTTCAACCTCATAACTAGCCTAATATCATTACCCTAAACTTCAAAGACAATATCTGTCTTTGTACATATTGGAGAGATCCCTCTCCGGATTCAGGAGGGCTAGATCCTAGAATCCCAAAGTTGGTTGAAACGATGTTAACTCTGTGATCGGACTTTGCCAATCTTGCTTATTACAGAGACCTAACACAACCTATGACCTCCAACCTCAGAAAGGGGTGGCCAGTCAGTGGTCAAAAGTCCGGACATTCTTCATATAATGTGCATTGTAGTAGATAACATGAGGCTGATGTGAAGCATAGTCAGTTTTATTATTAAATGCATTTTAAATCTAAATTTCAGTATTAAATTAAATTAATTTTATTATTATTATTATTATTATTATTATTAAATTTAATTAATATAACAATAATAAATATAAGTTAAATAAATAACAACAATAATAATAGTAATATTAATAATACTATTTATTCCAATAATATTAATTAAATTTATAATAATTAAATCTACATTTAACAACAATAATTAAATTTAAATTTAATAATAGTAAAAATAATAATATTAATACTATTTTTTTTGGTAAGCTTGACAGTACATTTTCATCATGCCCAATATATCACTTCGATCAAGGCAATGAATTGAACAAGGGACTTCACATCAAGGAGTGCCTTAACAAAGCACCCAATCACCATCTATCCAAGACACCTTAGACAATTTTAATAATAATAATTATTATAATGATAAATCTATATTTTAAGTATAATAATAAATCTATATTTTAAGTAATTATAATAATAAATATAAAATTTGAGTAATTAATAATAATAATATGTGCGGTGTATTTCAACCACATTTACCAATGTGGTTATGGATGTGATTGATTGATATATGCCTATTAACATACTAGCACACCACATTTATTAAATAAATGTGGTTGTGCTAGTATATATTCAATTAATTTTTTTTTAGTTTAACGTTTTTAAATATTAAATTTCAATATTATATTAAATATGTTCATATAATTATTAGAACAAATTTTTAAAAAAAATTATATATCACATTTTTTTAAGAAATATAAATTTTAAATTTTAAAAATTATAAAATATAGTTAAATTTGCATAATGTGCACTAAAATTCAATTCACATTAATATAATATAAAAACAAGGAGCTATGTTTGGAGATAGCTAATCTATATTGGGTATACAATCTCTTGGTGAATGAATATATCAACCGCACACCAATCTAGGAAGCTAACTAGTTGGAGAGAATCTCTTTACCAACTAGACCTTAACAAACTCCTGAACACTAGGAACAAACTCATATACATAGAAAATATCACAACTAAGACAAGTAGGAATTTTATTTTCCAAGTTCCTCTCTTAATGACTACTTTTCTCGATCTCAATAAGCAGAGTCTAGTTGTGGTCTTTGTGTTTAGAAACATGATCAAAAAGAATATTTTGATGTCCATATAAAGGAAAAACCATCTATTGCAATTCATGGGTACCAACCGCTGCAACCATCAGTCTACTAGGAATTCATTTGTGTACATGGTTCAATCAACCAATATATCTACCTACACATACCTATACCTGTAAATCCCCCACTGTCATTATCAACCTGGGTTTTCTCTAATTACCCGTAACCATGTAGTGAGTTTTATCAGCTTACCCTAAACCATGCTTAAGGTTTTTTCGGCTAACCCTAAACCATGCCAAGGGTTTTCTCGGCTAACCTTAAAACATAGTATAGAAATCCCAATCCACTTCCTCTCACACTTTTGGTTTTTGGGTTACCACAAACCTACACTTACAAAGTGGTTTAAAGATAACCACAAACTCTATGGGGGTACACTTACATTGCCACTGACATAGGTACATGCAATTACACATTTTTCAAGGGCCACTACAAAACATCATAGACTTGATTACTAATACATGTATGTGAGACATAATAGACCTTAATCGCGATTCTATTCCATAAACTCACACAAAATTTTGCATAGTTTTCCATCATCCTTTAATCTTTGATGTAGCTCTGACCACTCTCCTCTGATACCATCTTCATTGTCATGTTTTCATCATATCAAGTAGTCAATAATTCCTGCAAATAAGTGTGTCTATTGCTAGAATAGACAATTACAATAGAGAATTAAACTAATGACAATAGTTTGTCATACTAATTGTGACAACAACAACAACAACAAACATCCAAATTCTCTTAACCAAATATCAATAATTTTTGTACGACTTAATACATTGTATAACTGACTTTGACCAAACTTAATTATAGATTTGTAGCGAAGAGTTGAACCCTCATTGTTCCACCACAAATGAAAAAATTCTATTAGATATTTTCAATATTGTCATTCAGTGGAAGCTGAGACCAAATACAACCCTCGTCTTAGCACATTATCGTCGGTGTCCATAGCATCCACGCTCACCACACCAATTTCAATTTTTCCACAATGACTGTGGATTGTTTGACAATGCTCTGAAATGTCTTCAACTAAGTGATCTAACCAACAACATGTTTTGTAGAGTGAGATCACATATGCTTTAACGAGCTAAGAAGTAGCTAGGCCGATTGATCCTTTCCATTAATAATGTACCCAAAATGGTCAGAGGTGCCAAATAGGTATAATCCACTAAACAGTGTGACATGAACAACAATCTTAGTGGCCTATTGTGGGTCACGCGTGACAACACTTACCGGTCTCACGATCATCTACCTCTACAGGGGATCGCTCTACCCAAAAGTAGGTACAAAATAAAAAATACAACGCAAATAATGATCCAACCGATACTTCTCTCCAAAATATCACAAGGAACCACTAACATGGGATTTGAACTAGAAACAATGTAACTCAAATGGTGTGTTTCTCCATACACAAAAAAAAACAGGTTTCCACGATGTTCAACTCAATTAGTGTTCAGTACTCTTTAGGTTAATGCGCCTCACCGAAATGATTCTTCAACCAGGCCACTGCACCAAGCTTCCCCTGAGGTCAAACTATGTGACCTCTCTCAAAAAGAAAAAAAACAGAATGACTCTGTTGGTGACCAATTTCAACTGTCCAAATGTTAGGACAACCAATGCAGATATACTCTTCGAGAGTCTTGATAAAATAGGCACACAAATGTATCCTCATGCATACGTACGATTGGCTCTCTATTTCTCTCAACCATAATTCACATAAATATAATATAAATACAAGGAGCTATGTTTCGGGATAACTAATCTATCTTGGACATACAATCTCTTGGTTGAGTGAATATCTCAACCACACACCAATCTAGGAGGCTAACTAGTTGGAGAGAAGCTCTCTACCAACTAAACCTTAACAAATCCTAAAGACTAGGAACAAACTTATGTACATAGAAAACATCACAACTAAGATAGGTAAGAATTATATATTTCAAATTATATTAACATAATAAACCATAATTTATTATAATATAGATATTAATTATATAAAATATAAATTTTCCTTTATTGATCTTCAACTTATTTGGAATAAAATTTTAAATGTATTATTATATAGGACAATTATTTTAATTAATATTTTGATTTTTAATTTAACATTTTTTTTCAAATATTAATGATTTTTTTAAGCCATTTATTATGCCATTTATTAAATACAGCTTGAGTGGGCCTAATGGTTAAGTGCATGCATTTCCTCCTAAGAGGTCACAAGTTCAAAACTAGAGGGGTGTAGAGTATGTATGCCTTCCTAGACTTAGCAGTCAAATCCTTGTACGAAAATGGGTCTCTTGTCCCACAAACAAGGGGGTCTCATACACCAATTTGGTGTCTTGGTCATGACCTTAAAATTGGATAATAATAATAATAATAATAATATGTGAAAGTGGGTCTCTTGTCCCACAAACAAGGAGGTCTCATACACCAATTTGGTGTCTTGGTCGTGACCTTAAAATTGGATAATAATAATATGTGAAAGTGAGTCTGTTGTCCCACAAACAAGGGGGTCTCATACACCAATTTGGTGTCTTAGCCGTGACCTTAAAATGAGATAATAATAATAATAATAATATGCACATCTATATTTCTAGTATTCTCATATTTTAAAACCTCAACATAAATATAAAGTAAAATTATTAAAAATTAACTAAAATATATTAAAGTATTAGAAAACTATATTTAAAGTATATATAAACATATAACAGGTTAATTGTATTTCACATAGTTATATTTATTTGTATTAGTAAATATTTTAAGTTGAGAAATTTAAAATATATTATTAAAAAATTAAAAATAATAAATTTGAGAGAATTGAAATTTTAAAATTTATTAATGAATTTCTTCTTTTTAATTTAATTTCGAAACAACTCCTAAAGTTTCACAAATATTTAATTTTGATACATTGTACTAATAATTGTGATCAAGTATGTGAGTCGGCGCATATTGTCCTTATTGCATCAAGTGTAGTATAGTTGATTTGTTGTGCAAAGAGTCTCATTTTACACCCAATATGATCCCAATTTTACAACCCAATACGACCCCCAACATAAAAATAAAATTAGAAATCTAAATAATGTTTATGTCCCTCTATGTAATAAATAATAAAAAAATATATAAATAATTAATGTCTACCCTAAATAAAAATGAAAATAACTAGATATACAATTTTCTCATTGAATTTCAATGGATCATAAATTTAACTTCAACAAATTTTTTTACCACATTACAATTTCAAAATAGGTAAAATTTGAAACAAATTTGCTCTTTACTAAAGCCAATCCATTTTTTAAATCAAATTAAAAAATTTAATCCAACACAAAGAATCCAAAATCTTGCTCCAAAATCTTTTAATTTTTCTTTTAATTAATTACTTATAAAATGAATATCTGAAAAGAAAACCATATCCTATGGATATATTAAAGTCTATATAGACATAAATATTTCCATGTCAAAGTTGTAATATGGTTAAATATAAGATTTTTGTGAGCCATAGTTTAGAATAATGTGTCTTTCCGATTAATCACATTGTTAGGATTTTGTCAACGTTTGGATCCAACTAATGTGGTTCATCCTTAGGACAAAGTGAATCGATCTTAATGAATAAATAGTGTCAATGCATCATTCCCGGTTATAACCGTTGAACACTAGCCCATAAAAACTAATTGTTAAAAACTAGTCATTATTAACTAATTAGTTATTTGTTAGGAAATAATATTAAATTATTATATGTTAAGATAATTTAATAAGAGGTTGGTTAATGAATAATACAGAAATTGTTGTTATAAATATGCCAGATAATTGACCTTAATGAATAAATAGTATATATGCCTCATTCCCGATTATAGCCATTGAACACTGGCCAATAAAAACTAGTTCTTAAAAACTAGTTGTTACTAGCTAATTAGTTATTTGTTAGGGAATAATATTAAATTATTATATGTTAAGACAATTTAATAAGAGGTTGGTTAATGAATAATCTAGAAATTATTAATAAATATGCCATATATATATATAATAGCGTAATACAAGAATTTAATAACAAATATTTAAATAAAAAGTGGTTAGAAATTATTATTTTTATTCTTAATAAAAGTTCAAAAATATAAAAGTAAAAATAAAATATAAATATAAAGATAATAAAAATCCACACCAAAGGGGATTCGATAATCAACACGAGGGGGAGAGAAATCATCTAAAGAGAGGTGGAGTCCAGCTCTTACTCAATTTCCACCCATCATCCTTGTTGAGATTCTTAGCATGCCTTTCAATCTCAACAGCTTCCCTGAGCTTCCTATGGTGGAAGTGATCAACCTTGGCAATGACTTTGGAATCCTTAATGCATACAATGTGACATAATTTTTCAGCATGCTCTGCAAGAGCAGATGTGTGGGACTGATTGTGTCTAATGTTTGTAGCATGCTCTTGGACTCTTTCTCTAATGGATCAACCTGTTTCCCTAATATAGGGAGTACCACAGGAGCAAGGAACCACGTAAACACCTTTAAGGCATTTAGGGTCGATAGGATCCTTTGTAGATCCGAGAGAGTTTGTAATAGTACAGAGATGTTTGAAAGAAAAGGAGACATTATTCTTTGTAAGGACATGGGCAATTTTGTCCGAATTCCTTTAGATAAACGAGAGATGAACTTTGGAGATAGGATGAACTCGATAAGATTTTCCTCTTAACACTTTATAGGCTTTTTGAAAGGCCTTAAGGCCTTGAGATCTACTATATCTATTATTCTCAAATATTTCAATAATATGGGATTTTTCCAACTCTATGTGGTCGTCATCAGATATTCTTATAGCACGGGTAGCGAGAGTGAAAAGAACACCAAATTTATGTGCAGGAACATGATGAGAACTCACATGAAGATATTGTTCCATGTGAGTTTTCTTGTGAAAAACTTACTAGGAAATGCAACCATCATACATTCTGAAATGAAGGATATCCAAGAAGGGAATAAAACCATCCACTTCTACTTCCATTGTGGATTTGATGGAATCCGATTGGGAATTCAGGTGCCCAAGAAACAGTTCTAACTTTTCTCGACCATGGGGCTAGATGGCACAAGTATCATCCATGGACCTTTTCCATTTCCTAGGTCGAAATTGAGCTGAGGCTATGGCCTTCGCTTCAAAGTATTCCATAAATAAGTTAGCAATGATAGGGGAAAGAGGGGAACCCATAGCAACACCACAAGATTGCTCGTAGAACTCATCCTGGAAACTAAAAAAGGTTAATGTGAGACAGAGACCAACTAATTTAGACGTGTCTTGGTTAGAGATCTTCTTAGTGACATCAATGAATTCTTGGATGGGGATTTTGGTGAATAAGAACATAACATCAAAGTTGACTAATAAATCACCAGGTTCTAACTTGATGTACTTATATTCCTTAACAAAGGAAACTGAGTCCTTAACAAAGGAATTAGTGAGACTGACATGGGGTTTAAGGTTATGAGATAATAATTTAGCAAGATGATAAGAGGGACCACCTATTGTGTTAACAATAGGTCTTAAGTGGGCTCCATATTTATGAATCTTAGGAAGACCATAAATCTTAGGGGTGAGGGGATTTCTTTCAATGCACTTTCTAGAGAGAGGATTAAGGGAAGAATCTAATTAATGGCAAGGGAAACCTCCTTAGAAACTGATTTAAGGGGATTATTTTTAAGCTTAACACAACTATCACTATTGGACAAATGGTAAATCATGCATAATGAATATGTCACCTCCTGTGTCTGCCTTAAAGATGACAATGTCAGGGTTGTCCCTTAGGGATTTGAGGGCAAGAAACTCCTGCTTGCTCAAATTTCTTTTGGGATTCTTAGCCTTCCTAAGAATAATGGAACAATCTTGTATGATAACCACCTTAATGTTATCTGGAAGATCCCTAATGCCATACTCAATGTTACAAATAATGTCATCAATAGGAATCTTCTTGGGGGCAAGGGAAAAATTAAGCCCCTTATTAAGGAGACTGAAGAGAGAAGAGTCAAAATTCAAACTAGAAAGGTTAATAACATTTTTCATACCAGAAGAGAATTTATTATTAATATTATTATTAAAAACATCTTTATTTATATTGTTAATGTTGAGGTTAGTATTAATTATATTATTATTATGAATAATAATGTTATTAGTTTTATTCAACTTGATGTAGCTTTATTATAGATTTAAATATTCATATTAATATCATTATTAAATATAATATTAGTATTAATATATTATAATACTAATATTATTAAACTTAATAATTTTCAATTAATACAATATTAAATTTGTTACATTATAATATATATTAACTCTAGATATATATATGGGAGGTAAAAAAATAAATAGAGTGATAGAGGTGAAGAGATAGAGGAAGTAAGAGAAAGGGAGAGAGGGGATTTGAGAGAAAGGGGGAGAGAGAGAGGGATAGAGATATGGACTTGGAAGGAGAGAGAGTGAGGGGAGAAAAAATACAGAGAGATAAAAGTGGAGAGAAAGTGAGGGAGTGACAAGAGAGAGTGTGTATATTTGGCAGTGAGATAGAGAGACAAAGAAGGAGATATTGAGAGAAGAGGGGTAAAGAAGGGGAGAGGAGGGAGGGAGGGAGTTAGTGACAAAATTGGAGAGAGAGAGAGATAGAGAGATGGGTGGGGGGGGGGGGCGGTTGGAGGATGTGGGAGATAAAGGGATAAAGAGGGAGGAAGATAGCGAGGACGTGAGGGAGAGAAGGAGAGAGAGAGGGAGGGAGGTCAGAAGAAATAAACATAGAGAGAAAGGTGAAGAGAGATAGGGAGTGATAAGGGATATGGAGAGAGAGGGAGAGAGGAGTGTAGGAGGGAAGGGAGATAGAATGGGGGGGAGAGGGAGAGAAGGGGAAGAGAGATAGAGAGGGAGAGGAAGAGGGAGGGAGAGATAGATAGATATGGAGAAAGGGTTTATATGTTTAAAGGGTGATATGGAAAGACAAAAGAGATACAAAGGGAGATATAGATATAGATGGAAGGTGAAGAGAGAGAGGAAGCGGGAGATATAGAGAGGGAGTGATATGTAGATATGGAGATAGAGAGCATGCGTGTTTGGGGGGGTGATATAGAGAGACAAAGAAGAAGATATGGAGGAAGATATACATATAGATGAAGGGGGTAGAGAGGGAAGAATAATTGTTGCATTGATTTCAGTGTGGATTATTTCTACTCCTATTTAATTTCTTGCATTGAAGGAGATAAACTAAATTTAAGGGGAGAGAACAAATGAATATAGAGAGAAGGAAAGGAGTGAGAGAGGGAGAGAATGTTTAGAGATAGAGGGAGATACAAAGATGAAGGGGGAGAAATAGAAGGAGAGAGGGAGAGAGAAAGTAACAGGGTTGGAGGGCAGAGAGAGAGAGAGAGAGAGAGAGTGATGGGGGGAGAGAGAGGAGGTAGGAGATAAAGCAACAAAGAGCAAGGATGAGAGAGAGGGGAGAGAGACGAGTAGAGAGGGAGGGAAAAAGAGATGGAGTTGGAAGGGGAGAAAAAAAGGGAAGAAGAAATACATAGAGAGAGAAATGTGGAGAGAGAGAGAGGGGGAGTGACAAAGGAGAGATGGAGAGACTCTAAGTATGTCTGAGGGTGAGATATAGAGACAAAGAAAGAGAGATGGAGGCAGATGTAAATATACATGGAGGGGGTAGAGAGGGAAGAATATTTCTTGCACTAAATGCATTGATTTTAGCATACATAGTGATTTCTAATCATATTTGATTGTTTACACTATATGCATTTGTTTCAGTGTAGATGTTGATTTCTAGTGATATTTGATTACTTGCACTTGATGCAAAGATTTCAGTGTAGATAGTTATCTATAATCCTATTTCATTTCTTGCATTATATGCATTGATATCATTGTAGATGGTGATTTATAATCCTATTTGATTACCTACACTGAATGACCTAATTTCAATCTAAATGTTGATTTCTAATGATATTTGATTTCTTTCACTATATGCATTAATTTAAGTGTGGATGTTGATTATCAATCCTATTTGATTGTTTACACTAGATGCATTGATTTCAGTGTAGATGTTTTCTAATTCTATTTGATTGCTTGCAGTAGATGCATTAATTTCACTAGATGTATTGATTTCAATGTAGATGTTTATTTCTCATTATATTTGATTGCTTGGACTAGATGCATTGATTTCAGTGTAGATGTTGATTTATAATTCTATTTGATTGATTTCACTAGATGTATTGACTTCAATGTAGATGTTAATTTCTCATTATATTTGATTGCTTGGACTAGATCCATTGATTTCGGCGTAGATGTTGATTTCTAATTCTATTTGATTGCTTGCATTATATGCATTGATTTCAGTGGACATGTAGTTTTCTAATCCTATTTTATTTCTTGCATTAGATGCATTTCTTTTAGCATAGATGTTTTTTCCTAATCCTATTTTATTGCTTGCATTAGATGGAGTGTGGATGTTTTTTCCTAATCCTATTTTAACGCTTGCATTAGATGCATTGATAGATGTGGATTTTTTATTTGATGTAATTGGATGTATATGGTACATTAATTTAAAGTGAGTGTATTAACATTTTGATTGATGTTAGAGTAAGCACAAAAAAATTATTGACAATGTGCAATGATTTTTGTGTTATAATAATTCAACAGTGGAGAGAAAGAGAGAGAAGGTAAGATGTTTACTACAAAATTTCAAGTTAAAATTTGAATGGTTTACAATTTCAACTGCCATTTTCATCTAATCTATATGAAAAGATGGAAAAATTAAGAGGAGTGACAATAAGAATAGTAGAATAAAATAGTTTGAGATTGATCACAATGAAGCCTATTTCTAATTGAGTACATTCTTATTATTCACATTTTATGACATTCAAGACTATTACATTGTCACTTTGCATTCAAAATTTTTATTTTGTCATTTTTCATTATTAAAGTTATTAACAATATCTATCATCTCAACACCATGAGATAACTGAAAAAATTTAAAATTAAAACTACTCTTCAATATATATTCAGCAATACCATGAGGCCGGACACTGTTAAAAATTAATTAGTTGTCAAAAATTGTGATACCTAAAATTAAATGAAACAGATGTGCAATATTAATAGTCTTGGAAATTGCATATACATATAGAAATATAATAGAACAATTATAACATTCACAAACATTAGCCTCCAAATGCAAACACATAAACTCACAAACCACTCAAAACATCCAAACACAAACAAAAACTACTCAAAACATAGAGGCACATACGTACAAACCATTCAAGGCAAGCCACATATGATAAATTAAGGAAGAGAGTGATATGGTTAGCAAAGAAAACGTAATACAAATTTCAAAGTATGTTATTTATCTCAAACATATACATAATAATGATAATATAAAAATAAAACATAATGTAAATTTCAAAGTATGAAATTTATCAAAAACATATACATAATAATGATAATATAAAAATGTGACATTGTCTTCCTCACTTGAAACCAACTTAGATCCATCTAAATCTTCATCTATCATATGCCCTTAGAGATCAAATCCTTTAGATTTTCACTTCCAAAGATTTGATCCCTCTCTATCTTCCTATGTTAGGAAGGTTAGAGCTGTTTTCTCCCCATTCCATGGCATCCACATGTGAACAAACCAGCCTGCCCTGCAAATCTCCACATTCTATACCAATCTCCTCCGGATTTGGAAGAGGAGCATTATTTGAATTCTCATGTAGGATGGCCTCTTTTATATCTGCAACTACTTCATTCACATGCGGCCTGGACGATGGTTTAGCCTCCACACATCTAAGCGCTAGTTTCGCAATACCAGTCATTGATTTAATAACGTTGTTTTCTCCCAACCTTCTGTCTACGACCTGTCTTATTTCCTCAGTGTTTTCATTCTCCACATACGGTTTCACCTGTAAATAAGCCAAAATATAATTATTGGAATCTATCGTAGAAAATGCACCTGAAAATCATAAATTATTTTCTTGAATCTGTCTCAGAAAATGCACTTGAAAATCATAAATTTTGTTGTTAATTCGATAATAATTGCATATTTTGAATTTTTAAATATAATCTGATTCCTTACCCATTGAATGAGATTTAGTTCTTCCTCAGGTAGACTTGGATTTTTGGGTGGTCTACCACAAATTATTTCTAACAGGACCACTCCAAAACTATATATATCGCTCCTCTTTGTCAACATTTGAGTGCTAAAATACCTGTGAAAAAATTCCAAACAAAAATGAAATTGCACTATTGATTGAATTACGCCTATTGCATTTCATGTGGTTGTTTAGCATCAGGAATATTTCATATAGAGGACAAGGTAACTTGTTACTCTGGATCAAGGTAACCCGTCGTTCCTTTCACCGCAGTGGTAACATGAGTTGCTTCCTCATCAAGTGTCGTCTTTGAAAGACCACCGCAGTGGTAACATGAGTCACTTCCTCATCAAGTGCCATCCTTGAAAGACAGAAATCTGCAAGTTTTCCTTTCAGATTGGAGTCTAAAAGGATGTTGGTCGTCTTAACATCCCTGTGAATTATCTTTGGGGTGTAACCTAAGTGTAGGTATTCCAGTCCTTCAAATAGAAATAACAAGTGAATAACATAAGAAATATTGAAATATTGTTATGGATTATTTGTCCTTTCAAAGATTAATTATATATCAAAATGAACCTGCATCTAGATCTCACAATTTTAATTTAATTCAAATTGTTTAAAGAGATACCCCGGGCTACATCTAATGCTATTTTGACCCTTGTTTTCAATTTAGTTCGGAAATTCCTGCTTTAGGACCCAGAGAAATTTGAAATTAACTAGATATTTTTAACCATTGATATATGTTAGGAAGAAAAATTAAATAAGTTGCAACAAATGATTCAAACAAACAATATATCTCAGTTTTTCACTGTAAATATGATCTCTTAGAGACCCTCTAGACATGTGTTCGTAAATAAGCATAAGTTCGTTAGACTCATTACT
This sequence comes from Pinus albicaulis, assembly GCA_034641835.2. Classification (NCBI taxonomy): domain Eukaryota; kingdom Viridiplantae; phylum Streptophyta; class Pinopsida; order Pinales; family Pinaceae; genus Pinus; species Pinus albicaulis. The sequence continues at coordinate 359,322,060 of CM076569.1, forward strand.
GTAGCCAAGTAAGGATGCGAAGTTCTTATGATGAACCCTAGAAAGAAGATCAACCTGTTATTCAAGTGAAATGAATGTTTCAATTTTCGTGTATACAAACCACCACCAATGTCAATGTGATTAGAAACATGTAGAAATTGAATCATTTGACAAGTTTGAAGAATCTCAGAATTACCTCATTCTGGAACTCATTAATTCCTTCTTTGGAGAAAAAGGAGAGAACTTTTACCGCTATCTCTTTCCCTCCAGGCAGTTTACCAAAGAACACTGATCCAAAACCCACTTGCCCGATCTTCTGACTAAACTTTTGCGTGGCTTTGATCATCTCCTTTAGATTGAAGGCACTGGATATTGTTGGATTTGGTGCCATAAACTTTGAATAGTCTGCAATTGTTGAAATTTAAATGCAGTTATTAGTAGTTTCTGTTGGAATTTTTGATAATTCCAGAACAATAACTAAGAGAATAATACTCTCCTTGTAACACAGAGAATAACTAGACATATATTGCAGAATAAATTTTTTCTATTTCATTAGCAAAATAAAAGCTATTACAACTTTCTTCTTCCACTAAAGTGGGATTATAAAAATTCTTGACTACTACAGACGCAGTGCTTACACAACTTCTCTCTGTCTCTCGAAACGCACAAAACAATGCTCTGTTATTCTTCACTGTGTTTTTCTCTGCCTGCGGGTTTACATAGCAACACAACACAACAATACAATGATACTATGATGCTTTGATGCGATGAGACTACGGGATTTTTCACCTTTTATATGGCATGGTGTAATGTAAAACATAAAAACAAATTACAAAGAAAAACATTGCCGAAACATAAAAATTTAACCTAAAATTTCTTTGGCGTGATATGCGAGTGGAGCCCACATCGCAATCGACGATCGGCGGAACGGTTGAACAAACAAACTTGCAATGTTGCGATTGCGATTTGCGATTTAGCGATGTTGCGATTGTGCGATGAGCGATTGTGGTGGGACGACATCGCATCGGTGCATCGCATCGCAATGAAACATATAAGCAGAAAACATATTTACGATATTGCGATTGCAATTGTGGTGGGACCACATCACATCACAAACTTTCATCGGAACATAACATATGGCGGATGGTGCGGTTGGTGAATGCGATTTTCGATGAGTGATTGTGGTGGGACCACATCGCATCGCAAACTTCAATCGGTGATAAAACTTTGTGAAGGCGGAAAATACATCGTTCCTTTGCGATTTGTGATTGCGATAATCGCATCGGAACTTCTTCATATCAACAAGACACTTAAACACTTTGCTGCTGCGATTTGCGATTACGACATAGAAATGTCTGGTGGGGACCACAGATGATGTGGCCCATTCAAAACTTAAAAAGTCTTTGGCGTGTTTAAACAAAAAACTCTTGTTTGTGGTTGTTGAGGGCTTAAAAGCCTGAAAAGATTGTCTTTAATTAAAAATATGTTGTTGCGTGGTTTTGAAAGTCTTCATTTCCTCTACAAATGCGGCTACACCCATAACAAACATAAATTCTCCTCTGCAATGGTGGTTTCTGCCCATAAACATTGAATTTCATCCTTACGGTTTTCTCCATTTCTCTTGAATGCACAAAAGTGTACACACTCAACCTTGTGCTGTTGCTGCCCCTCTTGTACTTTGTTTCTACCTGCATTGGGTACATAGGTGACTTTAATATTTCAACACTCCCCCTTAAAGTCAACTGTTGGGTTATCAGTCATACCCAAGAATTTTCTTAAATATTCAAAACTCTTTTTCCCCAATGGCTTTGTCAATATGTCTGCAAACTGGTCCTCTATTCTACAATGTTGTAAAACAATTTCTCCATTGTTCACCAATTCTTTGATATAGTGAAACTTGGCATCTATGTGCTTCGTTCTCTTGTGAAACACATAATTCTTTGATAATGAAATAGCTGAGCTATTGTCACAATAAATCATTGTGCCCTTTACGTGTTCTTGACACAAATTTCTCAACATCCTTCTCATCCAAACTTCTTGACACGCTACTGCTGTAGCTACCACATACTCTACCTCTACTGTAGATAATGCTACAATAGGTTGTTTCTTAGAAGCCCATGAAATGGCTCCTGAACCCATATGAAAAATATATCTGGATTTGCTTTTTCGATCATCTACATTTCTAGCCCAATCACTGTCAGTGTAACCAATTAACTCAGAATTTTCTGAAGTAGTATATAAAATCCCATACCTTTTAGTTCCTTTCACATACCTCGGAATTCTCTTCGCTGCTTGCCAATGTGCTTCTTTTGGCCTCTCCATAAATCTGGAAATCAAACTAACAACATGCATAATATCTGGCCTAGTTGCAGTCAAGTACATGAGGCTGCCAACTATGCTTTTATACAAACTTAGATCAAAATCCTTGTTGTTGTCATATTTACTCAACTTCAATCCCATTACTGTAGGAGTAATTGCTGCTTTGCACTCCTGCATATTAAATCTTTCTAAAACTTCAATAACATATTTTTCTTGTGAAATAAAAATTCCATTTTCATTTTGTTCTACTTCTATTCCTAAGAAGTATCTCAACAATCCCATGTCAGTCATTTCAAATTCATCTTTCATGATTGTTTCAAAATTTTCACTGAGGTAATCATCATTACCTGTGAAAATCACATCATCAACATATAACACAACAATGAACATGTTACCATATTTTTCTTTGATGTATAATGTGGGTTCTCCTTCACATTTTTCAAACCCATTTTCCAGTAGATAGGAATCTATCCTATTGTACCTGCTCTCGATGCTTGCTTCAGCCCATAAAGAGCTTTCTTCAATCTGCACACTTTGTGCTCTTGGCCCTTTTTCTCATAGCCTAGAGTTTGTTCAATATAAACGTCTTCCATTAACACTCCATTTAAAAATGCTGATTTTACATCCATTTGGTATACTTTCCATTTGTTTTGTGCTGTTATGGACAACACTTCTCTCACTGTTTCCATTCTTTCAACTGGTGCAAATGTTTCTTCATAGTCTCTTCCATGCTGCTACTTATATCCCTTGACAACAAGTCTGGCCTTGTGTCTTTCTATCTTACCTTCAGCATTCCTTTTGGTCTTTTAGATCCATATTACTCCAATGACTTCTTTACCTTCTGGGAGATCAACCAACTCCCATGTTTTATTCTTCTCTATGGCATTAATTTCATCATCCATAGCTTCTATCCATTTTCTATCTTTTATGGCATCTTCAAAATGAATCGGATCATCAACATGACAATACAAAGCAAATAAAGAGTCCATATCTTCATTTGCCGCTTCCTACTCATAAATCTCATTAATATTTTTTAATCTTGTTCCTATTTCATTTGGTGTACTTGTGCTTGAAGAAGCACTCAAATCTGCTCCATGTGGTGTGCTTGGAGAAACAATATCATTTCTTCTCAAGGGTGTTCTTACTCCTACTTGACGTATCCCTTGTTGTCCTTGTGTTGGTGGAGGTAGTGCTATTGATGAGGCATTATTTTCAGCCATATCTTCCACATCTTCATTATGAGACAAACAATTTTTAACATTGACTATTTTCTCAATGCTTCTATCCCATGCTTCCTCTTCAATGAATTACACATCTCTGCTTATAACAAATTTATTTTGAGGATGGGTTATACAATCTATATCCTTTGGATTCTTCACAATATCCAAGGAAGATGCACTTCTCCCCCTTATTATCCAACTTCTTCCTCAATTTATCTAGAATGTGTGCATATGCCACACATCCAAAAACTCTCATGTGGGTGACTCCCTGTTTTCTGCCACTCCACGCTTCTTTTGGAACTCTATTCATTACAGCTTTTGTTGGGCATCTATTCAAGATGTATGCTGCACAATTTGCAGCTTCTGCCCAATATTCATTTGGAAAGTGTTTTTCCTTTAGCATACTTCTCACCATTTCCATTATGGTTTGATTCTTCCTTTCATCAACTCCATTTTGTTGTGGTGTATACCTTGTAGTAAATTGTTTGTGTATGCTATTCTCTCTACAAAAACGCAGAAATTATTTTGAGATTTACTGACCTCCTCTATCATTCCTAAGAACTTTGATATGTTGCCCACTCTGTTTCTCTACAAGAGCTTTAAAATGGCAAAAATTTTCAAAGACTTCACTTTTATATTTCAAGAAATAAACCCATACTTTCCTTGTGAAATCATCAATGAAGGTTAGCATGTAATTGCTACCTAAAATGGATGTTGTTTGCATCGGCCCACATAAATTTGAATGAATAATTTCTAAGGGTGCTTTTGCCCTTATGCTCTTTCCTGATAGAAATTTTTCTCTGTGTTGTTTCCCCAAGATGCAGCATTCACATAGGTTGTTTGGTTTCTCAATCAATGGTATACCTCTTACCATTCCTTTTATGTGCAACAAATTTAATCTTCTGAAATTGAGATGTCCAAATCTCAAGTGCCATAACTAGTTTTTATCTTTCACTTCCTTTTGAAAGACCTCTTGAGTTACAGCTGCTACATTATTTCCCTTTCCTTTCAAGTTGGTGTTGAGCTTGAGTGGAAACATTCTATTGCTGGTAATTTGTATTTCAACAATAATCTTCTTGCTTGGAGGTATATCCATTATTGTGCACACATCATTCTTAAAGACTACATTGTAACCTTTGTTTATGACCTGCCCAACGCTCAAAACATTACACTTCAAGCTAGGAACATAGTATACATCTGGCACAAAATTATACTCACCATTTCTTGCACGGATACTAACTCTGCCTTTTCCCTTTACAGAAATCTTAGTATCAGTTCCTGTGGTTACTTCAGATTTAACTTCTTCATCAAGATTGGCAAACATTGCTATGTTTCCAGTCACGTGATTACTGCAGCCTGAATCTAAGAACCATACATCATATTCTCTATCTTGTGCTACATTACATGTTAACAACACATTCTTTGGGTTCTTTTCTTCTCTTGCTAAATTAGCATTCTGCCTATTATTCATGTCATTTTTCTTTTTCCTACATTGATTGGCATAGTATCCATATTTCTTGCAATAATGACATTGGACATTGGATTTGTCATACCTTTGTCCATGAGCATGTCGGTGTCCACCTTGTTGGCTGTTGCACTGGCCATGGCTTTGATTATGATTGTTGCTCCTTCCATGTGAATGTGAAGGGTTGTTCCTTCCTCCTTTGTTTTGGCTTCTGCCTCTTCCTCTTCCTCTATCTTCACCTCTTCCTCTTCCAAAAGGCATCTGGGTCTTGAAGGCATGCTCTAGAGATGGGTTCAATGATCTTTCCAATCTCTGTTCATGAGTCATCAACGATGCATGAAGTTCATCTACTGTGAACTTTGAGAGATCCTTTGTCTCTTCTATGGTGGTAAAAATAACAACAAACCTTGAGGGTAGACTCCTCAATAGTTTCTCCACAATCCTTCCTTCCTCTAGTGTTTCTCCATGGGACCTTATCTGTGTGACCATTCCAATCACATGCATGAAGAATGAGTCTATATTATCAGACTCTTTCATACAGAGAGTTTCAAAATCTCTCCTCAGCAATTGTAGTTTTGTTGTCTTCACTTTCTCCATACTTTGATAGGCTATCTTAAGAGTATCCCATGCATCCTTGGATCTCTTAGCTGTTGCTATCCTTGGAAACACACTCTCATGTACTGATTGATACGAATAGAAGAGGGCTTTAGAGTCCTTCTTCCTATTTCTCTTTAATAAATCATTCTTTTCCTGAGTTAAGGCATTAAGGGCCTACTCATCAACTGGTTCATCAAAACCATCTTCTACAAATTCCCAAAAATCTTGTGAGGAAAACGGGGCTCTCATGGTAATGGCCCAATAATCATAGTTCTTCCCATTAAATTGTGGAAGCTGAGAATTTCCAATACTCATACTAGTGCTTGGTCCGGCTATTTCTTATAAAATGAACTCTGAACTAAACTTGACTGTGTTTTTCAAACAAACTATCTTTCCTTCTTTAAAAGACAAACTCTGTCTCTAAGGTTTGCTCTTCTAAACAAAACAAAACTTTTTTTTTTTTTTGAGAAATACCTGGACTTTAATCTTTTGTTGAGCCTTCACGCTGCTGGAGAACTACTGCAACAAATCTTCCTTCTTCCTTCAGCTTCTTCGAAACCTTCAAAGAGCCTGGATAAGCTCTGATACCATGTTGGAATTTCTGATCATTCCAGAACAATAGCTGAGAGAATAATACTCTCCTTGTAACAGAGAGAATAACTGTACAATGATTACAGAATAAATTTTTCTATTTCATTAACAAACAAAAGTTATTTCAATTTTCTTCTTCCATTAAAGTGGGATTATGAAAATGCTTGACTGCTACAGACGCGGTTCTTACAAAAATTCTCTCTGTCTCTCAAAACGCACAAAACAATGCTCTGTTATGCTTCATTGTGTTTTTCTCTGCCTGCGGGCTTACACATCAATACAACACAACGATACAATGATACTATGATGCTTTGATAAGATGAGCCTACAGGATTTTTCACCTTTTATATGGTGCGGTGTAATGTAAAACATAAAAACAAATTACAAAGAAAAACATTGCCGGAACATAAAACTTTAACCTGAAATTTGTTTGCCGCGATATGCGAGTGGAGCCCACATCGCAATCGGCGATCGGCGGAACAGTTGAACAAACAAACTTGCGATGTTGTGATTGCGATTTACGATTTGCAATTTAGCAATGTTGTGATTGCGCGATGAGAGATTGTGGTGGGACCACATCGCATCGGCGCATCACATTGCAATGAAACATATAAGCGGAAAACATATTTGTGATATTGCAATTGCGATTATGGTGGGACCACATCGCATCACAAACTTTCATCGGAAGATAACATATGGCGGATGGTGCGGTTGGTGAATGCGATTTGTGATCAGCGATTGTGGTGGGACCACATCGCATCGCAAACGTCAATCGGCGATAACACTTCGCGAAGGTAGAAAATACATTGTTCCTTTGTGATTTGCGATAATCACATCGGAACTTTTTCATATCGACAAGACACTTAAACACTCTGCTGCTGCGATTTGCGATTGCGACATAGAAATGTTTGGTGGGGACCACAGATGATGTGGCCCATTCAAAACTTAAAAATTCTTTGGCGCGTTTAAACAAAAAACTCTTGTTTGTGGTTGTTGAGGGCTTAAAAGCCCGAAAAAACTGTCTTTAATTAAAAATCTATTGTTGCGTGGTTTTGAACCACGAAAGTCTTCATTTCCTCTGCAAATGCGGCTACGCCCATAACAAACCTAAATTCTCCTCTACAATGGTGGTTGCTGCCCATAAACATTGAATTCCATCCTTACAGTTTTCTCCATTCCTCTTGAATGCACAGAAGTGTACACTCAACATTCTACTGTTGCTGCCCCTGTTGTACTCTTTTTCTACCTGCAGGGGGTACAAAGGTGACTTTAATATTTCAATAGTTTCATAGAAATGACTCACTCGATGTTTCATTTTGAATATTCCATCTAAAATTTAATTATTCCCTGACCTTTGCTGAGACACTTTCTTTCCATAAATTTCTTCAGATGTACAGCAACACACACCATCAACACTAAAACCATTATTATAGCTCCGCTTATGTTTGTTCCGAGAACAACACCCCTTTTGTATTTTCTTGAATTTGACATGATGCATTCCCTCCTATGCATATTTGAAAAGTTCACTATTTCCAAAGTAGCTCCAGGTAGAGAAAATGATAAAGACGTTTTTAGTGATTTTTTGTGTTTTGAAACTACTCAACATCAATATATAAGAATCGGAATTTCGTGTGAATACAAAAATAAGATATTAAATTACTTGAGTTTCAATGAAGAATTTTCGAGAAGTTGCACAGGGATTACACCGGTGAGTTTATTGTTCTCCATAAAATTGTGACAATGATCAGAAAAAGAATTGTTATAGAATATGTAGTAATTGATTAGTTTTCACTTTTGTAGCGAAGCAACAATGATCAAAGAAGATCTGAGACACAATATTTGTAATTAATTCTTTTCAATTTTGTACATAACATAGCAAAAGAAGTAGCAGAGAGACGTACAACTCTTTAAGGTTTTTGAGTTCAAATAGCCACTGCGGAAGACTACCGCTCAAGTTGTTGTTTTGCAGATGTTTGCACAACAAGCCAATAAAATCATTGCAATTTGATGTATCTGGTTCCTTTAAAACACATAATTGTCTCAAGTGAGCGTTAACGTTCATAAGAAATCACTTACAGTCGCTCTAGCATAGTTAAATTGGAAAATTCTGGCAAGGATCCGGTCAGCTGATTATTGTCAAGTGCGCTGGTAATTTCAACACAAATAGATAAATCTAGTTTACAGCATAAGACAATCAATTCTTCGATCTTGCATAATACTAAGTGGGATTATTATGAAGTACTTTTAACCAACAATTCTTAACAATTGTCCACGATATGATCACTTGTGTATTTATTTGGGGATTACATGGTGGAATAGTTGAAAATAATTAATATTATTTTATATTAATGGAGAAATGGTTACACAAGTTGTAACGTATCTCCTTAGTTTAGGATTAGTTCCTACAATTTAGGAGTTTGTTTGCAACTTCCTAATTCCTAGTGATGTACTTAATGATGTAATGCCTCATTCATGAATGTAGAGTAAACTCAGGGAGTTCTCTCTGTTTGAGTGCAGTCTCCAGGTGCAGTACTCACCTGTGAGCTGCAACTCCTACTTTTTCAATTCAGTGTGATTTTTATCTTGGTATCAAAGCATAGAGTAGGGATAGCATTTTTTTTTTAGGATGCATCATTGATTACAGAACTGTAGTGGTGGAGGAGCTTACAGAAGCTTTCGTATAATTAGGTGGACTGCAGTAACACCTGAAACACAGGTCTTAGATCACTGATCATCTCTGAGCGGGAGAAAGGATTAGCGCGGTTTTTTCGCGAACAGTCGCGCCATTGGCGCGGGTTTGAGGGAGATAAGCGCGCCAGCGCACCAAAATATGCTATTGGTGTGGAAGTACACACAAAAGTCGCGCCAGGGTTGGAACTCGCACGCATTTTGATTTGGGCGCGAATTTTTCGCATTAAAGAAGCACCAGCCTCTTTCTCTTTGGGAAGGCCTGCAATTTTTTGCAGATCGGCCCTGCTCGGTGGTGGCACATTGAAGTTCTGAATTCGCCCAGTGGTCGCAGATCGGACTTGCCCAGTGGTGGCACATTGAAGTTCCAAATTCACCTGGTGGTGGCAGATCGGACTTGCCTGGTGGTGGCACATTGAAGTTCTGAATTCGCCCGGTGGTGGCAGATCGGACTTGCCTAGTGGTGGCACATTGAAGTTCCAAATTCGCCCGGTGGTGGCAGATCGGAATTGCCTGGTGGTGGCACATTGAAGTTCTGAATTCGCCCGGTGGTGGCAGATCGGACTTGCCCAGTGGTGGCGTATTGAAGTTCCTGATTTGCTCGAAGGCAGCAGATCGGACTTGCCTGGTGGTGGCGCATTGAAGTTCCTGATTTGCTCGAAGGCAGCAGATTGGACTTGCCCGGTGGTGGCGCATTGAAGTTCCTGATTTGCTCGGTGGCAGCAGATCGGACTTGCCCGGTGGTGGCGCATTGAAGTTTCTGATTTGCTCGGAGGCAACAGATCGGACTTGCCTGGTGGTGGCACATTGAAGTTCTGAATTCGCTCGGTGGCAGCAGATCGGACTTCCCCGGTGGTGGCGCATTGAAGGTCCTAATTTGCTCGGTGGCAGCAGATCGGACTTGCCCGGTGGTGGCGCAGTGAAGTTTCTGATTCGTCCGGAGGAGGCAGATCAGATTGTTATGGTCAAGATCTGGTATGTGGTGATCTTTTTAGTATCCTGCAATTATTCAATTGGGTAGAATTATTCATCAGAGGATCAGTTATTTTATCAGTCCAATATGAATGACAGTATAGAATCGTATCTCCACGAGTCTGGAAAACTCGATGGATCAAATTTCTCCAACTGGAAATTCAAGATACAGACTTTACTTGAAAGCGCAAATGCATGGTCGATCATTACAGGAAGTGAGCTGAGACCAAGATCAGCGGCACAAGAACAAGACTGGGATAAAAGGGAGACAAAAGCAAAGGTCATATTGAAGATGTCCGTCAAGGACAATATTATCCCGCATATTAGAGACCGTAAATTGGCCACTGACATTTGGACGATGATTAAAAACCTATACCAGATGCAGAATACAAACCGTGTCTTGTCACTCAAAGGCAAGCTGTTTGCAATGAAGATGGAGGAGAATGAGTCCGCTGCTGGATTCATTGCGAGAGTCAAAGACCTGAAGGACAGATTGGGAGATATCGGAGAGAAAGTTTCCGATTCGGATCTGGTCACGATCACGTTGAACGGAATGACAGATGAATACCGGATGTTTATCACAGGGTTGGCAGCAAGGGAGAAAGCCCCTGCGTTTGAAGAGCTGACAGGGATTCTGCTACAGGAAGAAGAGCGACGACAAAATTTGAAATCGCAGAGCAATGACCTTGCTCTGATGGCGAAAAGGAGACAGTATAGAGGGAAGCAGCCACAGCAGCAACAGCAACCACAGCAGCAGCAGAGAGGAGCCAACACATTTCATAAGAGACCGTTTAAAGGTATGTCTACTAATAATTTTCCCAGCAAGAAATGTTTTTACTGTGGAAAACCTGGTCATCAGATTAAAGAATGTTATAAGAGGCAGACAGAGGAAGCAAGAAATAAACAGAGAAAACACAGAGGATACTTCGTTGAGGAAGATGAGGATCATAGCCACGAACTTCAAATATTTACAGCTGATTGTGCTCTTTTAGCTTCAAAGGGATATGAGGACGACATATGGTATGTCGACTCTGGTGCATCCTCACATATGACAGGTAAGAAGGACTGGTTTGAGTGTCTTGAAGAAACTTCATGTGGGTCGAAAATTTATTTAGGGGATGATAGTGGATATGAGATCAAAGGATATGGTGACATTCCGGTAAAATTACCTAGCGGTAACATTAGACGCCTTAAAAATGTATTGTATGTGCCCGGAATTAAGAAAAATTTGATCTCTGTCTCAATGATTACTGATCAGGACATGCAAGTTCAATTATTTAAGACTAACTGCGTCATAAAAGATAGTCAGATGGAAACAGCTGCAACAGGAGTGCGCGTGGGGAGCTTGTACAGATTAGACGTGAAAAGTATGAAAAAGCAAGCAATGGTTGCAACTGGATCAACAGCTGAAGATCTCTGGCGTCAGAGATTTGGCCATCTTAATCTGCAAGACCTCATCTTACTTCAGAGAAAAGGTATGGTTGATGGACTCCCTGTTTTCCATAACGTTAAGTTGGGCTGTGATGGATGCGCATTAGGGAAAATGCATAGAGAAGAGTTCCCTTTGCATGTTAATGGAAAAGAAAGAGATATCTTAGAACTAGTGCATACAGATATATGCGGACCTATGCAGACTAGGTCACTAGGAGGTGCATATTATTTTCTCTTATTTACAGATGATTGCACTAGGTTCTCATGGATATACTTTCTAAGTGAAAAGAGTCAAACCTTTCAGTATTTTAAAGAGTTTAAATCTATGGTAGAAAACCAGACAGGAAAAAGGATAAAAATTCTCCGCTCAGATCAAGGGGGAGAATACAGGTTGGGAGAATTCATGAATTTCTGCAAGCAACATGGGATTATTCAACAGTCCACAGTGCCCCACACTCCTCAGTAGAATGGAGTGGCAGAGCGAAAGAACATAACCCTTGTGGAGAGCGCAAGGAGCATGCTTCAAGGTAAGGGTCTTTCAAATGGTTTTTGGGCAGAAGCTATTAACACTGCTGTCTACCTAAAGAATAGGAGTCCTACTAAATTTCTAGGCTTCAAAACCCCTTTTGAGGCATTGTTTGGATTCAAACCAGCAGTGAGTCATTTAAGAATATTTGGGTCAAAAGCTTATGCTCATATACCTAAGGCAGATAGGAAGAAGTTAGATCCAAAAGCCTTGAAATGTATCTTTGTTGGATATGGCACTGAGTTCAAGGCATATAAGTTATTTAATCCTGTGACTCATAAGGTTTTTGCAACCAGAGATGTCATATTTCATGAACAGGTTGAAGAAGGAAAGGATGACTCTAACAGTGATTGGCACATTCCATTGGTAATGGAAGAAAACAGTGAGGATGATGAAGTGCAGGAGCAGAAACAAGAAGAAGAAGTAACATGTAATGTAATCAATGATGCAAGCCTGGAGAAGGCTGAAATAGACAGATTTGAGGTAAGTCCCCTACCAAGGAGATCAAGTAGGAAGACTCAATTACCATCTAAATTGAAAGACTATGCATTAATGTCAAAGATTTTAAACATTGTAGAACCTGCAAATTATGAGGAAGCAACTAAATCTGATGAATGGAAGGTTGCAATGCATGAGGAAATAGAATCAATAAACATAAGCCATACTTGGGATTTGGTTGAATTTCCTGAAGGTAAAACCCCCATAGGATGCAAATGGATGTACAAACCTAAAATAAATGCAGATGGGAGTACAGAAAAACTTAAAGCTAGACTGGTAGCAAAGGGTTACTCACAGCAAGAGGGAATAGATTTCGATGACACCTTTGCTCCTGTAGCCAAATTAAACACCATTAGAATGCTAATTTCCTTAGCAACAAAACATAAATGGCAGCTACACCAGCTAGATTTTAAGTCTGCATTTCTGAATGGTGACTTGAAAGAAGAAATTTATTTAGTTCAGCCTGAAGGTTTTGTGAAAAAAGGGCAGGAACATCTTGTTTGTAAATTGAAAAAGGCACTTTATGGTTTAAAACAAGCACCCAGGTCATGGTATGAGAAGATTGACTCATTTTTTGTACAACATGGCTTTCATAGGAGCTTGAATGATCCAAATCTGTATACCAAGTTTAATAAACAGAGGCAAATCATTTTGATTTCTTTGTATGTAGATGATATGATCATAACAGGGGATGCTAACAATCTGATCAAAGAAATCAAACAGCAGATGTCACAAGTGTTTGAGATGAAAGATCTAGGAAATCTACATTACTGCTTGGGATTGGAGGTATGGAAAGATTCTGGACAGAATTTTCTTACACAAGGGAAGTATGCCAGAAGCTTGCTGGAAAGGTTCAGAATGGAGCAGTGCAGATCAGCAGCAACACCATTGCAACAGAACTTAAAGTTGAGCAGTGATGATGGTACTAAAGAGGTGGATGCCACTATGTATAGACAGCTAGTTGGCAGTTTGATATATCTCACTACAACTAGACCAGATTTGGCATACTCTGTTAGTATGTTGAGCCAGTTCATGTCGAAACCACTCGAAAGTCATTGGGTCGCAGCAAAAAGTGTGTTGAGGTATCTTAGTGGTACTAGTAATTATGGCATTTTGTACACTGACACTTCTGATGTTACTCTAGCAGGTTTTTCAGATTCAGATTGGGCAGGTAACTTGGATGATCGAAGGTCTATCACAGGTTACGCTTTCAGCATTGGATCCGAGGTCATAGCATGGAGCAGCAAAAAGCAAAGCACTGTAGCCTTATCTTCATGTGAAGCTGAGTACCAAGCATTGTGTGCAGCCACATGTGAAGCTATCTGGTTGAGAAGACTTCTCAACGATGCAGGAGAAGAATAGAAAGAATCAACTATCATCAAAACTGACAACCAGAGTACCATCAAGCTTGCATACAATCCAGTCTTTCATAAAAATACCAAGCACATCGACACTCAGTTCCATTTTGTTCGAGAGAAACTACAGTCAAAAGAGATATTTGTTGAATATTGTAAAACTTGTGATAATATCGTTGATATTTTTACTAAGCCTCTTGGGCGTGTAAAGTTTGAATTGTTTAGAAGGATGCTAGGAGTTCAGGATAATCCTTTCTCCATTAAGGGGGGGAGTTGAAAATAATTAATATTATTTTATATTAATGGAGAAATGGTTACACAAGTTGTAACGTATCTCCTTAGTTTAGGATTAGTTCCTACAATTTAGGAGTTTGTTTGCAACTTCCTAATTCCTAGTGATGTACTTAATGTTGTAATGCCTCATTCACGAATGTAGAGTAAACTCAGAGTGTTCGCTCTGTTTGAGTGCAGTCTCAAGGTGCAGTACTCACCTGTGCTGCAACTCCTTCTTTTTCAATTAAGTGTGATTTTTATCTGGAATTATACTTACACGCTAACTAGTGCAGTCAATTGTCCAATAATCTGAAGTATCATTCTTGTAAAATTCATTCCCGACAAATTGCTGGAAACGAGATGTATTCCTAAGTCCTTGCAATTTCAGCGAAAATAGTAAAACGTAAAAATGAAAATTGAGCTTACATTTCCCAAACCCTTGTAAAAATGAAAATTGAGCTTACATTTCCGAAACCCTTGTGACAGAAGTGTTTTTATCACAGCCTATTCTGTTCCAGTGGATTACATAGCAAGGATCAGAAATCCAGCTTTTTTGGTCGAAGCTTGTTTTGATAGCGTCAAGAGCCTTAACTGCAGTGTTAATACAACTTGCTTACGCCTAATTCATCAAATTCAATATGATGAGCAGTGTTATAAAAAATGGGCACTTACTGTATTCTATGTATGTTGCGAGTTCCATATCAATGATCAAGTAATTCTCAAAAGCGTTGAGTATGGGACCATAAGTCGAATTAGGGACTCTCACGAGTGACCATGTGTATTGTATCGTGTTTAACTGGAGGGATAGCTCGAACGCAGAATGATTTCGCGCTAGAGTTATGGGCTCAGTGCGTTGTTGACCATTTATGAAAACGTTGAAAGATCTCGTTTCACTCATATTACCCGCCTGTATTTCTGCAAAATATAAGTGCAGTAAATAATTGATCCCTTCTGTTAAATTTGTTGAGAAACCTGGCCTTGCATCGGTGGTGGGAACCCACGCCGATTGCATCACAACAGATGGAGGAAGGTCTTGGGTATTGTTTGTTGAAATGGGCTCTTCAGCGTTTCGATAGCGTGTAATATACTGCATCAAATTTGGATTTGACGCTACAAAAGGCAAATCTAAATGCCACAGACGGTCGAACTTGTCAAGTGGATACCTGCTTAAGTCACCAAGCAAAGATATTCAGGCTACCGAAGAAAAGTATAGCAGCCACACTACAACAGCGCATAAAATAAAACTTGGGCTTTCACAGAGTAAGCATCCGTTGGTTGTGCTAGTTGGTATTTAAAACCGCTACGCGGGCTTATATTTCGGTAGTGGAACATATAAACTTCTCCGGCTTAGATTCTGATAGTGGAACATATTGACTTCCAAACAGTTACCTGACCGACGAATTTGCACCAAGGTCTCTTCTTGATATTGAAATCAACATTGTTCCTGGCTTGGCCTCTGGATACATGCCATTCCGGAGTGTCCTCAACTCGATAGCATTTATAAACGGATCATCAGTCGCCGAGGTTCTAATAAAACAAACATATAAAACTCTCCCAGCACTGACCAGGATTTTTTCACTATGTATTGGATGATTATTGGGTGATACGTAACAAACAGCCAACGTGTCCTGTGTCTCGATAGAATAACCGAAATTGGGAATTGCAGTGAATCCGCTATAATTACCAATTGCAAACCAGAGCCTTAACAGGAAAGGCACATTCGGTGAAACAGGAAACTGATAGCAAGACTTGTTAAGAGGCTTCGGGAAGTACCTTAGATTTTGCATGTAAGAACCGGAGGCTTTTTCTTGACAGTTGTCCACTGTGTGTGCTTTCTGACCCACATGAATGTAATCATCATCGGTGACCCATCTTATATTGTTTTGATCAGTGTGATTTGTTCTGGCTCCGCAATCGATACTGAGAAATCCTGCTACCTCAAAATTCAAGTATTTAATGAAAGAACATATTGTGAACCAAATATCACGAACATTAGCAAGCAAAAATTCCTGTCCAAACGTCTAGATTTTTTTAGAATCTTAAATACCTGGCTGAGCAATAACGTTAAGAGACAATAACAGCGTCAAGATGCCAAATCTAAAATTTTCCATAGTTTCAGCAATTGTTAACCCTCCCAGCTTCTTCGTCGGATATGACATAAACTACCTATTAATTCATGTAAAATAAAACCACCATAGTACGTTTCAGGCCTTATCCAAACGATTTTCCACAAATCTTTTATGGTCCTCCGCCACAAGATATTTGTGCTTTTCCTTGATTATTTTTTTCAATATTTTTTTGAAGGTTTTTTAATAAAATAGTATTTTATAGTTTATCTTAACTTTACAACTGTTCTAGACGATTTGATTGTCATCCACCATCAGCCACCCAAATATAAAAGCAAATGTATCATACAAAAATGATGATAGAATTAATGTGTGAAAAGAATAATAAAATGTGGCGAGAGATATAGTTTAGAATTTTCAAAATGGTTAAAGTTTAGAAATTGAATTGTTTTATGTTTCATGTTTTTTAAAATATGTTAAATTCAATTGTTTCTGGTATGAATGTATGGTATTTTTTATCTATAAGATATGTGTAAGTGATATACCATATCAAGTTTGCTTTTTTAATTTGGTATATTCATTTATTTAATTTTTTTTTTAAGTCAAAGTAGGTTTAATAAAATTTAGCTAATTTTTTTATATTTAGATGAGTTTAAGGTAGTTTTTTTTTGTGGCATGGCTAGACACTTCTCGCACATGCTATGTTGATGACTTTCAACAATATCCTTATTAGTTTGATTATCGCATGATTTAAGGGTCCAAGTGCATTTACAACAAACGGCAACTTTGTGGTATTTGGATATGGTGGATTGGTCACGTGGGGGAGTTATGAAGGTGTGGCATTCTCTAAAAACAATTATGCTGATTACTTGGACGCTCTATGGTTTGGTATTACATGTGTGATTCTCCACTTTATTTGGCTGTCAATATAGCTATTGACATAACTTGATGCCTAATATTTTTGGAGGCCATTCCCATGTTTCATGGAAGTTCCAAAAAAAAAAGGTAGGGAGAGAGAAAGTCATTAGTTAATGTTGTCTTTTCCATTTCCATTTGAGGGAGAACATATAGTACATCGAGCATAGGGACATGCATTGGTATTTACAACATGCAATGGTATTTACAAGAGAGAAATTCTGAGCATGAAAAAGATAATTATTAAACAAAGATTCTAAGAGTTCACTCTTGCAAATAGAAGCTCATTTCTTGAAGAATTAAGGTAATATTTAATGAGTTTTTGGAGAAAATTTGGTAATATTTAATGAGTTTTTGGAGAAAATTTGTTGTTGATTGATCTTGATGTTATTACAAGAATTTTTTGTGTTTAAGATGTTAAATCTTATGGTGGATTCTTATATAAATAAATCAATTAAGTTGGATGGAGATAATTATGTATATTAAAAGATTAAGATGTAAAGTTTAATAAAACGATATAATGCTTGGTAAATGTATCATTCAAACTAGCCACCTTGAAAGTTTTAGCTTAAGATAGGGAGAGAAGAGAGACCAAGGAAAAGGTTCTCTTTTGAATTTCTACAAAGAAAACATTATTCTCCATATTAGGGAGTGAAAAATTATTGTTTATGTGTTATATTTTTTGAACAATTAGTCTCAAGTTTGATTTCTATGTGTTAGGTGAATCTCCTCAAAATAATTATTGGATGCTTTTTTACATATATTTTGTCATTTTTTGAAACAATTTTTTCCTTTAGTGACATTGTGTTGCATGGTGGTTTAGCTCATGATTTTGTATTTCATGTTGAGAAACTACAGTTGTATTCTAAACCAAGGTTAATGGATATGAGGTTTATGGATATCATGGGATGTTGGATTCACACTTATATTGAGAAGTGGGGGGTGGGTGGTGAATCATTTTTAGAAAATTTCTTACTTATTTAAACATTCATGAATCATAAGCAAACAATGTCACATATAGAACACAAAATGTAAATGAAAAATTATTTATAAAAAGTCTTTGTAGGCACCAACCTCCTAATTCAAACTTTCATGACATCAATAATACCACTACAGGCTCTGTAGGAACCAACCTATAGGAGGCACTGATCCTATTTGTGATAATATTTGTAGGAACAAACATATATGAGAAATCGATCCCCTTTTCTACAATGTTTGTAGGCACCATTTACTATAATATTTATAGGTGCCAACCTACATGAGACACCATTCCCCTTTGTTGCAAGATTTGTAGGAACCAACCTGCAAGAGACACCAACCTCATACCTTGCAATAGTTGCAAGAACCAACCTACAAGAGACACCAATCTATCCTATTGCAAATATTCATAGGAATCAACCTACTTCACTAATTCTTCTTGTTATTTTTTCCTTCATCTAGTATATTACTAGTTTCTCTTGTGTTCACTAGGTTTGTTTACTACGTTTTCCTTAAATTTTCTTCTTACTACTTCTTCCTTCACCACGTCAATTAGATTATTTTTCCTTCACCATGTATGCTTCTCCCAACACTTCTTATTTTTTTGCCTCTACCCAAGAAAAAAAATTGTACAACAGGTTATTATCAAATTTTTCAAATTTAATTCTAAAACTTTTACTTAGTGCACTTATATAAAAGTCTAAGAAAATAAGTTATAGCAAAAATGGTAAGACTAACTTGTTTGAAGTTGATTTCAAGACTATTTAATAACCCTAACTTCCACAAGGCATATCTCCAAAATTGTAGAAAACCAAAGTCTAAATTTATACCACAAATGCCCAAAGTTTCATCTCTCTCTCCTCAATATTTGATAGTCCAAAACTTCAAAAAAGTTATAATGAAATTCCAAGCTTGCCTATTTGCAACAAATTTAAGGAGTGTTCAATTCGTTAGATCATGTTTCCAGACTTACAATGAATAAAAATATGAAATTTATACCACAAGTACATGAAGATTTCCACTCTATCTCATACAATTTTCATAGTATGGTACTTCACAAAATATAACTTATAGTGAAAATGCCAACCTAACGTATTTGGAACATATTTCTAACCACCCGATTTGGGGTCCATGTAATGTTTAAATGTTTTTTGTTGTCGGTCAAAGTTGAGTTTATATTATCATATCAAAATTTACAGTAGAAATCAGCATAGTTGTATTACATTTTGGCAACCCAGAAGGCATGCAGTGCCTAGAAATAATTGGGTGCTTTCCAAGACATATGATTCTCTTGGTTATTAGCCACACCAAATTACAAAACAACCAAAACAAAATTTTCATTATGGAGGAGGGTGCAGGGGACCTGCCAGAGGAGCCGCGAAGAGGCATCCCTCATTGTGCATATGGTAGCTAATATGGTCCACTTGGGCCTCTAAAGCTCGGAGGTGGTCGTGAGAGCACCTTGGAAGATGACACAGACTCTCCAGAGCTTCGAGGGTCTCATTCTGCAGGTTTTGAACAACATTAATGTATGCCACAAGTTCATTGCGACCGTCATAACTTTGTTCATGCAAAGTGTCCAAGTTGATCTGGATGTGCTATAGTTGGGAAGAAATTTCTTCAAGGGTGGTCGGGGCCTCAATCTCGCCCGGTGACTGAGTTGAAGATACTGTCATGGCCGCATAATGTTGACTCTCGATAGATTCCAAGTGTGAAATCGAGTCCTCGGATTCCTAAAAATTTTCCATGTCACGTCCAAGACCTCTATGTCATGCCCCACCTTGCTCGCGCGGCATGCAATCATCTAAAACTCCCCCACCCTTTGTTGGGTTGCAGCGCTAAGTCACTCTGGGTCCAACAACCCCTAAAACTCCGACACCGTCCCCGCAACCTCGGCTGATTTTATCACTGACCACCTCCCAGGCATCATGAATGAGAGACACAAGACCACCAGAAGCTGCAACAGTGCCCTCAGATAAGGTGCAAATTCACCACCACTCACAGATGCTAATCATAGGAGAGCTTTAGTGCTCATTTAGCCAAAGATAGAACCACCCTAGGCCTTGGCCAGTGAAGGACCCTTCCTGCACAGTCCATGGACTATGTTATATCACCCCGGTTGAACACCAAAACCACCCGTCAAGAGGCGCTCCCTCCACTGAGAATTGACCCTCACCACCTTCGCCCATTGCCTGGTGCAACGTGCTCTTTCCATTGCCAGGACTACTCCTAGCTTTTAGACTCCATCCACAACTGTCTGGCTGAACTGGAACCCACCTTGTCTCCTACCGGTGAAGCTCAAGCCAAGGCTTGAGAGCCAATGTCTACTCGTTTGCGAAAGCCAAACCACCAACCTTCACCATTGCCCGCAAATATCGAATGGTTTGGCTCACATCTATTGCACACTTAACTACCATCTCTAGTGTTGTAGGATCACCTGCCCCCGAGGACCATTATCGCTCAAGCGTCGGATGGTGGTGAGTCGGCAGCGCGTGTTTGAGGGTTGGTCCAACCATAACTATTCGTTGCCCACTTGTCGTTATGATTGGACACCATCAACGGGAACATGAAGGTCGTCTTCCATGAGAATTTGGAGGTTCCAAGATGCTCCAGGATCCAGGTCTGCTTTAGGGAGTATCTCATCCCATGTGTGACGGAATTCGTGATCTAGCTTATTCGTGCCCCTGTTAGCCAGCCAATCTGCCACCTTATTCCCATATCAAAGCACATGACTCATGGTTTACTCCATTTGACTTAGAAGGCTTCTGATGCGGGAGATTTGGGTGTCCAGCCGCAAACTCTTTTCTAATTTCTGAGGATCCGAGCCATGGATGATTTTCTAGGTCATGTCCAAAATCAGACGAGAGTCCCCAACGATGAAAACACACCTGTAGCTGAGGTCCTAAGCCAGAGTCAACCCAAATTTTGGCCTTGTGATTTCTGTTACATTGTTGGTCAAAGTACCAATAGATCCAGAATACGCTACCTTAGGTGACCCTTTGTCATCTTTGAGGATACCTTCATATCCCGCCTGGCCTGGGTTTCCATTAGAGGCACCATTGAAATTAATTTGAATACAACCCTGAGGGGGAAGGGAGAAGGAATTAAGGGCTGGGGGAGGGGTGGCCCAGGGTTGGTCGATGGTGGACCAAGTTTGGGGAGAGATTCAGGAGATGCTAGATGCCTGAATCTAGTTGTCTGGCTTCCTAGTCACGAAGGTCACAAGGCTTCGCGAGAATGGAATCCCAAATACTGGAGAGGGTCAAGGACTATACAAGAGGGGCTGAAGGGGCTTTATTATCAAATATAGAACAAGTTCTTCCCTTCCAGGTGTTCTAGAGCATGAGACCTGGGAGGAGCCACCAAGCTCTTGAGACCACGGGGTTAGAGAATCGATGGGTCAACCATTCTTCGAGCAGGGATCTGGTGTAGGTGGGAAAATCATCGATGGGGCCAAAGGTGTCAAAGGCTTGAGACCAAACCATTTTGGTTAAAGGAAAATCAATGAAGGGGTGGTGTTGACTTTCTTCGTCCTATCTAGAGAGGAAGCACATGGAAGTCTAGATAAAACCCCTCTTAAGGAGGCGATATTATGTTAGGATGTGCTTATGCACTATTAACCATAAAAAGTGGGAAAATTTTGGCCATCTATGACTTGTCCATATTCGCTTCCAGGCCTGAGTGTTGGGGATGACTAGAACTGTCGCACGAAGAAGGTAACCTTCCTTAACTAAAAAGTCCCCTAAGGTCAAGAGGCCCCATCGTAATTTTTCCAGACCCTAGGAGGCATGGATTTTCTGCTCGGCAAGATACTGGGCAAGAAAATCATACCCTCGACGAGGTAAGTCTAAAAGAAAGTGTTCTTTGGTTTTTCATTGTCGCCAACCATGCTTGTCCGGTTGGTTTCTTCAATAATCCTCTATTGTCTTAGCTCCACATGACTGAAAGAGGGGCTTAAGTTCTGACAAGAATTGGTCTTGAGAGAGGCGAGGGGATTGCTGCCAAGAGTCCTCCCAAAAATGACTTGTTTTTCCATTGTGAACCTCCCAAAAGAAGTGCTTTCATACAATATCATTGTGGGTGTTGGCTAGGTTCCAAATGGCAGACCCTTGAATGGGAAGGGGAGTGTGAAGGATTTCGCCATGCATTATACCTTGACCATACTTCTGTGACCGAATAGTCTTCCAAAGTTCATGTCCTCCTTTCAACCATCTCCACCAGAGTTTGGCACCCAGGGTTGTGTTAAGAATAGCATGGTCCCGCATGCTCAGACCCCCCATCAGCTTGGGGAGACACAACTTGTGCCAAGCCACCAGAGGTCACTTCGTATCTCTTGAGGCACCTTCCCAGAAGAATCTCTAAAAGAGGGAAATGAGGTCAGAGTAGATGCATTTGGGGGCCGAAAATCTTGACAGTTGGTAGAGAGGCATTGCTTGCAAGACATATTTGAGGAGGGTAGCTCTTCCCGCAAGGTTGAGGACCCGGAATGTCCAGTTGGACAACTTGCGAGAAATTCTGGCATAAAGTTATTTCTATGGGGCAATGTGTAGAGGGTTGAAAAGGAGTGGAACTCCAAGGTATTTAGAGGGGAGAGTACCAATACTGAAACCCAGTATTCTAGCTAGGTAATCTTGGACTGGGAAAGGAGTATTAAAAAATTAGATATTGGACTTGAGCTTATTAAGGAGCATACCTGAGGCTTATTGGAAGTACTCCAAAATGGAGCTAATCTGGGAGGCTTCTTTCAGAGTGGTGGCTCTAAACAATAGATTTTCATCAATGAAATGTTGGTGGGACATGTCAATAGTGGAACCTGGAGGATGGAGCCCTATAAGCTGATTGGACCCTATGGCTACCTTGAGTAATTGACCCAACCCTTCCGCTTCTATAATAAAAAGAAAAGGGGAGAGAGGGTCTCCGTGATGAATAACCCTCGACGATCGAAAGGTTTCACATGGCGTGTCATTGATGAGGATGGAGAAGAACAGAGTGGAGATCATCGATTTAATCCATTAAATCCAGCCAGCCGCAAAACTAAAGGTTGACGAGATTTCCAATAGGTAATCCTAGATGAGTCGATCATATGCTTTCGAGAGGTCCAGTTTCAATAACATTCCATGGAGCTTATGCGTTTTAATGGAGTAGATGGTTTCATGCATGGAGACAATGCCATCTAGGATTTTTCGTCCCTCCACAAACCTTGATTGCTCATGAGTGATGATGCGGTGAAGCATTGGTTTGAGCCCATGGACCATGATGGTTGAGATAATATTATAGATCACATTGCATAGTGATATAGGCTTGAAGTCCCCTGGTCTTGACACTTCCTTTAACTTCGGTATAAGGGTGATGAAAGTGGTGTTAAGGCTTGAAAATACATATCTAAGCTGCCTTGATTCCTCTATCATTTCACGGATATCTTGGCTGAGGAAGGACCATCTAGCCTTGAAGAATTCTACAGTAAATTCGTGAGGGCTAGGGGCCTTGCTGAGAGGCATGGTCTTCAATACTTCTTCCACTTCTGAGAGGGTGATGGGACTTAATAGGGCTTCATTTTGGTCATGTGAGATCAATGAATGGAAATACTAAGAAACTTTGTGTAGAGCCTTCAATCGGTCACAGCCTTCATCCTACGAAAGGGAGGAGAAAAAGGATTGCAGTTCATCCACTATATCTTTGTGGTGGTCAAGCCGAGACCCGTCAGGCGCCTGCAAGTGAGTGATTATGTTGCTTTGCCAGTGTTGAATCATGGATTGGTGGATTAATTTTGTATTCCTTCCACCCTCTCTCAACCACTGAATCCTGGATTTTTGTCGCCATAATATTTTCTCTTGCTTCTTTCGTTCCTCCAAATCCTTGTTCAAGAGATATTATTTTTCTACCAACTCTTTCGTGCAGTCTTCCTAGATTATTTATTGCTCAACTTCCTCCAAGATGACTTCCAACTTCCTTTTTTCCTCGAGTATATTTGCAAAATTTTCATGGTTCCAGGATTTAATATGTCCTTTGAGGCCTTACAACTTCTTTTGAAAAGATTGTATTTTTTTATTACGTCGTGAGCCCAAGGTTGTCCACCATGATGCTAATTGATCTGAGATTCTTGGGTGTCGTAGCGAAAAGCTCTCGAATCAGAATGGGCATCTCCGAGGGGGGGTAAATGAGGTCAGATCCACACTGATGGGTCAATTATCCTAGCTAGTGGATGGAAGGATATCCGAGGAAATAAGATGCTCAGAGAATAGGAACATGTCTAAGCTACATGCAATCTCGTTCACCCCCCCTCTGCGATTGTTCCAGGAATGAAGACCTTGGTGGGGGATGACATCAAATAAGTGAAGTTCCTTAATGATGTCACTGAAGGCATGCGAAGATGGGTCTAAGCGGCAGACTACCCCGCAGTTTTCCTCCAAGTCACTAATCATGTTATAATCCACGCCCAGGATCCAATATTCCTTTTCCAATGATCAACTTAGGATTTGAAGATGTGTGAGGAACAAGGGTTTGTCTCGAGGTGTTGACAGACCATAGAATGCGGTTAGGCTACCCCACCGTTGTTCTCCTATCATACAGATCGAGACCGACAGTGTGAATTTGGTGCTGATCCATTTTTCTAGGATAACTCTCCATGGATCCCATAGAATTTCTATGCCCCCTACAGATCCGATGGCTTCGATGGTCATAGTGTGGCTGTTCCTCCAGCATCATTGGTTGTTTTCCTTAATTTTGTCGTCGGGCACCTTGGTCTCTTGAAGAAAGACAATATCGGGTTTGTATTTTCCTATTTTTTCTTCAAGGGAGCGAACCTTCCTTAAGCTGTTGAAGCCCCTGATATTCCATCACATGAGCTTCATGAGGAGGAAATGATGAATCTGGGAAAGAAATTCGTCAATTTTCTCATCTGCCCTGAGTTTAAAAAAAGTTCACCGACTTCTCAAATAAGTTCTTTGGTAGATTTGTGTCCCTTCTTACTCTTATTATATCCCCCGGGGTTCAAGATTGTTATGTTGATAGAGTTTCCATTTGTGCTCGTGCTTTGGAGATTTGTGTCCTCTCATCCAGAACGAGCCGACCGTTGGTTGAAAAGAGTGCCAAAGTGGTTCAGTTGATTACCTGGGATGTCTTTGATGCCCGAATTTCTCGAGATATTGAATATTTTTGGCATATTTTTCCCCTTGGTGCCTAGCCTGTTGTGTTTCTCCTCAGTTTCCAGGATCTTGCTCGTTTGTCTCAAGATCTCCTAGATTTGTCAATCTGATTCATTCTACTCAGGGATCTTCTGCTTGGAATTTAGCTTATCTCCAAGGGTGGAGAGTAGCTTATTGATGTCCATAGATTGAGGAACTTATTTGGATGATGAGGGATGGAATTGGGAGGGGATGGATTGGGATGGGACGAGTGCTAGGAATTCATCGACCAAGGCCATGAAAGGGTTCTTGGACTCTGAGGGAAATGGCTAAGAGGAGGAGGGTGGCGCCTGCAGAGGCGAGAGACAGGCGTGCGAGTGGGGGCCTGAGCAATCTTGGGGATTGGGTTGTGGGCACCAATTGGGCCAGGATCGATGCCCTTAGACGAGTTGAAAATTGTCACCATCCTTAGCAAGTGTAGCTGCTCGAGCTTCTTTTGCTACAAATAATGGGAAATCTTTGAAGAGATGTTGATACTCATGACAACGACGACATTTGAAAGGGACATGCTCATAATCCAGAGGTTGGGTCGAGGTAGAGTCATGGTAGATTAGATCATTAGATTCAAGTAGCGGTTGTGATATGTTCATATGGACACAGATCCAGGCATACATTATGCGAACTTTTAGGTCTAAAATGAGCCTCCTAAGGAAATAATAAAGTAATAGATAAACCAATAAAATAATATTTATGAATTTGCAGTATACTGCTTGCACCACAATATATGTAACCATGGTTAAATTCAATTGAAAAGGTATACAAAAATAAAATTAATAAAAAAATTGTATTGATGTGACTATAAATAAGAACGAACTTTTCAAGAACCACTAATGCATTTGTCCTTTGTACTTAAAATAAATTATAAATATAAATTCATAATTTCTTAATTATATAATATAATATTAATTAAAATTTATATTATTTAAATTATATAATAACATGTAATCAATATACTATATAAAAAACAAATAATATAATATAATAAATGTAATATATTATTTTATTTATTTTTTTATATTACCTATTGAAATGATTTGATTTATAATATAAGAAAAAATAATATATAATATAAAAAGGAATATAATATATATTCTATAACATTTAGAACATTTTTCATAATATTGTGTATATTAATATAATTATAATGAAATTAATTAAGTTGTACTTAGAATTAAAGAAAAAAATTAGATTTGATTTATATTTATAAGTATATTATAAGATTTATATATATATATATATATATATATATATATATATATATATATATATAGCAATTTTAGATTTTTTTGCCCCAAACTATGCTAAACTTAATATACCTTTTTTTAATATGCAAAACTAATGTACATTTTTTCATGATAAAAAATTAGTATATAGTTTTTATTTAATATATCTCTTTTGTCTTTTTCTTCTCTTTTATTTTTTGTTTGTATTTTTCTCTCTTTTTTTTTCCTTTTAAGAAAATGGTGTCATTATTATTTTCAGCATGGTTCTACCCTATGTGGCTTTTGTTGACAAACTTTTTATTTTTTATTTTACAAATTTTCACTAAAATATTTATTATTCTTTATCTATTTTTTTTCTTTTAAAATTTGAATGGATTGAAATCACTTCACATCCAAATTTTATTTCCTTATTTTCAATGTGAACTCTTATTTTGTCAAAGACTTCTGGTATATCTTAAATATGAATACATATACCAAAGAAAAATTTTGATCCTTATCAAATTTTCAATTATGATCCCTATCAATTTTTCTATCTATGGAAAAGCCATTATCATAACACTTTTCAACAATGTGTGGCCCCAACCACTAAGTCATAAACTTCCCCTTGAGTCCTTAATTAGACTTGTAGTACCCAAGACTCTTCCGTGAATTCTCTAGTCGTAACGAACTTATCATGCGCATTTCGACCATTTTAGTGCGGAAAAGGGTTGGCATTCTATATACTTATCTTGTCTCTTCCTAGGCGTATGATAGATCCATATCCAATGGCTATGCTATCTTTAAGGTTGCAAATTCAAATTCAATGAATAATATAACTTTGACTAACCCATAAGGAATGAATCATGTTATTATCTTTCATGTTGTGTTGTAAGGTCATGCTACTTTTGAATATATGTGTGAAAGTACACGGAATTCATGAGTCATGATGACCGGTAAAGGAAACCATGGAAACTTTCAAAGTAGGCTGATGCTTACCTTGATAGTGAACATGTGGATTTGAGTGGACCAAAATATATGGAGTGCCGTGATAACCGCTTCAAACTGTATACTGAAAAGAAAAAGAAAATGTCAGACACATACGATCTATCAAGGATGTGGTAATGAAATATTTGCAAGTCGAGGCAATGTTGATTTGTCCTCTTTTCATATTCTACATTTTATGAAGCATTTGCAAGTCGAGTCGATATTGATTTGTCCTCTTTTCATCTCTATATTTTCATAGATTTTAAACATATACAGAATCTTCCATTTTAGCTTTTGAAAACAATTAAAGTAAGTCACATCAAAATTCCTGCTTTCAGAGAAATTCTGTGCATTCAAAATTACATGGAAAGTAGAGTTTAAGCGTTTTCAAATTTGCCTCGAAAATCATGTAAATTTTTTTATCACAATTCTTTTTTTTTTAAATCAAGCTCTTAAATTTTAAGATTTTAGATATTCCAAGATTTTTTAATATTGCTAAATTTATTTCCATCCATCATTTAAAAAAAAAAAATACTATTTTTTAATAATGCTAAATTTATTTCCATCCAATCATTAAAAAAAAGGTACTATTCAAACACTACTGCCATATTTTTTGAAAAAAAAAAATGCCCAATTCCAACTCTTTTGCCCATCCGTAGACGACACCCATGGATTAATAATGTCCAATTATCCTGTACAACTACGCCTTAATAATGTGAACATGATATTTCATTTGGCGCTGTCCATTGATGGGATTTTTTGATTTTATTTTCTATTAGGTCACAGGACTTTTGGCTTCATTTTTTGCATTTAGATTTGGTTTAACACATAATATTCTTAAATATTAATTAAATCTAAAGTAAAATTTATCTATTAAAAAAATAAAAAAATAAAATCAAATCAACAAAAAATTTCATTGGCTTCGAAACGCTCTGAAATGGAAGGAAGATGAGTTCAAAAGTAAAAAATATCGTTCACAAATAAAACAAGTCAAAGTTAATATTGATCTCTCATAATACACTAGAAGCTAAGCGTAAAATTCCCCTGTTCACTTCCTTAAGCAAGTTAGTGCAACGTACAAGGAAGTTTAACTAACGTGTTTTGGATAACTCCGTACCTTTATTTTTTAAAGTTTAATGCTTAAATGAAAATCGTAAACGATGTTATGTGATTATTAATATCATTATAATAGTAGGGCAGTAGTTGCCTTTTCTTTTTATTTTTAAAACAAACAAATAAGAAAAGGTTAAGCAATAATTCAAAATAAATAATTAATTTATGATGATTGATGATGAATGTTTCCTAAAATTAATATGGTTTACTTGATTTCAAGAAAGAAAGAAAAGAGTCTAATTGTCATTCTTTAAAATCTTGTTTCTATCATCAAGGAGAAGGGAAAGATGTAGTGTAAGATCATTATAGTTGGGTTGGCTTAATAAATCAATAAGATTGGAGGTGTTGTTGATGATAGGGAAATGAGAGTAGATGTGGGAAAGAACCGAGAAGTCTAAAAGGAAGTGTTTTTTATCTTCCACCTACTTAGTATCACAAATTCGACAGATTCTATCATCCCAGGAAGTCTTGGGAGTAGACCACCGTTCAGTCTCACTTTGAAGCTCATGAGAATTAGTTCTTATCCTATCATTGTTCATTTTCTTCTTAGTGTTGATCAACACAGAGAGATAATTCTGGTTATCATTGGTGGGGTTGATCACCTCCTTATAGTATCTTAGTTTCCTTTTATCCTCCAACTCCTTATCATCCCACATCTTGTCCTTAAGTTGGAGATAATAGTATCTTTGATACAATCCATGCTTCCCATGATGTTCTCCTCCTTAATCACCCAAAGGTTGAGCCACGACTAGGCATCCCTATGCCACCCGCACTTGAGGCGCAATGGTGGGTTTTCACTAAAGTTAGAAGAAATTTTTGGAAGCCTCTTAGATTCAATGTTGAAAACCTTCTTCTTATATATTAGATATCTAAACATAGCCACACTTTGAAAGGGGATAAGTTAACTTCGATCAAGAGGATAGGATAGGGAGTATTTCCCTTCATCTTGAGGTTATAAGTTATGAATTACTTTTGGATCATATCAATCTTTCTCCATGACTCTCTAGATTATTGCAATCCCAAACTTCACATCTATATAAGACAAAAGGGGCGACAAGAGCTCAAAGAGGAACTTTTTTTTACTCAAAATGTAAATAGCGATCGACTTCTAGTTGTTTTCAAGCTCAGAATAAGCTTTCCAACCTCCACTAATTATTTTCTCGATGTTATAATTACAGTTGAGCTGATGAGGGAAGTCAATACCAAGATATTTATAAGAAGAAACCCGCTCTAGACAATGGTTATCATAGTCAAAACTACCATGGATGATCTTTTTGGATTTAATGATCATGACTTTAGTCTTGTTGGTATGAACTGTCATACCCATCTTGGAGCAGTAGACATGAAGAGTCTTAAGCTACTTCTATAGGTCATCATGGATTTTTGCAAGAAGAACGATATCAACAACATAAAGGAGAAGAGTAATGATTATACCAATGATCTCAGTGCCCTTGCAACTCGCAGTTTCTAAACACTCCTATAGCTTATTGATGTAAATACCAAAAATGGTAGGGGATAGGGGACACCCTTGCTTAACTACGATATTGCATTTAATATATTTAGACCACATTTCATTGGTCTTAAGCTTGGCAATGACAACCTCATAGAGGTGGATCACAAAAATTCTCATTTCAGTATGAATGATGATCTCTTCAAGCCTCTCCCAGAGCTTATCTCGAGGGACAGTGTCAAAATATTTTCTAAAGTCCACAAAACAACAAAAGAGATAGTTTTACTATTGCAGCGTTCCTTTACAATGATCCTGAGAGTGACAAGGCAGTCAATAATTGAGTGGTGTCTCCTAAAACTAGCTTTCCCTTTAGCCCTTTTACCTTGGTTCTCAAGCCAAAGGCTAAGCTTATTTTCTAAAATGAGCCCATAAAGCTTGGCTAGGATGTGGCTAATCATAATGGTGATGTAGTTACATGGAATGTTTTTTCCCACGTTTTTAAAGATATGCACAATAAGGCTTTGCGTCCAAAGGTTAGGGAATCCATGCTTTACAACAAAATTTAGAAGCTTGTGGAGATAAGGAATGAGGATAGATGTTCCCATTTTGAAGATCCCAGCTTGCTATCCTTCAATATCTTTAGCTTTCCCATTAGCGAGCTTATTAATTCCAGACTCAATGTCTTCTAGAGAAAATATATCTTCCTTAATAGGAGTGTTTAAGATGGTGCCCATGGTGTCCGAAGAGTCATACAACTTTTTAAGACATTTATCCCAATTTTGTAAGGGGATAGAATGATTATCTTTAGTTTTACAAACAAGCACATTCCGCCATAATTTTTTAGGTGCAAATTTAGAAAGGTGGAGAATATGCTCTCGTCTCTTATTAATATATGACCTCTTCTTCCTCTTGATGAGAGCTTTGTATATACTTATATTCTGGAGTTTAATGATTTCGTTAAGGGCATCTCTGATCGCTTTCCTTGAAATTTTATAGTCTTTTTCATACCAAGGGTTGGAAGTTCTATTATTCTGCTTATACGAAGTCTGATTAGAGAACTTGCTAATGGTAGTGGAAAGTGTAGTAGTAAAATGGTAATATATTTTATCAATGTTGTTATTATAAGTTAGGGAGCCTAAATCCCTTTATAAATCCCTAAAAGATCAACATTACCTCTATTGAAGTGAGTGTGTATTTTGCTTTAATTGGTCTCTCTCATGTGGGTGGAATGCATAAAAAGGTTGAGGGATAAAGACAAAGGTCCGTGGAGAGAATCAGTCTCATACCCATTAAGTAACTAAAAGTTTGTAATACGGTTGAGGACATGGGTGTCAAAAATTACATAATCCACGAAGTTGCTACCCAGCCTATGGAAACATGTCATCTGATCGGAGAGAGGCCACTTGTTAATAACGTTACAAATGATGAGGTCCTAGGAACTAAATCATTTGAGGAGCTCGGTGCCGATTAAGTTCTCAATTATGTCTTTAGAAATTTTCTTGAATCTATTATCTAAGTTACCATCCTCGTCAACCCACAAGTGGTCGAGGTTAGATTTGTTACTTAACATAATAGCTTGGCTAGTAGAAGTTAGAGCACTAAAGTCCCAAAGAAAAAGGATATTACCTTCAATCATTAGGTTGTAGATGTTTTTTTCTAAGATATTGAAAGTAAAGTTCTTATCCAAGTTTTTTTTCTTATAGGATGTAGAGTTGATAAGGGAGAAATAACAAATTGCATGAAAGATCCTACTGGTTGTAGAATCAAAGATCTCAATCCAAATGTACTGATTGAAGGGGTCGGTTTTATGAGTCAAATGTGAGAGGAAACAATGTTCCTAATATAACAGGCTATACCACCAAGGTGATGGACCCTAGATTCGTCATGCTCCCAAGTTTCAACTAAAATAATAAGATTAATACCACTCAATATCCAACTTAACATAGGACCTTTACACCATGTAAAATGACGAAAATTATAAAAGAGGATCCAGAGTGATGTTATTACCTATTTATCACTCGTGTTTGGGACTCTTTCTCTAATAATAGCTTTTATATTCCTAATGGCTGCCCATTTCCCTCATTTTCCTGTCTCCTTAATCATTTGTACTTCTTTCCTAAGTTTAGCTTGGTCTTCTGGAATGAGATATTCATTTATAAATATTTTTGTTCCTTTTAGGCTTAGGAATTTCCTACGTATATCTAATTTATGGTCATTACAACTGACCTTGACACATATTTTTCTGTGTTTATTCTCAAGTATCTTTCCTACCCTTATTGCTTCAGTGAGATAAGTTGTTTGAATTTGAGATTTTGTTTTTAATTTTTCTTTAACTCTTTCTAATGTGTCTTCATTGTTTTGTTCTTCTATACCAACAATTATAATGTGTAAGGCTCTTTTGTGGCACTCATGGTCAAGTACAATTATTTTATTAATTTCTTCTTTTATGGTTTTAATATCTAATTTATTCTCTGTGTTATTTAGGGCTGAGTTATTACGTACTTGCTCTTTTAGATTTTTACTATCACTTTTCAAAGTGTTAATTTCTTTAACCGTTGTTTGTTTAATTTCTTTGATTTCTTGAATTCTACCTTTCATTCTTTGTAGTTTAGTCTAGAGTGAGATTATTTTATTTTCTAACGATTTGTGGTTGTTGTCAATCATTGTAGTTAATTCTGGTTTAAAATGGTTTTCTCTTTCTTCTCTTCATCTTTCTAAAGATTCAATGTACTAATAAAGACTCTCTAGGGTAATTTTACTTGGTCTCCCCTTTCTAGAGGGGTGTTTAGAAACATGAGGGGAAGTACTCATAGTGTAAATAAAAAAAAATTAACAAGAGGAGAGTAAGTGGGAACGTATGCACCTATTAGAGTTGTATGTAGGGTGTTTGTGACGTAGATTTAATTGGATGTAATGTTTCCTGAACTCAAAACCACCAAAGAGACTCAAAACCACAAAGAGAGACGACCAATGTGTGTTGAATAATAATTTTTAATTTTGAAACCACATAAAAAAAACCTAACCGAAATATTGACTCCATAGAGATAGTTCGTTGCGTGTTGCTTGATCCTCTAAAAAGTGAGAAATCCACAAAATTATTTTAAAAATTTGTTGGTCTTATGGTCGGATTTGGTTCACGCATGATTCAATTAAGAAATTCACTGGCTTCTAGGTATTAATACTATTTCATAATCGACACAAAAAATGATTTGGTCGTAACTTTCAACTTTTTAAAATTGGCTACATGTCATTCGCCAACTGTAATATGTTGAGTTTTGGTAGCATCGAATGTGATATAAGCCCTAAGTTGTTTGGAGAGGCTTAGACACATGCATTACAAATAACCTAGAAATAGTTTTGGGAAATTCCACCTAGAAACAAATTTATAAGAAAAATTAATTATTTTTGATGAGGACCCTAAGTCTAACTTAGGAATTTAAAATAAATAATCAGCATTAGTGTGAATTGTGGATGAAACTTCTAAAAAAATCAAATTAAGTCTAATTTAATCTTAGCCATTGATTAGAGATCTAATATCAGTCATTTATTTGTCAACGAGAAGACTATAAAGGAAGGCTTGAGGGTCATTTGTATAACACATCGAGTGAATCTAAGTGATCGATTTTCTGTGGTGAGTAGTGCTCAGAGGAGAATGCAATATAAGTTATTCCAGTGCAGTGAGGGGAAAAGATAGCTTCCAGAGAGATATTTTCTCAGCCATAGAATCATCAATAGAGAGAGGAAAAGAGTGGTCCATTAGCTCTCATGCAGAGGCTGACATAGGGCCACATAGAGGCAGCACAGAGGGTGAGAAAGCGTTTGATATTTTGCAGAATAATTAGTTTCAGGAGCTTGAAACTGGCGTGTGATACTAGGAGGCTGAGAGCAGTGATTTTGGGTTGCATATCAATCACCTAGCTAGGTGACATGGTTCCTAGAGAGGTTGACGCAGGGGCTACGTAGAGGCAGTGCATGGCCTGCTAGGGGCACCTCATCCACTGACCGGAACAACCAAGATTTTTTCAATGATTAGGTGAGGTAAAACTCACAATTTTTCTGTTAGTATTTCTCTCTCTATAACTGAATAACCCTTGTGGTATTGAACAATGTATTAAGAAATTGCTATTGCTTAATAATAATAAACGCTCAAATCTACTACATCAGTTTTCCCACATTGGATTTTTCCAGCGACTTTCGTCCAAAAATAACGATGTCCTATGTGTATACTTTTATTTTCTCAGTTTCATTGTTTCATAATCAAAATTAATTAAGTGTAGGCTACTTCAGTAATTTTCTTCAATATTTCATGAAGAAATCTAAAATAACTTTGTAATGTAAGTTACAAATAGGAGAAGTAAATTCAGTTGGTAGCAAGAGGATTTTGGAGATAATTTAGATCCAGGAATTTTCACATAGTATTCGAGAATTTTATGTGACACAGGAATAGAAGATCTAGCATTGAAGTGAAGGGAAAATTTCTACAGCAGCAATAGATCGAATCCTCAGAGGGATTGTGTAGTTCTAGCTAGTAGGGATGGATTTTCGAGGTGATCTTTCTCTAAGTGAGTTGATAGAGAGATAAGACTTCTGGATCAAGATCTTCTTGAACTAGAGGGAGTAGCACATAGCCTTCAAACAGAGCTAGAGGTACGTAGTTTTAATGCAAGCAATTGCTGGGTAGAGAACCACGAGATGAAGAAGAAGAGCACATAGTGAGGGAATTCTTCCTCGATGATTTCCTTACCGAGGAATTCAGTTTTTCTCATTTGCTGGGTAGCATAAGAGTAGTAGACTTACCAGCTCCATCAAGGAGTGCGTAAGCCATTCTAGAAGCAGCACGGTAGGGATAAAGAGGGAGAATTTTGAAATTTTTTTGACCAAGATGGCCGCTCACATACTTAGAGATCAGGTTCGGTTAGAGGGATCCTCCAACTATGTGTTTTGGAAGAAAAGAATCAGATTCCTTCTAGGCAAGTATGATCTCAAGGTGTTCGTAAACAACATGGCTGTTGTGCCTATATATCCTAATCAGAAAAAAAAAAGTACAAGTCCGATATGGAAAATGCCAAGAGACTTATCCTTGATGGTGTCAAGGATCATATAGTTGGCAAGAACACAACCAGGGAGATATGGGAGGCCTTTTCCATTCTATACCAAGGAACTTCCGAGTAGCGACGATGTACTTTGAGTAAAAGCTCTAGATGATCCAGATGCAGAAGTGGTAGCACATTGTTCCATTCTTAACGAGACTTCAAGAAATCCGTGATCAGTTGGCAACAGTGAGATCTACCCCATCTACTACAACTATGGTGAGACGAGACGTTAACGAAGTCACTAAGGAGTGGAATTTTTTTTTGTAAAGTATCTTCGGAGGGGAGACACTACTGAGTTTGGAGGCGATGTGGGAAACTATTTAGCAGGAGGAGATAAGAATAGATTCAGTTAAGTGTAAACTTGACAGTAGCAGTGGGAGCAGATTGAAGAATCTAGAGGAGGAGGAGAATGCAGCCCTTGCATCAAAGCGACAACAAGGGAAACTTAGACACAAGAAGGACATCTCCAAGGTGAAGTGTTTTAGATGCGGCGAGATGGGCCACTATGCATCAAAATTTCCTTTGAAGGAAAATTATAAGGATAAGAAGCACAATATGAAGGTTTCATACACGAAAATAGAGGAGGATGAGTATGCCATGAGTGCCCACGCATCTACAGGAGAGAGATGGGGTTACATGGAATTTCCATTCACCTTCAACTTCAGTTGGGAAGGATCCTTGAGGAACCCACCTCTCATAACAATACCTTACTACAGGTGCCCAACATTTATGTAGTAGGATGGATGAGTTTTTTAGTCAGTGTAGAGACAATAGTCGCAGTGGGTAGCAATGCCAATTTCTGAGCAGCGTAGAGTAGAGTTCCAACAATATAGTGAAGATTAGTAGCAACGCAATGCATCAGAGGGACAAAAATTAGCTATGATCAATCAATGTCTTTAGCACCGAGATGCATCACTGAACACTTATTCATATTTTTATACGTTTTCAGTTGCTTCTCTCAACAACTGAGTTGTAGTGTGGAGTTAACTGTGGCAATGCTAGTAAAAGAAGAAACATTTGAGATGGAGTTGCAGTACAGATGCAGTTTTGATCGTGGCAAGGTGAACACTAGTACAGTGTAGCAACAACACAATTTTTGATAAGTAGCATCAACAACGCAAAGGGATATGCTCCAGAGATAGAACAACATGCAGTAGGGCATGTTTGTTAGAGCACATTCCTCACTAAGAGGGAGTGTTGATTTTTGGTAGCATCAAATGTGCTCTAAGCCCCAAATTTTGTGGAGAGGCTTAGACACATGAATTACAAATAACCAAAAAGTTGTTTTTGGAAATTCCACTGAGAAACAATTTTATAAGAGAAATTAATTATTTTTAATGAGGACCCTAAGTCTAACATAGGAAATTAAAATAATTAAACAATATTAATGTAAAGTGTGGATGAAACTTTGAGAAAAATAAGATCAAGTCTAATTTAATCTTAGTCATTGATTGGAGATCTGATATCGACTGTTGATTTGTCAATGAGAATATTATAAAGGAAGGATTGAGGGTTATTTGTAAAACACACCAAGTAAATCTAAGTGATCGATTTTCTGAAGTGAGCAGTGGTGAGAGGAGAATGCGATCTAAGTGATTCCAGTGTAGTGAGGGGCACAGATAGCTTCCGGAGAGAGATTTTATCAGATGGGGAATAATCAACAGAGAGAGGCAAATAGTGATCCAACAAATCTAACGTAGAGGTTGGTAGAGGGCCACACAGAGGCAGTGCAGTGGGTCAGAAAGAGTCTAAGATTTTGCAGAAGAAACAATTTCAGAAGCCGGGAATTAGGGTGTGAGACCGGGAGGATGAGAGAAGTGATTCCGGGTTGCAAATTGATCACATAGTTGGGTGATGTAGTGCCTAGAGAGGCTAACACAATGACTACGTAGGGACTGCACAGAGGCACTGAAGGGCCTGCTAGGGACACCTCATCTAGTGAGCAGATCAGGCGAGATTTTTTCAGTGATTGGGTGAGGTAAAACTCACAATATTTCTGCCAATATTTCTCTCTTTGTAAGTGAACAACCCTTGTGGTATTCAACGATGTATTCAGAAATTTCTACTGCTGAATAATAGTAAACCCTCAGATCTGCTGCACTGGTTTTCATGCACTTGGTTATTTTGGAGACTTTTGTCCAAAATAATGGTGTTCTATGTGTATATATTTCTTTTCTCAGTTTCTTTGTTTCAGAATCATAAGTAATTAAGTGTAGGCTGCTTCAATAATTCATGAAGAAATCTGAAATAGTTCTGTAGTGTAATTTACAAATATGAAAAGTAAATTGTACTGGTAGGAGTAGGATTCTGGAAATCATCAAGATCCAATAATTTTTGCATAATCCCCATGTAATACAATTGTAATTAAAAATATCATGTGGAAAGCCTCATTTCCACAGAATCATTAATCAAATCAATTGCTTCAGCTTTTTAGAGTGGAGGACCTACATAACACAATAGGTCAACCACACGACATACGGTCCCCAATGTTATAATATCATATTAACTTAATGATCTCAGATCAAATAATGTTTGAATCCCATTCTTCGAATTTACAGAGAAACAAGAGTTCTAATAAATCCAATGAAAGAATCACAAATTTACTTCAGACATTCCCATGCTCTTAGATCAAACAATGTGCGAATCCCATGCTTTGACCTTACAGAGAAACACAGAGTTCCAAGAAACCATAGCCAAAGCATTGACTCCACAGAGGCAGAGCATCACCCTAAATGAAATATTTTCCAAATTGGCCTAGAGAGAAAGGAGCAATTGAACCCTCAAGACTCAAGATTGTAGAGCGCGCAGAAGTGTTTTAGTAGCTTCAATGTTATTTTAAAATTTTTGGTTCTGACCAACACTAATCATATTAAACAAATGCGTGACATATTTCTTCTTCCATCGAATAATATCACTCGTTACACACTTTCAAACTTGCAAGAAAGAGCATTCAAACCCAACAATATCTTGGCCCAGAAATACACACCATACATCAAACATGACCCTTTTAAATGATGTTTGTATTTCAACGCTTCAAGAAATGAACAATAGAAGACGTGGTCATTGTGAAAAGAACTTTGCAGAAAAGAGTATACGTGAACTTCAATTCGGTGGTAGAAGCTACAAAGATACCAACAAAACCTTCAATACAGAGATACCAATAAATCCCAATGAATACAAATAATTTCTTGAACCGCACAACACCAAGGGAATATACTATTTTCGATATATTTATAAATTATATAAACACATTTAAAGTATATAAAATTTTTATTGTATTTTTATATTATTTATTTTCTTTTCTTTAAATTTGTTTTCAAAAAGTATTAAGCAATAATTTAAATTTATAAAATTTAAAAGTTTATATATATATATATATATATTTCATTTTTTAGTTGAATGTTTAGAATATTAAAATTAATATATTT
Source organism: Pinus albicaulis (assembly GCA_034641835.2). Classification (NCBI taxonomy): domain Eukaryota; kingdom Viridiplantae; phylum Streptophyta; class Pinopsida; order Pinales; family Pinaceae; genus Pinus; species Pinus albicaulis. The sequence goes on from CM076569.1 coordinate 359,360,387, forward strand.
GAATATATAAGTTTTTGTACTTAGACATTATGTTAATATTTTTTTTAACAATCTTTGACACTATGTTTAGGCCGATAGGCCTTCTGTTTTGAATTAATACAGGTGATTTTTCGTCAACCAATTCATTTTGATAATGACACATGTCACTAGTAAGACGTGTGCAAAAAAATCATAAAATCATAAAAAATCATAAAAAAATCATAAAATCATAAATTACTAAATAAATTTTGCTGAAATTTAGAAACGAATTCTCAGGCATACAAGGTTAATTCGTGCATAAATTTAGAAATTTTGCTGAAATTTAGAAATTTGGGATACATTCTCGCGCATACAAGGTTAATTCGTGCATAAAACCAGGTGGGTATCTTAATTGAGTGGGGTGTACTATGTATTTATTGGTTATTATTGCAAATCAATGCAGGTAAAATTGCAGATGGAAAGAATGGGCATGTTGCAGTGGATCAATACCACCGCTATAAGGTACACATTAAAACTATCCGGATAATAATTGAAACATTGAACTCTAAATATTTCATTGTGTATGGAGTTAATCTATTTGTAATCTGCATGCAGGAAGATGTTCAACTCCTCAAATACATGGGAATGGACGTCTATCGTTTTTCTATTTCCTGGCCTCGCATTTTTCCCAGTAAGCTGAACTTATCAACATTGATATCTTTATAAATAATTTCACAATGAATTTTAGGTCACTTCTCTAAATGTTTGTTTTCAAATATTTACAGAGGGCTCTCCTAGACATGGAGGAGTTAATGCAGAGGGAATTTATTATTACAATAATCTCATCAACGAGCTGCTCAAGAATGGTATTTTCAAAAAACAATTGATTGGGTAGATTTGGCTAGATCTTTAACTGTATATGGCCTTTTATACATGGATCTAAGGTTTGATGTAGGTATAGAGCCTTTTGTTACATTGTATCATTGGGACATGCCACAAGCGCTGGAGGACGAGTATGGCGGATTTCGTAGAAAGAGAGTCGTGTAAGATTTCCTCATAATTTTCATTTTAACTCTGCTAAGACATCAAGAGATATAATTCTGATATTTATCTTTTTTTCAGGGAGGACTTCGGCTTCTTCGCAGAAGAATGTTTTCGAGCTTTTGGAGACCGTGTGAAGTATTGGCAAACCCTAAACGAACCCTTCATCTTCACAACATTTGCCTACGATTTAGGGGTTCACGCACTGGGTCGCTGTTCACCTGCATTCGGGAACTGTACAGCAGGAAATTCTGCAACGAAGCCCTACATTGTTACCTATAATATGCTTCTTGCACATAGCACAACTGTAAAAATATATTGGACTAAATATCAGGTAAGATAATTTTTTTTCTTGTAATAGATTTTCTCGACCCATTTCATTCATTCATGTTGATTTAGAGATCGAAGTTTAGAACTAATAAGTTTATCATATACAATTATCATATATTTTTGTATCTTGATAATAAACCACATTTTTTTGTATTTTGATGATGAACTGATTAATCTATAAATCAACATGAATAAAATGGATTTGGAAAATCTATTACAACAATATAACAATCCCAAAAACATTAAATCTGAATTATTACTTTCTGTTTTGGATGCTAAAAGTTTAAAACTGAAAAAGGTGTCTTGAATAAATAACTGTGGAAAATAAAATGCAGGGGTCACGGAAAGGTTCCATTGGCATAACCCTTGTAATGAGTTGGATAGTGCCCTTTTCAAATAACTCTTTGCCTGATCAGCAGGCTACCCAGAGAGCAATTGACTTCAGAATAGGGTGGTATGCACACAAATCTGTTCTATCTCTCTGTATGAAGTTGTTTTCCAGATAAGTGTACATTTTATGTGAGCAGAATAAGAAAGGTGTTAGTGGGAAAAAAAATTCATTAATTCATCTTGAAACTTGATTTTTTCGTTCACCTATTTTCCAAGCTTAAAGTGTATATTGTTTTTTGCATTACAGGTTTTTAGATCAATTGACATCTGGGAAATACCCTGACTATATAAGAAGTTTTTTGGGAGTTCGTTTACTAGAATTTACCAGTGAAGAGGCCAAAGATTTAACAGGCTCATTTGACTTTCTAGGTTTTAATTACTATTCAACAAAGTTTACTACCGACAATCCTATTCCACTAAATTCCTCGAACACTAACTATCTTCTGGATGCCCACACTAATTTACCATGTAAGCCAAAGCAGCACTAGGGAAATAAGTTTATTTATTTTTTGAGAATTTAGTTGAACTAATCATTTTCGAGAAAATATAATCTAATTATTTTGGTATTAAAATTTTACTGTGAAATGGGAAGTCTGTTTACTATCTATAGTATTAATTTGCCTGTTACAATAACTGCTAGTGGTTTCTGGTTTCAGTTAACGTAAGTGGAGTAATTATTGGATCAGACGTAAGTGTTTGGGAATAGTTTTTTTTTTAATATCTGTTTGCACGAAGGTGTTAGCTCTTTTAGATCTTATCCAAAGTGATTGAAGGATGCAATAAATTATACAAAGCATCGCTATAACAACCCTCCCATTTACATCACAGAAACTGGTACATGAATCATCATTTATTGAATAACCACTTTTATAAATTGTTAAAAATATGACTCTCATTATTGTTTCATAACCTATGTGAACAGGATATGCGGATTTCGACAATGGCACAACCCCACTTAGAAAAGCATTGCAGGATGCGAAGAGAGTGGAGTATCATTATCAACATTTGTCAAACGTACCATTTTCTTAAAATAGAGAAATAAAAATAACTTATGTGAACTAAAAATAATAGAAAGTTAGTTTAAAAATAGAAAGTTCACATATTTTCTTAAATTTTTAGGAATTTTCCCTGGTAACTTATTTTTTTTAATAGAATTAGAGATCTTTCCAAAAAGATTATTTTTCTTTATAGAAAGTAACCATAAACTTCTAAGTTGCCCAATTTGAACTCACATGTCACTAGTAAGACTTGTGTAAAAAAAAATAGTAAGTTCACATATTTAATTAATATTTAATATATAAAGTAATGTTTAAACTATAAAGTAATGAGTAAATCTTTAATTCACATATTTATTTTAACCAGATTTACTTCACATTTTTCTATTATATTGTAATTGAATTTCCACGAATCTTTCTCCAAGTTGGGTCTTTTACCATTACACTCTAACTAAATTTCAATTAGTCTTTTGCAAGTTGGGATAATTATATTAGTTGAATTCCACATGTTATTGCTATATAGCTATGATAAAGCTTATTTTTTATTGCAATGTATGATTTATGAAGGAAGCTATACTTAAATATGAATTCGATGTCTTTGCCTAGTGATTTGATTCCTAGATGTCTATTTTCTACCTTTTTGAATTTGAACTTTTAACCTTTTACAAGAAGGCATGCATTCTTAACTATTAGAAGTTTAGAACCACTCTATGTATAAATGGATCCTTGAGACATTCATTTTTTGTAAATTAAAATATCATCTCATCTATTAGTTAGATTACTTTAAAATATAATGTAATCAAATTAGTATTTAATATTCCACCATGCGGTTCTAATGACATTGGAGAATGTTTTTGTTAAACAATTCTAATATAGTTACATATTATAAACTTAAGAAAAAAATTAACTTAAATTTAACGTATCAATTGCTATTTTCTTGTACAACTTTTTTGATTTTAAAATCCTATCGGCCTCTCTTTGCACCTTTTGGGGCAACTGCTAGTTATAATATGTTTATATAGCTATTAGTACAAATTAAATTAGTAATTTTCTCTATTATAATTGTTTAAAAAATATAAAGTTATAATTTTACAAGTTTAATATATTTAAAAAATATTTTTTATTAATTTTAAATATAAAGTTTAATATTTTAAGGTAATAAAATCAAAATATTTTAGAAAAATCAAATTATTTTTAGAAAGAAAAAAAATTATAATTTTAAAAATATAAATCGACATATGCCTCACTTAGAAGATGAAAAATTGATTCATTACATCATTTAAAAAAAAAACATAAGACTATTATATTCTCCTTCTCCTCCAACTTAGAAGATGAAAAAATGACGCATTACATTATTAAAAAAGGAGAGACCAAGACTATTATATTATACTCCGCTACTTTTTATACTTGATAGTTTATTTCGAAGCTTCTAAATTTTAAAAGCTTTAAACACACAGTGAAAACCCTGAACCACTAGTTAGATTATACACTACTATGAAGGCATACGAATTTTGTTATAATCGAAATTTTGTGATAAGGGAAAATGAAAATAAACTCTTCGAAAGATAGATGAGCTCTAACTTATTATACTTTAAATATCATTTAAGAATTTTAGTAAATAATACTAAACTCTAATTCACTATACTCTAAATATTATTTAATAATTAGTTATTATTGATTTGATAATTAGTTATTATTGATTAACTTTTTATTTTCTATTTCCAATATGATTTATTTTTAATAATTAGTTATTATTGATTAACTTTTTATTTGCCATTTCCAATATGATTGATTTTTTAGTTCACCTAAAAATTTCAATGGTTCTCACCTCTTCTCAAGCCATCTACTTTAGTTAAAAGGGTTTTCATTCGTATTTTCTAAACATTTTGAGAAATCCTTGAAGTAAGCATTACTTGCTTAACCTTAAATGTTTAATTTAGTTAGGAAAACCATTCTTTGGCTATGCTATGTTTCTATGTTGGCGATTGATGAAGTGGTATTGTATATTCATGTTCGTTGGACTATGTGGCTATCTGTATGCATACCACTCGTCAAGACAATTTGAGAGCTATTGTGGCTATCTGCACGTACTAGCATTGCTTGACCACTTTTTCAAGACAGCCTGAATGTTTTGAACTATGAATCCAAGGGGTAGTGAATCTGTCTAGGAAGAATGGACAATTAGAAAGAATGGGCAATTGGAGGCAGGGATAACAACAATTTTGTGTGTGAAAACCTGGTCACCTCCATAGAATTTCTTCAGATATGGTAATGGTAATCAGCCTACAAACATGGGTGTACCTGCACAATTACCTCCACAACACTTCTTCATATATGGTGAGTCTGCAAACATGGGCACTATACTTGCACCGTTAGGTCCCCCGGATCATTTCTTCAAATATGGTAATGGTGGTCGGTATGCAAATAAGAATTTACCACCTCAGCAAGGTTGTGGTCATCTCTTACAACATCCATAGGATCTCCTTGTTCCTCTGCACCTGCAATAGCTCAAAAGAAAGGTGTAATCCAAGTTAAAAATTGTCACAGTTTTTAATTTTTTAACTTCATTTATCCTCTGAAGTTGTTGATATATTTCTCAAAATCATGCAACACTATTGGAAATTTAATTCCAACTACAAACAGACAGAAGGAGGAAGAAATTCAATTTATGATTTGAAGCCAAAGGACAACTGTAGCAGAGTTTCCTTGTTCGGTTCTTACACTCCATCCTGCACTAAATTTCTGCGTTTAATTTTTTTCCTGCAAATACAATTGTTGTTTAAAGTCATAGCTCTTTTTTGCAATGAAATTCATGGTCAAACCACACAACCCCTCCACATTCAAACTATTCACCCACTGCCATTGAAACCTCTCCCCAACCACATTATCTCCCACGCATTCATTTTTGTTTTTGAATACTCCACCTCAACGGTCGTGGAGCCCTCCATGTCCACACAACATAAGCTCTCCACCAATCATATTCGTATCGCAACTTTTAATGCCAATGTCAGCCCCTCCTAAATTTGATGCGATAAACTTTTTAAATGTTTTGAATTGCATTTTGGAGTCCGCCAACACATCTGCAATCAACCAATGGGAGCTCGTTCACAAGTTTTGATGTATAGTCACCCATCCCTTAAATGGATGCGATGTTGTATTAAAAGGGATTTTACTTTAAATTTTGAAATCCGTGAAAATCATTTGTATTAAAGTTTTAGATATAAGGCTTTAAGGTTTAATATTTTGAATATGCCGCGACATAGTTTTTTTTTTTTTTAGAACTTTGGGTTATAATATATAGTCTTATTATATATATATTATAAAAATTATATGTTTATAATATATGTAAAACAACAGTGTTGAATATTGTTGTATGGAGAGTATAAAAGCCCGAAGGCAGAAAGACAAAAATATAGATATATGCTGAAAGAAATACAAAATAAAAGCAGTGCCTGTGTATTTTAAAAAATAGAGTGTAATGACCGTGTGTGTGCGTGTGTTAAGACAGAGTATGAAGTGAATGAATTCTTGAAGGCGGTGAAGAAAAAAATTGTAAGGGAGTTTTGTCTTGTAGCAGTCAGAAGCATATTTAAATTGTAAGCCAAAACAATAGTTCCGAGGCAATGATTTTTGTAACAGTTAGTGCTTTGTTTAATGAAAAAGTGTGCTTACTCCACCTCTCTGTGCACAATTTTATTTCTATCCTCTCTGTGTTAGAAGAGGGAATTTTATTTCCTCTCTGTTTCTCGAAATATTCATAAATTCCAACATGGTATCAGAGCTAGTCTAGGCTCTTTGCATTTGCCAAAGAAGATGAAGGAAGAAGAAATGAGTTGTTGAAGCTTTTAACCAACAGTGTGAAGGCTCAGCAAAACAAGTGAGAAGGTTCATTTAAAAAACATAGTCAAGTTTTAGCATAGTTCAAAAAGCTAGCAATGGCAGGAGCCAGCACAAGCACGAGTATGGGAAATACTCAACTCCCACAGTTCAATGGGAAGAACTATGACTATTGGGAAATCACAATGAGAGCCATGTTTGCCTCTCAAGATTTATGGGAGCTAGTTGAAGATGGTTTAGAAGAACCAACAGATGAACAAGCATATAATGCCTTAACATAGGAAGAGAAGGATTTGCTGAAGATGATAGGAAGAAAGACTCAAAGGCCATCTTCTATCTCTATTAGGAAGTACATGAAAGTATATTTCAAAGAATTTCAGCAGCAAAGAGGTCCAAGGATGCATGGGATACCATCAAGATAGCCTACCAAGTTATGGAGAAAGTAAATACAACAAATCTTCAATTAATGAGAAGAGATTTTGAAGTCATTTGCATGAAAGAGTCGGATACACTAGACTCATTCTTCACATTGTTGATTGGGTTGGTTACCGAAATGAGATCTCATGGAGAGACAATAGAAGAAAGAAGAATAGTGGAGAAATTATTGAGGAGCTTACCCTCAAGATTTGATGTGATAGTAACAACCATCGAAGAGATAAAGGATATTTCAAAGTTTACTGTTGATGAGCTTCATGCATCATTGATGACACATTAAGAATGATTGAGCAGAACAAAAAACTCATCTTTGGAGCATGCTTTCAAGACCCAAATGTATTTTGAAAGAGGAAGAGGTCAAGGCAGAGGAAAAGGAAGGGATAGAAGCCAAAATAAAGGAGGAAGAAACAACCCTACAAATACAAGTGGAAGGGGCAGCAACCAAAGTCAAAATCAAAGCTAAGGCAACAGCCAACAAGGTGGAAAAAATCAAGCACATGGACAACGGTATGTTAAATCCCAAGTCCAATGTCATTATTGTAAGAAATATGGTCATTATTCCAATGAATGTAGGAAGAAACAGAGTGACATGGATAATAGACCCAGTGCTAACTTTACTAAATAAAATCTCAGTCAAGAATTTTTTTTTAGCATGTAATATGGCTGAAGAGAAAAATGAAGATATATGGTTTCTAGATTCATGATGTAGCAACCATATGACTGGAAACATTTCTATGTTTTCCATGTTATATGAAAATGTGAAGTATCAAGTAACATTGGGGATATACAGTAAAGTCTCTGTCATGGGAAAATGTAGAGTAAGTGGACAGTCTTGACAAAGAAAGGAGAAAAGAAATCCATGTCAAAAGTTTAATATGTGCCTGATATGAAGTGTAACCTTTTGAGCACTGTACAACTCATTCAGAAAGGCTACAATGGCTTTTTTAAAGGTCACGTATGCATCATCATGGATAAACCACCAAGCAAACAATGCATTGCACAAGTGAAGATGACAAGAAACAGAATGTTTCCTCTCAAGATGAGAGAAAATTTGAAGAAAGGAGTTTCAATCGCAACAGTGACACAAGAGACATTCAAAAGAGAAGTAAAGGATTAAAAATAGTTATGGCACTTGAGATTTGGACATCTCAACTTTGGAGGTCTAAATTTGTTGCATAGGAAATGAATGGTAAAAGGACTATCATTGATTGAAAACTCAGACAGCCTATGTGAAGGCTGCATCTTGGGCAAACAATACATAGAAAGCTTTCCATTAGGAAAGAGCATAAGGGCAAAGGCACCCTTAGAAATAGTCTATTCTAATTTGTGTGGACCAATGCAAACACTATCATTAGCAAGCAACCATTATATGCTGACCTTTATTGATGATTACACAAGAAAAACATGGGTTTATTTTTTTAAGTTGAAGAGTGAAGTATTTGAGAAGTTCTGCCACTTTAAAGCTCTTGTAGAGAATTAAAGTGGGTAGCATATTAAAGTCTTAAGGACAAAAAGAGGAGGAAAATATATCTCCAAAGAATTTCTACATTTTTGCGGAGAAAATTGGATTCATAAGAAATTTAAAACAAGGTATACACCACTAGAAAAATGGAGTTGCTGAAATGAAAAATAGAACCATCATGGATATGGTAAGAAGTATGTTGAAGGAAAAACATTTGCCAAATGAATATTGGGATGAAGTTTTACATTGTGCAACATATGTGCGTAATATATGCCTAAGAAAGAGTGTAATAAATAGAGTTCTGGAAGAAGCATGGAGTGGCATAAAACAGTTTGTCACCCCCATGAGTGTTTTTGGTTTTGTGGCTTATGCACACATTCTAGATCAGCTAAGGAAGAAGTTGGACAGTAAGGGGGAAAAGTGCATATTTTTTGGATACAGTGAAGAATCCAAAGCATATAGATTGTATAGCCCATCCACCAAGAAATTTATGATAAGCAGATATGTACAATTTATTGAGGAAGAAGCTTGGGATGGAAGCATTGAGAAAACAATGAATGTGAAAAGCTCTTTGTCTCATGATGAAGATGAGGAAGACCACCTTCACCAACACAAGGACAACAAGGGACACCACAAGTAGGTATGAGAACACTCTTGATAAGTGATGATAGTGCTTCTCCAAGAACATCACAATGAGAAGATTTGAGTGCTTCTACAAGCACACATTTAGTAAGTGAAAGAGGAACTAGATTCAAAAGTCTAAATGAAATTTATGAGAAAAAGGTAGCAAATGAAGGTATGAACTGTTTATTTGCATTATATCGTCATGTAGAAGATCTTATAAATTTTGAAGAAGATGTAAAAGAGAAAAAATGGATAGATTCTATGAATGAAGAAATAAATGCATTAGAGTAAAATAAGACATGGGAATTGGTTGATCTCCCAAATGGAAAATAAGTAATTGGAGTAAAATGGGTTTACAAAACCAAGAGCAATGTTGAAGGTAAGATTGAAAGGCACAAGGCCAGACTTATTGTCAAAGGATAGAAGAAACAACAAGGAAGAGACTATGAGGAAATTTTTTTGCCGATTGCAAGAATGGAAACAGTAAGAGAAGTGTTGTCCATAGCACCACAATAAAAGTGGAAAGTTTACCAAATGGATGTGAAATAAACATTCCTAAATGGAGTATTGATGGAAGAGGTTTATGTTTGACAACCTATGGAATATGAGAAAGAAGGCCAAGAGCACAAGGTATGCAAATTGAAGAAAGCTCTATATGGGCTGAAACAAGCACCAAGAGCATGGTACGGTAGAATAGATGTTATAGCATCATTTCTCACTTTGACATGATTCATGATTGCTACATGTCTTTTGGGCACCCATTCCTACAGACTTGGACAAATTCACTTAAAAACAGTGTAAAATCCCTCATACGCGACTATGCCCATACTTTTCCGCGTGTATACGCGAGTTCAGCTAGACTTTTTTGCGTATGCCATTAAAATGATTAAAAAATATATAAAAAATCCATAATTTCGCGCTGGTTTGATGGTTACTCAGGTAGTTCAACCACCCCAGCCCGTGGCGAACTGTTTCCAACTGCTGAAACTACTTGGAGGGACTATAAAAATCCCTCATGTGTATGGCCTAAGGGAGAGAGAGAATTATTGATATTATACTCTGTTGGTATTCCCTATCCAAGTCTGATTCCCCGTGCCTCCTGCACTTTCCTAGTTCATTGTAGGAAACCCTTGTTTCCTTGAGATACACATCCCTTTATATGTTATCTCGTATGCACCAGTTTGGAAGGAGTCTTAGCGAGGCAAGGGCTGGACGAATCCGGACGACGGTCTGCGAAGGCCTTGGAAGGATCAGGTGATCTCTCCACTTGATTACTTTTGTACGTACTATTTATAATACAGAAGTATCATGCTGTTCGCGAAATAAATGTGTTAGTGTATGCTTTAATGTATGAGAATATTTGTTATACAAGCATTCATTATGATTTATTTAATGTTTTATATGAATCTCACTAACATATAGAGTAGATATATGCTGTACAACTTGTCCTTTGTGCTGGTTTCTTCTTGTATTTCAGGTTAAGGAGGAAGGATGGTTGCAGGGATTTTGGACTCCACGTGGATCTACTTCAAACGTAGGACCAACGGGTAAATCTCTCATTCTGCTCTATTTAGTTTTTCTGAACGTGCATGGTTGTGTGAGTCTCTGTTAAGTAGTACGCCCCTGCTCTGTGGAGGTTGTATCCCAACCAACCTCTAGGGTGTTAATTCCCCGAAACAATAGATGCCTATCTACTGTAAAATGGATTTGAGAAATGTGAAGGAGAACCCATGTTATACATCAAAGAAAAAGATGGTAAGATTCTCATTGTTGTTTTGTACTTTGATAATGTTATATTTACAGGTAATGTTGCTTATCTCATTGAGAATTTTAAAACAGCCATGAAGGATGAATTTGAGATGACTGATATGGGATTGCTAAGATACTTCTTAGGAATAAAACTATAGAAAAATGAAAATAAGATTTTTATTTCTCAAGCAAAGTATGTTAAATAAGTTTTGGAAATATTTAATATGCAAGATTGCAAGGCAGCAATTACTCCTACAGTGATGGGATTGAAACTGAGCAAAGAAGACAGTAACAAGGATTTTGATCCAAGTTTGTATAAGAGCATAGTTGGTAGGCTCATGTATTTGATTGCAACTAGGCCAGATATTATGCATGTTGTAAGTTTAATTTATAGATTTATGGAAAGGCCAAAGGAGGCACATTGGCAAGCAGCAAAAATAATTCTGAGGTATGTGAAAGGAACAAAGAGGTATGGAATTTTATACACCACTTCAGAAAATTTTAAATTGATTGGATATAATGACAATGAATGGGCTGGAAGTATAGATTACAGGAAAAGCACCTCTGGATATGTCTTTCATATGGGATCAGAAGCCATTTCATGGGCTTCTAAGAAACATCTAATTGTGGCTTTATCAACAACATAGGCAGAGTATGTGGCAGCTAGAGCAGCAACATGTCAATCAATATGGATGCGAAGAATGTTGAGAATTTTGTGTCATGAATAGGTAAAAGGCACAACAGTGTATTGTGATAATAGCTCAGCTATAGCTTTATCCAAGAATTCAGTGTTTCACAAAAGAACGAAACACATTGATGCCAAGTATCACTACATCAAAGAGTTAGTGAGCAATGGAGAAATTGTTTTGCAACATTGCAGAACAGAGGAGCTGTTTGTTGATATATTAACGAAACCATTGGGGTAGAAGAGTTTCAATTATTTGAGAATATGTATGGGTATGGAAGAATGCAGCAGTTGTAATTAAGGGAGAGTGTTGGAAATTTAATTCCAACTGCAAACAGACAGAAGGAGGATGAAATTAAATTTATGATTTGAAGCTAAAGGACAAGTGCAATAGAGTTTCTTGTTCGGTTCTTACACTCCATCCTGCACTAAATTTATGCATTAAACTTTTTCCTCTAAATCCATTTTTTTTTTAAATTCGTAGCTCTATTTTGTAATGATATCCGTGGCCATTAAAAAATTTCCCCAACCGCATTATCTCTCACGCATTCGTTGTTGTTTTTGAATACTCCACGTCAACGGTTGTGGAGCCCTTTATGTCCACGCAGCATAAACTCTCCACCAATCATATTCGTATCGCAAGTTTTAATGTCGATGTCAGCCCCTCCTAAATTGGATGCACTAAACTTTTGAAATGTTTTGAATTGCATTTTGGAATCCGCCAACACATCCGCAATCAATCAATGGGAGCTCGTTCGTAAGTTTTGATGTACAGTCACCCATCCCTTAAATGGATGTGATGCTATATTAAAAGGGATTTCTCTTTAAATTTTCAAATCTGTGAAAAGCATTTGTATTAAAGTTTTAGATCTAAGGCTTTAAGTTTTAACGTTTTGAATATGCCGTGACATAGTTTTTTTTTTTTAGTTTTAGAATTTTGGGTTATAATATATAGTCTTATATATATATATATATATATATATATATATATATATATATATATATATATATATATATATATAAACATTATATGTTTATAATATATATAAAACAACAATGTTGAATATTGTTGTATGCTGAAATATAGATATATTCCGAGAGAAATACAAAACAAAAGCAGTGACTGTGTATTTTAAAAAACAGAGAGTGAAATGACTGTGTGTATGTTAAGACAGAGTATGCAGTGAATGAATGCCTGAAGGAAATTAAGCAAAAATTTGTAAGGGAGTTGTGTCTTGTAGCAGCCATAAGCATCTTTGAATTGTAAGGCATAACAATAGTTCTAAGGAATTTTTTTTTTTGTAACAGTCAGTGCTTTGTTTAATGAAAAAGTGTGCTTACTCCACCTCTGTGTGCACAATTTTATTGCTGTCCTCTCTGTGTTCGAAGAGGGAATTTTATTTCCTCTCTATTTTTTGGAAATATTCAAAAATTCCAACAAACACTAATTGGGAAATTTGATATTTTCAAAATATTTTAATTTGAAGTGACAAAACTATGAAAAACAAAAATCTTCAAAAAAACACTATAATATGATGTTTTCCCTTGTTGTTTGTCCTTTTCTTTATTTTGCATCTTTGGAAAGAAGGGGACATTAATGAGGGAAAATTTTGTATATAATTTTGATCTTTGGTTCGTTCGTTCGCTCATCCAAACTGGACTGGTGCTCAGTGAGCTTATAAATGGCATTACAAAGGCACGTATTTGTTTCTCAGATTCCCCTTCCTTCGGTAAAAACATAACGAAAACATGTATTTGTTCCCAGAGTACCCTTCCTCTTGTAGTATAAGAAGGAGGTTATTTGGTTCGCTCCTCTCGTGTAGTTCAGGTGGTAGCCATATCTCTCATCTGGTCAGAAAAAAACCATTTCATTTTCCCCTAAGAATTTTTCGTTTTTCAACCTGGAAAAGGAGAACCAATGGAACCCTAAAATTAGGACTCAAAACAATGCTAAAGAGATGTTGGAAATTAATTCCAACTGCGGAAGAAGTAGAAGAAGGACACTGAGTTTAATTTTGATGGGAAATTTAAAGTACAGCACTGCAGCCTCCAGATTTGTAGATCATGGTTCATATCCACGCAACCTCCTGCCTTAACCATTAACCTACCTGCAATGAATTCTCCACCAACCACATTTGATGTGAATTGAACACACAACCAGCACCATTCCGATGACAACAAGTATGGGCTGTGAAGATCAAAATTGACCCACCGAAGGAGGTGATGTCATCACTTCCTCGGACCAATGAAGACAGCTCCATGGGGTAAAGAAAAGAGCTTTGGCATAAAATTTTAACTCCACAGAATGTGTAAGCATTTTAATTTTTTTTATATAGTTTTATCTTCATATGCCGTGATATATTTTAGTTTAAAACTTTGGGATTATATATATATATATATATATATATATATATATATATATATATATAATATGTTTATAATATATATAAACAACTGTATGTCATATGCTGTAAAGTTGTATTGACTGTGTAATGTAATTTTTCCCAAAGGTAGAAAAGAAGACAGAGAGCACTATGTGTGTAGCAGTGAAAGAAAGATAGAGAGGGAGCAAAAAAAAAGTTTTTTTGTTTAAGCGTTGTGTGTTGTAGCAGCCGAAAGAAGTTTTTCATTTTGTAAATCTAGAACACAATAGTTTTGAAGAAAATTTTAATTTTGTAAGAGTCCGACATTTCTTTTAATAGAAATAGAGTTTTTACTTCATCTCTCTTTGTGCACAACTTTTATGTTGATCTATCTCTGTTAGTAAAGGAAATTTTTTTTTTTTTCCCTCTTAGTTGTTGTTTAGAATAACCAAAAATTCCAACATGGTATCAGAGCTACTCTAGGTACTTTGCATTTTCAAAAGAAGCTGAAGGAAGAAGAAGTTGTTGAAGCTTTTGACCAGTAATGTGAAAGATCAGCAAAGCCAAATATTTACAAAACATATTTTTGTGTTTGCTTGAAGATTATAGTCCAGAGAACTGTAAAGAAGAAGTGTTTTAGAGACAGATTTTGTGTCTCATCAGTGAGATAGTTTGTTTAAAAGAAACACAGTCAAGTCTTAAGCATAGTTCTGTAAGCTAGCTATGACATGAACCAGCACAAGCACGTGTATGGGAAATACTCAACTCCCACATTTCAATGGGAAGAACTATGACTATTGGACAATCACAATGAGAGCCCTGTTTTCCTCTCAAGCATATAATGCCTTAACATAGGCAGAGAAGGATTTGCTGAAGAGTAATAGGAAGAAGGACTCAAAATCCATTCTTCTATCTCTATCAGGCAGTGCATGAAAGCACATTTCCAATAATTGCAGCATCAAGGAGGTCTAAGGATGAATGGGATACCCTCTAGACAGCCTACCAAGTCATGGAGAAGGTAAGGACAACAAAGCTTCAATTAATGAGAAGATATTTTGAAGTTATTTGCATGAAAGAGTCTGATACAATAGACTCATTCTTCATGTTGTTGATTGGATTGGTCACCCAAATGAGATCTCATGGAGAGACAGTAGAAGAAATAAGAATAGTGGAGAAATTATTGAGGATCTTACCCTCAAGATTTGATGTGATAGTGACAACCATTGAAGAGACAAATGATCTCTCAAAGTTTACAATTGATGAGGTTCATGCATCATTGATGACACATGAACAAAGATTGGGCAGAATAATAGACTCATCTTTGGAGCATGCCTTCAAGACCCAAATGTCCTTTGGAATATGAAGAGTCCAAGGTAGAGGAAAATACATAGGAAAAGGAAGAGGCAGAAGCCAAACAAAGGAAGAAACAACCCTGCAAATACTAGTGGAAGGGGTAGTAACCAAAGTCAGAATCAAGGACAATGCAGTAGCCAACAAGGTGGAAAAAATCTAGCACATGGACAAAGGTATGATAAATCCCAAGTCCATTGTCATTACAGTAAAAATTATGGCCATTATGCCAATTAATGTAGAAAGAAACACAGTGACATGGGTATTAGACCCAGTGCTAATTTTAGTAAGGAAAATCTCAGTCAAGAAAATTTGTTTTTAGCATGTAATATGGTTGAAGAGAAAAGTGAAGATATATGGTTTCTAGATTCAGGATGTAGCAACCATATGACTGCAACATTTATATGTTTTCCATGATTGATGAGAATGTGAAGTCTCAAGTAACATTGGGGACAAACGGTAAAGTCTTTGTCATGGGAAAAGTCAGAGTAAGTGTCTTGACAAAGAAAGGAGAAAAGAAATCCATATCAAATGTTTACTATGTTGCTTGTATGAAGTGTAACCTTTTGAGCATTGGACAGTTCATTCATAAAGGCTACAATGTATTTTTTGAAGATGATGTATGCACCATCATGGATAAACTACCAAGAAAACAATGCATTGCACAAGTGAAGATGGAAAGAAACATAATGTTTCCTCTAAAGATGAGAGGAGATTTGAAGAAAGAAGATGCAATGGCAGTAGTGACACAATAGACATTCCAAAGAGAAGCAAAGAATGAAAACTGGTTATGGCACTTGATATTTGGACATCTCAACTTTGGAGGTCTAAATTTGTTTCATAGGAAAGGAATGGTGAAGGGACTACCATTGATTGAAAAGTCAGACAGCCTATGTGAAGGCTGCATCTTGGGCAAACAACACATAGAAAGCTTTCCATGATAAGGAAAGAGCATAAGGACAAAGGCACCCTTAGAAATAGTCCATTTTGATTTTCATAGACCAATGCAAACACTATCATTAGTAGGCAGCCATTATATGCTGACCTTTATTGATGATTACACAATAAAAACATGGGTTTATTTTTTTAAGTTGAAGAGTGAATTATTTGAGAAGTTTTGCCACTTTAAAGCTCTTGTAGAGAATCAAAGTGGGAAGCGTATTAAAGTCTTAAGGACAAACAGAGGACGAGAATATATCTCCAAATAAAATGGGATTCATAAGCAATTTAAAACAATGTATACACCACAGAAAAATGGAGTTGCTCAAAGAAAAATCAGAACTATCATGTATAAGGTAATAAGTATGTTGAAGGCAAAAAATTTGCCAAATAAATATTAGGTTGAAGCTGTACATTGTGCAACATATGTTTTCAATAGATGCCCAACAAAGAGTGTGATGAATAGAGTTCCTGAAGAAGCATGGAGCGGCATGAAACAACATGTCACCCACATGAGGAGATTTGGTAGTGTGGCTTATGCACACATTCCGGATCAGCTGAGAAATAATTTGGATAGTAAGGGGGAGAAGTGAATATTTTTTGGATACAATGAAGAATCCAAAGCATACAAATTGTACAACCCATCCACCAAGAAATTTATGATGATCAGAGATGTGCAGTTTATTTAGGAATAAGCTTGGGATGGAAGCATAGAGAAAACTATGAATGTAAACAGGTGTTTGTCTCATGATGATGATGAGAAAGAAATGGCTGAAAGACATCCCTCATTAGCAGCACCACCTCCACCAACACAAGGATAGCAAGGGACACCAAAAGCAGCGATGAGAACACCCTTGAGAAGTGATGACAGTGCTTCCCCAAGCACATCACAAGGAGCATATTTGAGTGCTTCTACAAGCACAAGTTGAGAAAGTGATAGAGGAACCAGATTCAGAAGTCTGAATGAAATATATGAGCAAGAAGAAGTTATGAACCCTTTATTTGCATTATATTTTAATGTAGATGATCCTATTTGTTAAGGTCTTATAATAATAGAGTTCATAAATTTTGAATTGACTTTGATAGTCTTTATTCAATTTCCCGTCTGTTTCCTTGGTAAGTTGTTTTCCCATATTTTGAAAGAAAATAATAAAAAAGCTAAAAAGAGGAAAAAAATCCTAAAAGAAAGATCAAAGGACTTAGAAAAATATAAACCCCAAAATAAAAAGAGATAAAATAAGACATGAAAGTGAGCAAGTCCAGATGCCTGTTAGGTCCCTATATTACTAGTATAGTCCCTTATTGTTATTAGTGTAACCCCTTTATTGTTATTATTGCACCCTTGTAACCCCCATTTTGTTATTATTGTGCCCTTAAATTATTATTGTTAGGTCGGCTAGGATTACATTGTGGCCCACTAGGATTACATTATGGCTACATGGACTCCTATATATAGAAAGGAGGTTTTGTAAATTGTATCATCCAAGAATTGTTCATTTATGTAATGTATTGGAGGTTGCCCCCTCGAAGTGGCTTATTTCTAAGGCGTTGATATATCTTTTCTTCTATTTTTGGAGATGGTTACATAAAATTTGGTATCAGAGCTTTGGATTCTAGGGTTTTGCTGCTCCAAACAGTTCATCGTGGAATTTTCGCTATAACGTTTTTTCTACGAAGTTTTAGAAGGTGAAATTTTTAGGGTGCGAAGCCTAAATCCTGAGGAAGATCATATAAGTATTTTATATCTTTATTCACAATATTTTTAGAGATATGATCTGTGGAAGTTAGGCCTTTTTCAGGCTCCTAAACAGGTCATCGTGACATTTGCGCTATAACTGTTTTTCTACGAAGGTTCAGAATTTGAAATTTTTTGGGTACAAAGAAAAAATCCTGAGGAAAATCGTCAAAAATTTTTAGAGCTTGGTTCACAATATTTTCAGAGATATGATCTGTGGAAGGTAGTGCTTTTTCAGGCTCCCGAATTTCATCTCAAAAAGGTGATCGTGGGAAAATATCCATAACTCTCTCTCTAAGCATCGGATTGGAGTGCTGTAAAAACTGGTCGCAGGTACATAGACTATAGTTTCTTGGCTATCAATTTCAGAGGCGAAGGATGAAACAGTGAAACGTGACAAGTCGTATAAGTTTTCTCTACTGAACTAGTCCATAATTAGGTCATTGTGCGAGATTGGACACAACTTTGTCTTGGAGAATCCAAATCAGGTTAGACCTATGGAATTCGAAAGAGAACTCAGAGGGCTACGTTGGTAACGAAATTCAAATATTGAAGTGCTACAATCATAGAGATAATCCAATTTCAATATCAACTTCCTCAAAAGCAAGAAAAAGGTGTGTATTTTGTTTTCCCGAATTGCATAAGTCTTGTTTGAAGAATCAATTTGAATTGATTCCAAGGGCATATTGTAGAATAGATATCAGTATTGGATTCTAAAATATGCCCCGTAAAAATAATTCAACACCCATTAAGCCTTCAGAAGGCTCTACTATGACTCATGAAGATGAAGAATTGCAACATGATCTATCAAAATTACAAGAGAAAGTGCACCAAATTTCGCTCTCGCAAAGAGAAACAAAAATGAAATGGAAGTTTTCAAGAAAGGCGTGGAAGCTAAGATGGATGGCATGGAAGCTGGAATGGAAGCTAAGATGGATGACATGAAATACAACATGGAAAACATGAAGAAGGATCTAAAAGCAGACATGGAAGATTTGACAAAGTTGATACAAGAAATGTTTCATAATGGTGAAAAGATAGTAGAAGAAACTCATGATGAGAACAAAATAAATGTTAATCGTGATTTCATAAACTCTAATGTTGGCGGGAAGAGCCACCATATTCCAAAAATGGATATGAGGAAGTTTGATGGAAAGGATCTTGTAACATGGATACTACAGATGGAGCAATATTTTGATCTCCATAACGTGAAAAACACACAAAAGGTACGCATTGCAACTTTACATTTAGAACAAAATACATTTGTATGGTATCGATGGCTTTTCTCCCGTAAAAAAATTGTCACTTGATCAATTTTTACGGAGGAAATGATAGCACATTATGAGGATACAAAGAGCAACACCTTCTTTAGCCAATTGATAAATCTCAAACAAAAGGGTTTAGTGGGGGAGCACATTGAGGACTTCAAAAATTGAATATAAGGGTAACTGATATTCCAGAGGAACACAGGATTGATCTCTTCATAGGTACTTTAAAGGATAACATCCAACATGAAGTTCGCGTTTTGGAACCTGATTCATTAGAGAAGACATTCAGGTTGGCAAGAAAAATTGAATGTAAAATTATGGCGACAAGGAAGCCTACCACTCACTTCTATAAAGAGGGAAGTGTTGCTACTCCTAGATTTCCACAACCTACAAGGTTGACACCACAACAATTGGAAGAAAAAAGAGCAAAAGGGCTTTGCTACAGTTGTGATAGAAAATACACCAAAGGTCATAAGTGTGCTGAGAAGAAATTATTTTACATAGATTGTGAAGAGGAAGAAGAAAATGAACAAGAAGAGGATATACACCAGGAACCAACCCAAGAAGAGGAAGAAATGAGTCTGACCATATCGTGTAATGCATTGGCAGGAATTACCACTCCTCAAAGTCTCAAGATAGAAGGACATATCAAGAAGAAAAAGGTAATAGTGTTGATTGATTCAGGTAGTACCCATAATTTTATTCATTGTAAGGTAGCCAAGGAATTGAATTGTTTCCTATACCCAGCACCAGAATGTCAAGTGATGGTTGCAAATGGAGAAACTATAAATTGCTCTGGAAAATGCCATAATATGAAGCTAACCATGGGGGAATATGTATTGACTAGTCTAATGCTTTCCATTCCTATGGGAGGTGCTGATGTTGTACTAGGAGTACAATGGTTACAATCTTTGGGGACGGTAGCTTTTAATTTTCAAGAAATTTTCTTGAAATTTTTTTCAGAAGGAAAGGAAGTCGAATTACGGGGTATTGCGGGGAAGCCAGGAAGGATAATAAGCTCTAATGTCATGAAAAGCTTCTAAAGAAAGAACAGCGAGGCGTAATTGCACAATTATGCTCACTAGAAGTTCCAACATCAAAATCATCTATTTCTGCAGA
Organism: Pinus albicaulis; assembly: GCA_034641835.2. Lineage (NCBI taxonomy): Eukaryota > Viridiplantae > Streptophyta > Pinopsida > Pinales > Pinaceae > Pinus > Pinus albicaulis. The sequence continues at coordinate 359,380,667 of CM076569.1, forward strand.
TCTCCAACAAGTCTTGGACAATCATTCCAAGGTGTTTGAAACTCCCAAAGGACTCCACCTATTCGTGATCATGATCATGCTATTCATTTGATTCCAGGAAGTGTTCCTCCAAACATCAGGCCTTATAGATATCCTTACTTCCAAAAGAGCGAAATTGAACATATGATTGCAGAAATGTTAGAGGCGGGTATAATTCAACCTAGTAAAAGTTCTTTCTCTGCTCCTGTAGTATTGGTACACAAGAAGGATGGATCATGGTGCATGTGTCCAGATTATAGGGAGCTCAATAAGCTCACCATTAAAGATAAATTTCCCATTCCTGTGATTGATGAATTATTGGATGAATTACATGGAGCAATTTATTTTACCAAGTTGTATCTTCATTCAGGATATCATCAAATTAGAATGAAGACCGAAGATATTCCAAAAACATCATTTCGAACTCATGAGGGTCATTATGAATTTTTGGTCATGCCTTTTGGCCTTACCAATGCACCTTCTACATTTCAAGGGTTGATGAATTCCATTTTCAAACCCTTCCTTAGAAAATTTGTGCTGGTATCTTTTGATGATATAATAATCTATAGCAGGTCTTGGAAGGATCATGTTGAACATGTTGACAGGGTGCTCAAACTATTGTAGGAGAAACAATTATATGCAAAAACATCCAAATGTTTCTTTGGAGTACAAGAGGTGGAATACCTGGGGCATATTGTATCTCACGAGGGTGTTAAAGTAGACTCTAACAAAATTAAAGCCATTAAGGAATGGAAAGTCCCCACAACCATATAGAAGTTGCGAGGATTTCTCGGGTTAACATTGTATTATCACAAGTTTGTTAAGAATTATGGGAGAATAACAGCACCTCTAACAAAATTATTGAAGAAAGATGCATTTTCATGGACTCCTGAAGCAACTAAGGCCTTTGAACATCTTAAAGAGGCAATGTGCCTAGCATTGGTCTTCTCTACGCCAGACTTCACAAAAACCTTTATTGTGGAATGTGATGCCTCAGGAAATGGAATTGGTGTTGTTCTAATGCAGGAAGGAAGACCCATTGCTTTTGAAAGTCTCCCAATCAAAGGAAAATATTTACCTAATGGGAAGACACTTCAAGGTAAAACTGATCATGATAGTCTAAAACACTTTTTGGAACAAAGACTATCTTCAGAAGAGCAGAAAAAATGGGTCACAAAGATGTTGGGTTATGACTTTGAAATAATCTACAAAAAAGGAAAGTTAATGTTTTTGTAGATGCACTCTCAAGAAAGAATGACGAGGTCGAAGCATTGCTTTGTGCCATTTCTATAATCCAACCAGATTGGATAACCGAAGCAAGAGATGAATGGAAGAAGGACAAAGATGTATGGACACTCATTCAAAAGTTGCAACAAGATCCTATTACATCTGATACATTTAGTTGGAAAAATGATTCCTTATGGTACAAAGATTGCTTATATCTTTGTAAGAATTCCGAACTAAAACAAAAAATTCTTCTAGAATTGCACACTTCTCCTTTAGGAGGACACTCAGGATTTTTAAAAACTTACCACATGGTGCAGAAAGAATTTTTTTGGGATGGCCTTAAATCTGATATTCAAAAGTTTGTGGCAGAATTTTTGGTTTGCCAGCAGAATAAAGTTGAGACAATAAAGACCCCGAGACTTCTACAAACTTTCTCCATTCCAAGTCAATGTTGGGAGGAGATTTCAGTGGATTTTATCATAGGTTTACCTAAGTCCGAAGGAAAGAGTGTCATCATGGTGGTAGTTGATAGACTTACCAAGCATGCACACTTTTGTGCATTATCTCATCCATTTAAAGCAAGTACAGTTGCTACTACATTTATGGAAAGAATTCAAAAGCTACATGGAAGCGCAAGGGTTATTGTGAGCAACAGAGATCCCATTTTTACAGGAAATTTTTGGACGGAGTTATTTTCTTGTTTGGGTACTCGATTAGCTCATAGCTCATCTTATCATCCTCAATCTGATGGTCAAACTGAGATAGTAAATAAATGTTTGGAAGGATATCTTCATTTTTTTGTATCTGATAAACAAACACAATGGGTCAAGTGGTTACCTCTCGCTGACTGGTGGTATAACACTTCCTTCCATACTGCAGTGAAAATGATCCCATTTATGGCACTTTATGGATATCATCCACCATCCATCACATCATATTTAAGGGAAAATTATAAGGTTCAAGCAGTGGAAGATCACATCGAGCATCAGCAAGAAGTTCTCCAACTCTTAAAGGATAACCTAAATTTGACACAAAATCGAATGAAACAACAGGCAGATCAACGTCGTAGTGAGAGAAGTTTTGATGTAGGAGATTGGGTATTTTTATGACTACAACCATACAAAAAAATGTCCCTCAAGCAAGCTAAGAAGGATAATAAATTATCGCCAAAGTAATATGGTCCTTCGAAGGTGTTACAAAAGATTGGTACTATGGCATACAAATTGGAGCTTCCTGCTTCTTCGCGAGTGCATCCAGTTTTCCATGTTTCATGCTTAAAGAAGGTTATAGGTGAAAATCTTCCAGTTCAAACAATATTGCCAGAACTTGATGAGGAAGGAAAAATCATATTGGAACCTGAAGCGGTCATGGAAACAAGAACTCGACAGCTACGGAATCGATCAATTTCAGAGCATCTCATCAAGTGGAAGAACTTACCCACTAAAGATTCTACATGGGAGGATGAGAATTTTATACAGAAGCACCCAGAGCTACTCAAGCGTTGAGGACAACACTTTTTTGAAGGAGAGGGGCATGTTAGGTCCCTATATTACTAGTATAGTCACTTATTGTTGTTAGTGTAACCCCCTTATTGTTATTATTGTACCCCTGTAACCCCCATATTGTTATTATTGTGCCCTTAAATTATTATTGTTAGGTCGGCTAGGATTACATTGTGGCTCACTAGGATTACATTATGGCCCCATGGACTCCTATATATAGAAAGGAGGTTTTGTAAATTGTATCATCCAAGAATTGTTCATTTATGTAATGTATTGGAGGTTGCCCCCCCGAAGTGGCTTATTTCTAAGGCGTTGATATCTCTTTTCTTCTATTTTTGGAGTTGGTTACACAACAATGCCACTACTTTTACTTTTACTGTAAGAATAATGATTATGTGTAGAGTGTCAATAAATTCCATAATCCATGAAGAGTTAAACAGTTTAATCTTAACTTTTCATACTTTCAATCTCATGTTTTAGATAGAGAATAAAGATTTGTGAAACAGTTTAAACTTGAAAAATCAGTAGATAGGTAGTGAATAATGAGGAGCTCAACAGCTTAATTTGAGTCCTCAGATGAAATAAGGTAGACTTAGATAGTTTTATGCTTTGAAAGAAAAATGTTTTAAGGTTGCAAGCCTAAATGCACATATAAAAATGAAGAAAAAATGTTAGAAATAAAGTTGGGTTCGTAGAAAGCAATTGAGCAATCATGTAATAAATCATGATTGGGAAAAATCACTAATTTCCCCTCCCCTACTAGTATTCAGTATTTTAAACTATTAGTCAAGAAGGCTCAGATCATTTCTCTAACTTTTGTTGGGACCGGACCCAAGGCTTGATGACTACTTAGTTAAAAATATTGAGTTTTACATTAAACCCACATTTATCAGCATTTACCCTTCATTCATACATTATAATCCCTTTTTCCTAAGTAAAAACACATTTTTTACTTAGTAAAATTTAAATCCTAAATAATTAACTTCATTCCCTTTCAAAATCATTCATAAAACTCTAAAAAAGCATTTATCCTAAGTATAAGTGAAGTAATACAACAAAGATGAGCAATGCTTTATTTTTATACTTTACTTAGAGGTAACATATGCTTTGTTTCCATTTTAGTACAAATTTTTCATATTAACCCCTAACTTAGAGTATTAAAACCCTAACTACACCCTCCCGTATTTATTAATTCCCTTATATTTAAAATAACCCCCCAAAACCCATTATTTTAAGTTTATACCAATGTTATATATCCCCATGTGTGAAAAATGAAACCCCACCCTACAAACCCATTGGTATAAACATATTGTTATTTAAATACCCCGCCCCTATAGTTTGAAAACTATTGAAAGGTTGAAAACTATATAATATATACTATAGTGCACACATATAAAATTTGAAACATTTCACAATTTTTTTAAATAAAAATATAAACCCTCGCCTATACCATGATCAACAAATTTTAAATTTTTTATTAAAGAATATTTAAATAAACCAAACCCCTCCGCTATTTTCATAAAGCCTAAAGGCTTAAACTTTATTAAAACAAACTTTTATAATGGTTAAGCCCTTTCCATCGCATATAACAAAGCCCGGTCCCACCTCCCATTCCATTGCAACTCCTAAATGAATCTGGACCCTTTGCATTGATCCCCCAGATCTGATGACACAGATCCAATATCGCGTAAAAAACTTACGATCACTCGAACTCCAAAGTTGTGCGAAATGGGTGTTTTCCCAATTCCTCTCTCCTCCACGTGGTCGACTCTTATTCGATCGTGTCGGTTAAGCCCAATGCCATTTACCACTAAAAGGTCGTGTGATAACCACTGGTTTTTGATTCGTTTGAATCCCAAAACCGTTGCTCATACCTAACGTGAAAATCATTCAATGCATGACTAATGTAACGAAAATGCATATTAAACCTTAGAAATGTATTTGTTTCATACCTTTCTTCTGCGTTTAACCTATGCTCGCACCTTCCCGACTGTAAAAACACCCTTTTTAAGCCCTTTTAAGCCATTTTTGCACCCAAAAATCCTAAAACATTTTCCCTAAGACCTTTGAAGACTGCCAAGGAGCTGTGCATTTCTCCAGACAATCTATAGAAGCATTCTTCCATTGAAAACCTCAGAAACATCTTCCGAAAGACAAATACCTACATGTAAAAGGTATTTTTCTAAAATCTAAACTTGCAATCGATTTAAAAGACATTTTTAAGAGAAAAGGCACACTCAGAGCTTTAAAATTGATTAAAATAAACTGCCAAAAAGCCCAAAAAATAGGCTAGACCCTGTCAAATGTTTCCTAGAAACCTTTTTTCTCTGCTGCACACCATTTTTCAAGAAATTTGTGAGTTTTTCACACTTTGATGAACTATTTCAAGCTTAAATCAAATTAGAAAACCTCTGCATGTATCGTAAGCCTCTGTAACCCTTTTCAAAATAATTTTTAGCCCAAATTTCCATTAAAATACTCAAGAAACCCTTGTTTCTTGTTTTAAACCAGTGAAAAGCCTATAAAACTCTTTCACAAACCTAATTACTAAGAAAGCCCAAAGAGAAGAGACTATACTTTGCCTGTTTTTACCCTAAGCCTCTGCTAAAAGTAAATTTCTTCTGCAAAATGTATAAACTTGCAGATGTAGATCAAAATGCCTAAAAAGTAGAGTGCAAGAAAGACTGAAGATTCTAAAGTACCTAAACCTACCTCTTGCATGACTTCAAGTACTGCTATTGTTGTAAATCCTCTTCAACCACCTGTTATTCATATCGAACACATCCCACTAGTTGATAATGAATACAAGATAGCAGATCCCATTGTTGAATTTAACCTACTAGATATCCATAACTGGTGCTATGAAAAGTCTTTAGATGATCAAGAAGAAGTCCATATTTGGGAATCCCATTTGCCCAAATATGTTGTCCCATTAACTCACCCATGTCAGGCGGTTATTAGATTGTGTCAGTAGTATTATGTTCCTGAGCAAAGAGCCATTGTAAATGCCAACAAAGATATGCTTTTTACCATCACTGCAGAATCAATTAACCAGTTGTTAGAGCGTCAGCTTGACCCCGAAGCAGTCCCTTTGTCTATAGAGGCCCTCACCAAGCTATATATTGGCCTAGATTTTCCCAAAAGGTTCATGTTTTTTCAGACATTAATGCCTCTTCATGTAGAAATTCCTAAGTTAAATCCTCCATATTCTACTGCTAAATTCCCTGAAGGTTCAAGACATGTGATTTCCATGCTTTCCCTCATCCTTGGATATTTTATTGATGAACACAAAGATGATTCCATCTTGGGATTCTTAACCACTTTCTCTCTAGGTAAACCCCCATTAGTAATATTTGATTATGTTGGTTTCATTACTGATAGTATTCATTACCAATTGACCAATTTTCAAATTAAGGGAGTATTCAAATATACCTCCTACCTTTTCCATATGTTTCTATACTTCCAATCAAACAATTTTCTAATTACTCTCCAAAAAATTGACATAGAGGGAAGTCCTCTATCTATCATTTTTTAGACATCCTTGCTCAGGAAAGAATTTACAGATTTCACATATTCAGAATTTTTAGAGTTATTTTTACATCCAGTGATCACAATGTTGACTAAGACAGAGAAATCAAGAAGAAATGAAGAAATGAAAAAGATATTGCAATTATCAGAACAGAGTAAGGTTGGTGACTGGTATTTCTATGAAAAATATACTGAAATCAGAGTCTTTGGGTCAAACTTGTTACCATACAAGTTATCCAAACATCCTTCAATGAAGATCTTTTCCTTGGAGTATATCAGGGAGAACCTAAACTTTGATTCCATGAATTTCATGGCAGCTAAGAAGAAGAACCAATTGAAACTTAAGAATCAGATAGGGCCATTGATATATAATCACAAGGATGCAGAAAAAGAGGCAACTAATCAATTATTGGAATATAAATTTTAAGAGGGTTTCCCTTGGAACTATGATCCAGAAGGGATCTTGAGTAAGCTAAGGGTTAAATGCAAGTTAACACCCTTTATCCATGAAGATAAACCATAAATAGAAAAAATTTCCAATCAGATTGAATGGGCTGAAAACACTTTAATAGATACAGTGAACAAAGGTAATACTAATCATACCATAGAGACTACAAATCAGCCAGATAAGTGCATTAAAAGAGTAAGGGAAGAAGGAGCCTCTTTGGCAGAAACTACAACTGAAACCAAGTTCAAGATCATATATAAAAAAAGTCCCAAATTAGATTCAAAAGGTAAAGGAAAAGTGACAATAGATGTGGAAGAAATAGAGCCTTTAAATACCAATACAGATTTTCCAGAGACAAATGTTGCTACTGTGATTATCAATGAGCCAAATACTAAAAATTAGAATGAAGGAAAAATCAATAATGAAGATACACAATTGATGGAATGATAACAAAGCATGGAAGCCTCTTCCTCATCGGCAGCTGAGGAAAAGGATTTGGATATTAAAGAGAACTATAAGAAGATCAAACTAAAGAATGAAGAGATAAAGAATAATATGTATTCTCAATATCTCAAATAGACTCCAAGAATTAAAAAAAAAAATTCCTTTTTTCATTTGATTATTCTAATCAAAAGCTAATCATGTCAGTGTTGTAGCCCACAGTCAAATCACCTAAAACAGTGCCAGATTATAAGAAAGTTTATTTGGAAGTTCAGACAGATAAAATCCATGCTCTTGATCAAATTGAGTTCCACAGGCCGATTTCAGAGATGCTTTATTCTACTATCACAAATAAAGCCATGAGTGCTCAAAAGCTCCAAAATACCATCTCCAACATGTAAGATCAGATGAAGTTGGACAAAGCCTCATTGTATGCCAAGGATATAAGGATAAAAGCCTTCGAAGAACTAGCTTTGTAGGTGTGATATGACCCTGCTAATATTAAAGTAGCAGAATTATTGGTGAAAAAGAAAAATGACGATATAGCAGCCTTGAGGAAACAACTCAAAATTCCTCAAAGTGAGCATCCTCAAATAAAGGAAGTCATACAGGAACAGAGTGAAAAAGATGACATTATGAATTTAATTCTTTAGTTGACATCCCAGGTTAAAGAGATGGAAATACAGATGGACAAGCTTGTCCAAGAAAAGGAAACAATGAAAGAACCATTGATTCCTACAGTCATTCCAATTATCACTGTAGCAGTGCCTTCAACTTTAGGTGAAAATTTGGCACCCATAGAACCACTGGCTACTTTAGTGCCAGTGAATTCTTCCACAACATCAGCTACTAAATCATCTACAACAACAATAAAGCCTACAGATCAGGCCAGAAAAATAGTCAAAGAAATGGAAGAAATGTCTTTAAAGACAAATGAGATTAACAGGTTGACAAAGATGGTTGAAAATCTTTAGAAATCAAATAAACTGGCTCAGATAAATGCAAAGACACATGAAAAAGATGCCATCAGACTGAATGAAGAGTTTAAGAAGTTGCAAAAGGATTTAACTTTGAAGGATCAGATATCATACATTAAAAATTACCTTTGGAATAAAGTCATTGAAGCCATCCATGATGTATGGCCTTCAATTCAGGTAATTTTTGAGCAAAGAGAGTTATTACTAGCAGCCCAAGCAGAAATTTAAAATACTCAAACTGAGTTGACTGAAAAAATAGAGCAAGTTGTAAGGGTGATCACCTTCCTCAATAGTAAAAACAGACAGGAGTTGGAAGAACTTAAAATCATAGACAGAACTGCAACTATCCTAGAAATTATGAAATTCACAACAAAGAAAAATTTGAAGAGACAACTGGAAGAAAAGTGTGAAGGTATGAATACTGCCATAACCAGGTTTATGGTTAAGTTCACAAGTTTGAGACAAAAAGGACTACCTGAAATTATGGTAATAAATGATAATTTAAGACTCAGAATCACTATGATAAGAAGATAAGAGAACTTTCCAAGGAACAGGTAAATAAACCAACTGCTCAAGGAGTTCCAACTGGAAAAGTGTTACTCAAGATTTTTGAAGATTTATTCTACTTGCAACATGAGATAAAACACTTGTTTGTCATCAAGCCAACCTTTGATAGATATACTGAAGCTGATGAGAACTTCAGGAAATTAGAAAATATACAAATTCGTAAAATTGAGGATTGGCAAGCACTCACAGATTTACTATGAAGGATAAAGATAGATGAAAGAAGGACTAAACTATTTTCTGAATTACAGTCAAATCATATTTTACAGCAGTAAACAGTTTTTGACTTAGGGTTAAAGAGTATCACTTTAGAGAGTATCAGTGAATAAAGAGTATTCTAGAAAGAGTATCAGACAAGGCAGAGTAGATTTCAAAAAATATCTAAAAGCCAACAAGGAGGACACCAAGGCAGCCAACTACTTCTTATCCTCAAAACAGTTTCTATTTCTTTTGGATAAATAGGACATCTTACTGATTTGTTAAGCAATTGTCTCTATTGTTATTGTAAAGATATTTTATTTTCATAAGATAATTCCTAGAAGTTTTCTAGGATATTTTGTAAAACATTATGTATAAATACTTCAGCTTTAGAAGTATTTTGTGTGGAATAAAATTGTTGGGATTGTTATAGTCATTTCTTCTTGGACTTCAAATGTTTTGTGTGTCAAAATTCGAGTAGCAAGCTCGATCAAAACAAATTGGCATCATAATTCAGGATTCCTATGATGAGCTATTTTGAGTGAAGTATTTCCTTACTTGCCATTGTTTTCTTTCTTTGTTACATGCATCCATTTATGTTTATGCTAAACCTGAATGTATAACTAGAAGCATTACTACAGGATTTGTTAAAAGAACCTTGTTTTTAACTAGTTATCATTTATATGTTTCCTTTGATTTCGAGTGCAGGGAATCCTTAATTTATCCCTCTCTCGTTTGACCTCTTCTTACTACTTCGTTTTCCGGATTTAAGGATTTTTAAGTGCCCTTTATCCCGATCATACCATCTCATAAAAACAACTTTCCAAGATCTCCAAGGGTTATCTATCTTACCATGAAAACATTTGACCTTTTGCCCTTGATCCTACTCTTAATTACTTGATTTTGACTCCATAGCCCAATGGACAAATATATTTCCCACTATCCTTCCTTTCAAGGGATTTTTCCCTCCAAATCTACCAAAAAAAAAACCAAAGCTGCACTTTCATAACTAGCCTAATATTCATAAATTGAAACAAAGTTAAATTTTAAAGAGAGAGCCCTCTCTGAACTCTAGGAAGGCTAGATCCAAGAGTTTGAAGTTGGTTTGTGGTTACCTCTAGAATTCTTTGACTAAAAACCAAAATCCCACAACTTTAGAATTACTAGAGTGATAACATACTAGCGACCATACTGGGGACCTAACCAATCCTCAGTCATAAAAATATTCTTAAAGAAAATATTTTTATACATCTTTTTACTTTAAGATTTCTTTTATAATTTCTGGGTATTGAAAACAGTAATTTTGGCTTATAGGAAAGTTTATTATACTAGGTCTAACCCGGATCCTAAGCCTGTTGTTATAGTAGACAACTCAGACCGAATTGGTAAAAGGAAAAAATAGTTAGAAAATTTAGAAGTTGAAGTACCATTAAAAAGAGTCAATTCATTACCACAAGAGTTAGTAAGTCTGCAAGATATTGATTTTGATCTGAAATTTGAGCATTCTTTATTTAGAAGTAAATCTGAAAGTGATGTGAAAATTGTTGTTTTAGACACTGTTTTCATTTCATCCTTGAATGCAAAACAAAAAATATTACAGTAAATTCTAAATCAAAGAAAGTTGAAGATTATACTAAAGTTGAAGAACTTAAATGTTACTATTCTCAAAGATATTGATGAAGCTATTGAATTAGCTCAATTTTTGACCTATGCAAACAAACCTCCAGTTTCTCAGTTACATACCACAATAATACCAGCTAGAGATTCATCTCTGTATGCTATAATATCATATATAAATTCCACTACCAACTCATCTACAAATCCATTTATCCCTAAATTACCTTTACAGCCTAGAGTACTATTTCGACCACTCATTTCATCCACTATATCCATCATCTCGCCTTTTTATTTTTTAAACACATAATCCTCATTCCCTAGTAGTTCCATATACATTCCAGTTTCATTTCCCAACACTTCAAATACAACTTTTAGTTCATCAACTATCATTTCTAGCATAGCCCCTAGCATTTCTACTTTACCTCCTAGCCAAGCTAAGCTTCAAGCTATGGCTGCTAGATATGCTCCCCTAGTCTTACCACAACAGCTTCATGACATGCCTCAAGACTATCAGAGTAAAATACCACAATTTGATGCCACTACCCATTATACAGCTCAACAACACATAAATAAAATGATAGAATTCTTTGAACTCCATGAGATTGATGATTATGATGTTCAAATGAGGTTATTTGCACAAACATTGGCAGGAGAAGTCAAGAAGTGGTTTAGAGGTCTTGCTGCTGGTAGTGTAACTGATTTAGCTATATTTCATAGATTGTTTTTAAATAAACAGGAAAAGAAAAAGAATCCACTCCAGATATTGTTTGAATTTCATGCCATGAGAAAAGCCACAAATGAGTTAGTCCAAGACTATTGCACTAGATATAAAAGTGTTTACAATTCCATCCTTGCAAATATTAAACCCACCCCTGATAACGTCTTACTCAAATTCCCTGATGGATTTGACATAGACATGGCTTATCAATTGAGGGAAAGAAATGCAGAAACCTTAGAAAGAATGCAAACAGATGCTGTTAGTGTAGAAGTAAACATTTTAGCCAGCAAGGCTAGACTAATAAATGAGAGAAGAGTGACCATTAAAGAAGAAACTTCCAATTCAAAATAAAAAATAGACATGTTAGCTAAAATTTAGACAGGATGATGGATATATTAGACAACATAGAGAGGAGACCTCAATGGGATAACCAACAACAAATCATAAATCCCAATTTTAGAAAAAACACAAATCCAGGAAAAGCAAAAGAAACAGCCCCAGACCAAATAATAAGGCTTCCATTCCAAGAGAACTATGCTGAAAGTTCTCAGAATAATGATGATGATGAGGATGCAATAAATATAATGGGAATATATGATAATAATACTATCTTTCTCACTCAATAAGATCAAGAATTATTTGAACTCCAACAACTCAAATTAGATTCAAGTGAATCCTTTGATTATAATATGATTATGCTATAAATGAAATATACAGTCAATATAACCTTAGAAATAAGAAAAGAAATGAGTCCTCTACCAAGAAAAATTCCCAAACTTAGAATAAAAAAACAATAGAAGCTCCCAAAACAAAAGTTTTGCAAATTCTGCCAAGGGAAAATAAGCAAAACTCTAGTTCTTAGCAAAACTAATCTAGTCCTAAAAATGCATCAAGCCCTAAAATTGTTGATATTACTGACAAAGTTGTTCAAGCTGCAAAGGATTCACAGAAATATATTGCTGCTAAAGCTTCTAATCCTATTAAAACAACAAATTTGGATCCTAAAATACCCTCTGCTGACCCTAGATCAGTATATCCAAAAACTGTTACTTCAAAAACATCTGCTGATAATTGTAAGTTTGAAAGAACATCTATTGCTTCACAAAAAATCCCTGGAAAGAAAGTTATGAGCAGCAAAATCTCAAGAAACTCAAACAAAGAATGTCAAACCACTTGAAAATGAAAAGATAACTGTAGAAAAACAAGACAAACCAACACAAACTACAGTTACCAAGGAAGGATTGATTCAAATCAGTAAATCTCAACCTACATTCAACATACAGTCTGAAATTGCAAAGTTAAAAATACCAATTCCTCTGACAGAATTGGTAAAACATGACTTGTATAAATCAACCATAACTAAAACATTAAATATGAATGATGGAGAGGATTCCATAAATCTAAATGATGTTCAGCCAGAGTTGATTTTTGGCCCAGATGTGAATGGAAAACATGCAAATGGATTAGTTACTCCATTTTATATCAGTATAACCATTCATGATCAAGTTTTACATAATGCCATGCTTGATTCAAGAGCTTCCCATAATCTAATGCCTAAAGCCATAATGGAAACTCTCAATCTAGAAATCACAAGGCCATACAAAGATTTGTTTTCATTTGATTCAAGTAAAGTTAAATGCCTACATTTAATCAAAGATTTGTGCTTAACACTAGTTCAATATCCTGGTAAGAGTATATTAATGGAAATTTTAGTAGCTGATATCCCACCTAAATATGGAATGTTACTTTCTCGCTCATGGGGAGCAAAGTTACAGGGATCTCTACAATTAGACATGTCTTATGCTACTATATCAGTTTTTGGCCAGCCTAAAAAGTTATATAGGGAAACATTGATGAAGGAGATGGTTAGTAATGCAAAAAGATCTATAAATTACCCAATTTAATCTACACCAACTGATATTGATTCTTTTATCTTATGTAACTCTAAAAGTAATGAAATCCAAACTGAACTAATAGAGAAAAAGAAAACACCAAACAATGATAATATTTTCCATGAATCTCTATGCCATTTAGATTTCAATGGTTCAGTAAATAAGTTAGGAGCAGGAGTAGGAGTCTAGATAACCAACATGGAGGCTAGTCACTGAGAATGCCATGATTTTCAAATGTACCCATAATATGGCTGAGTATGAAGTGGTCATCCCAGGACTCCAAATCATTAGGAACTTAGGAGGAAAAAGAATATTAATCATGGGAGATTCAGAGTTGATCATAAAACAAGTAGATGGAGTATATTCTGTTTACAATCCTAGACTAAGCAGATATAGAGACACTGGGATAGATTTAACTGATGATTTATTGGAATGTAAATTTGCTGCTATACCTAGAAAACAAAATATATAGGCTAACTGTCTAGCAACTTCTCCTAATACATGAAATTTACCATTCCAACCTAATCACAGATATATTTCTGAAGTCAAACATAGGCCAATAATTCTAGACAACTTTAAGTATTGGCAAAATTTTTCTCAGGATGAACAGATTTACAAGTTTATGAACAATGAAGGTGAATTTCAGAACTGTAAGATATACACAGATTGTGCTATAGATCAAGATTTAGATTGTGAAATAGATTTGAATAACTTGGATGTAAATAGAATAAAGTTTGATAAACCAACTAGATTTACTCAATCTGATATAGATAGCTTAGAGAAAGTAGAGATTGAAGAAATTATTGCTGATGAATCATATATATTAAATCTTAAGGATAATTTCTTACTTAAAGGTTTAACTCCCTTAGAAGATATTTTTGACTCAAATGATGTAGCTAGAAAACCTAAAATGGAGCTAGTTAGATATGATATAGAAGAATGCAATAATGGTATAGAGTTAAAACCCAAAATAAACAAACTTTTCAAAACATTACCTCAACAAGAAAATGAAAAGTATATTACCTTTTTAAAGGAATATCAAGATGTTTCTGCCTGGAGTTATGAGGATCTCAAATCCTATTATACCAGCATAATCCAACAAAAAGTTCCAATAAAAGAAGACCAAAAGCCATTTAAACAAAAATTGAGAATAATTAACCTTGTTTTATTACCTTTGATAGAAAAATAAGTGAAAATAATGTATAACGCACAGATAATTGCACCAATCAGATACTCTGATTGGGTTTCCAACCTAGTTCCAAGAAGAAAGAAAACATGAGAGATTAGATTATGTGTCAACTTTAGGAATATAAGCAAAGTTTCCTTGAAATATAATTACCCTTTACCTAAAATGGATCATATATTACAAAGGGTAGTTGGCTCTTCTAGGATGTCACTTTTAGATGGTTTTTCAGGATACAACATGATTTTAGTCCAAAAAGAAGATCAAGCCAAAACAACATTTACTACTCCTTGGGGCACTTTTATGTATGTAAAAATGTCTTTTGGTCTAATGAATGCAGGAGCAACTTTTCAAATGGATATGGAAATAGATTTTGCAAAGGAAATACATGATTTCATAGTAATTTACTTATATGACATTACTGTGTTTTCCAAAACTGATAATGAACACTTGGATCATTTGAGACAAGTTTTTATTAAGTGTAGGAAGTTTGGCATCTCTTTAAACCCGAAGAAAACTCTATTTGGATTAGAAGAAGGCAATTTACTTGGACACATAATTTCTAAAGAAGGAATTAGAATAGATCCTACTAGGATGGAAGCAATTCTTAACATATATCCACCAAGAAACATCAAAAAGTTACAAGCCTTTTTAGGTGAGATTAATTTTTTAAGAAGATTTATATCCAATTTAGCTGAGATAGTTAGAGAACTAAATAACATGCTTAAAAAAGATTCATTTCTTAAATGGACTATTGAGGCTAAACATTCATTTGACTCCATCAAACAAGCTTTAACCAAAACTCTGGTCCTAAGAAGTCCCGACTTTAAGAAAGATTTCATAATTTTTTCATTTTCTTAAGAACACACCATTGCTGCTATTAAAGACTTCAGAGTTTATATTCTCTACTCTCATATCATTGCCTATGTCTCAAATTCTGTAGTAAAATACATTCTTACTCAAAATGGTCCTGATGGAAGAAGAGGTAAGTGGATTTCCACTATCTTAGAATATGACATAGAGATAAAGCCCACAAAACTCATCAAAGGTCAAGAATTAGCCAGACTTATGGCTGAATCTAACTACAATGCCCTAGACATAAATTTTATTTCCCAAATAGATGATCAGGAAGAAATGGCGACTCCAACGATCAATGAAGCCTTCTGAAACTCACCTTGGTATACAAATATCATATTTGTACTCCTAAACTTACAAGCTCCTCCTGGACTGTCAATAACCAAAGCCAGATTCTTAAAACTAAAGGCAGTAAGATTTTGTATTTTAGACAATCTACTTTTTTGGAGAGATCATAGTGGGATTTTATTAAATTTTTTATTAAAGGAAAAAGCTGAGAAAATACGTGAAGAATTTGATGCAGGTGACTATGGAGGACATCTATATTGGAAAACTACTGCAGAAAAGATCCTGAGAGCTGGTTTTTACTGACCTACTTTGTTTACTGATGTCAAAAAGTATGTAACTTCCTGTCATAAGTGCCAAATTTTTTAGGGTAAAACGAACTATTACCCCTCCCCTTAAAGCCTATTTCAATTGAAATTCCAGTTCAACAATGGGGTTTAGACTTCATTGGTGAAATTCAACCTCCATCTTTAGGCCAACATAAGTGGATTTTGACAACCAGTGATTACTTTACTAAGTGGATTGAAGCCATACCCTCTAGACAAGCCATAGATACTGCCATTATTTCCTTCCTTGAAAACAACATTCTTTCAAGATTTGGATGTCCCCAAAATATAATTACTGGCAATGCAGCAGCATTCAAACCCAAGAAAATGATTGACTTTTGCCACAATTACCATATTACCTTAGGTCATTGTGCTGCATATTACCCCTAAGGTAATGGCCTAGCTAAATCCTCAAACAAGAGCCTTGTAAGCATCATAAAAAAGTTACTTGAAGACAATAAAAATACTTGGAATAAGAAGTTAGTCAATGCCTTATGGGCAGATAGACTTACTACTAAAAATACATTGGTACTTCCCCTTATCAACTTGTTTATGGAATGGATGTTGTTTTTCCATCCTCCCTAGGTGTACCAGTGATGAAAATTATCCAAGCGTTACAATTTGAAATAAATGACATTCAAATAAGGATAAATCAAGAAATTTTTTGATAAAAAGACTGAGGATGATTTCTACATTGGAGATAAAGTGTTAAAGTGGGATTCCAAAAGAGAAGAAAAAGGAAAACATGAAAAAATTGTTTTTTTGTGGAAAGGACCTTATGTGATTTATGTATATAGAGGTAATAATGCTTTCTTTTTGAAAGAAATGGATGGAACAGATCTGCAAGAAGGACTAGTAAATGGTATAATGTTGAAGCACTACTACTCTCCTGAGTTAACAAATAGTTTTTATTCACTTTGATCATTGTACATATACATTGAAAAGTTTAGATTGGATTGGATGTTTCCCTAACAAAGTTGAAGCTCGGAGAGAAGGCCCTAAGATTTGAGAGGTAAATATCATAAGTATGAATAAATTGCAGATATCAAAAAACATTTACAAGGTCATCACAGTCAAATTCCAAAGGCTACTAGTCTCAAAGTTATTGATATTTCACCAGGAAATTTCATCCCCATGTTTGAATTGACTTTGATAGTCTTCTAAATATGTACATACCTTGCTTTCTGCAAGTTGTTTTCCCATATTTTGAAAAAAAATTAAAAAAAAATAAAAAAGCCAAAAAGAGGGTAAAATGTCCTAAAAGAAATATCAAAGGACTTAGAAAAATATAGACCCCAAAAGAAAAAGAGATAAAATAAGACATGAAAGTGAGCAATTCCAAATGCCACTACTTTTACTTTTACTGTAAGAATAATGACTATGTGCAGAATGTCAATAAATTCCATAATCCATGAAGAGTTAAACAATTTAATCTTAACTTTTCATGCTTTCAATTTCTTGTTTTAGATAGGGAATAAATATTTGTCAAATAGTTTAAACTGGAAAAATTAGTAGACAGGTAGTGAATAATGAGGAGCTCAACAGTTTAATCTGAGCCCTCAAATGAAATAAAATAAACTTAGATAGTTTTATGCTTTGAAAGAAAAA
This sequence comes from Pinus albicaulis, assembly GCA_034641835.2. Classification (NCBI taxonomy): domain Eukaryota; kingdom Viridiplantae; phylum Streptophyta; class Pinopsida; order Pinales; family Pinaceae; genus Pinus; species Pinus albicaulis. The sequence continues at coordinate 359,398,054 of CM076569.1, forward strand.
TGTTTTAAGGTTACAAGCCTAAATGCACCTATAAAAATGAAGAAAAAATGTTAAAAATAAAGTTGGGTAGGTAGAAAGCAGTTAATAAATCATGTAATAAAGAATCATTGGGCAAAATCATTAATTTCCCCTCCCCTTATAGTATTCAGTATTCTAAACTATCAGTAAAAAAGGCTCAGAGCATTTCTCTGACTTTTGTTGGGACTGGACCCAAGGCTCGATGACTGATTAGTTAAAAATATTGAGTTTTACATTAAACCCACATTTATCAGCATTTACCCTTCATTCATACATTATAGTCCCTTCTTCCTAAGTAAAAACACATTTTTTACTTAATAAAATTTAAATCCTAAATAATTAACTTCATTCCCTTTCAAAATCATTCATAAAACCCTAAAAAAACGTTTATCCTAAGTATAAGTGAAGTAATACAACAAAGATAAGCAACACTTTATTTTTATACTTTAATTGGAGGTAACATATGCTTTGTTTCCATTTTACTACCCTTTTTTCATATTAACCCCTAATTTAGAGTATTAAAACCCTAACTACACCCTCCCATATTTATTAATTCCCTTATATTTAAAATAACCCCCCCAAAACCCATTATTTAAGTTTAGACCAATGTTATATATCCCCATGTGTGCAAAATAAAACCCAACCCTACAAACCCATTGGTCTAAACATATCGTTATTTAAATACCCTGCCCCTATAGTTTGAAAACTATTCAAAGGTTGAGAACTATATAATATATACTATCGCTGTTAGCCCCCATTAAATTTTTTGACAAGCAAATAGGGGGCTAAAATGTTTTTGAGCCTTCAAGGAATGCATTTCCTCTGAAAACACATCATCCTTGAAGCCTCTTTATGCCTGGTGTCCTTTGATAAATTTCCCTCTGCCGATTCCCGTTGCAAGCCTCTCTGTTTGTGAAGAAATTCCCAAAGGGCATCCTTCCCTTCTTATTCCATTCCCCTTTGTCCCCCCTTCTACTTCCCTTTTGTACTCTTTCAATCCTCCCAAATCCCCTTTATATCCTTCCTCTACCCTTTGCTTAGCCAAATTCCCCCTTATTCCCTCTATCGTTACTCCTCCTTGGCCTTAAAATGCATTAAAACGGGCCAAAACCCATTCTCCACTTTGTAATACGGCTTATCCCCTTTCCGCCAGCCCCTTTAGCTGTTTCCTCATGTAGCTGAGTGTTGTGACCGAGCACTACCCCTTAAAGTTGCTAATCGCAATATCGCACATCGCTCCCATCGCATGTTTGTTTTATCATTCCAATCATCCATCGCAAATATTTGCGATGCGATTAATCGCGCCACCGTTTCATCGCACCATCCGATCCGCCTGATCACATAATCACATTTTGCAGACGCGCGACCCTTCGCATCTCCTGATTGCTCCTCCGTCATCAGTCAGCCTCCAAATCGGACGGTTAGCACTTCATCGCACCCCGCCAGTCACCTCACACTTCCCAATCGCTTCCCCTTCCTTGATCGCAATCAAAAGCTATAATTGTGCGTCCCTCTCGTCTATTGCGATTGCAATTATCCAACTAAGCCTTGACCGTCCATTGGGTCTAAGATCTAACCGTTGAGATCTGATCGCCATCTGCCCCCGGCTGGGTCCCACCTCATCGCATTTCCCTGCATTCCTTTCACATTTCTTTGTATTTTGCTCAAAGTCTAAAGTCTTATGTTTCACGATTGTTCCGCCCACTTTCATATATCATTCCGCTGCTCGACCCCCACCGTTGATCTTCGCTCCCAGGCCATGATCTAACGGTCTATGCTGCATTTTTCCATCAAACCCTATTATTCATGAGTCTTCACCATTTCATTACATTTTGTCACCATTGTTTAGTGAAAGCCACCTTTCTGTCGCTGCGCTATCATATTTTTCGCCCTTCGCTCCACCAGTCTTCCATTGCATTGATTGTCTACACACAGTTGTGAGTTTCTACAGAGTACAAGAGTTTAAACGCCACCATAACTACACAGTATGGATGCAGCAGTAATTTTTCCACTGAAAAAGGTAGGGAATTTAATAAAGGGTGAGTTTCCACACCAGCAGAATGTCTTCTTCCGAAGAAGGACGGATTGCCCATACTGTTTGATTATATGCCGTGCTCCAGAGGAGATCCCCACTCGGAACGTAGTCCAAGGATATCAGAGCATTTGTTGCTCAAGTATGGTGGACCATTCCGTTTTTCATTTCCATTTTGTTTATTCACTAAGGGTACCACAAAGTACAGCGAACCAGAATGCATCGGAGACATATCTGGAATCAATGAAGCCTGACGAAGGTCATTATTTTCTCCAAAGAGTGCCAAAAATTAATGCTCAGAGTTTAAAATAGAATGGGCTTCGACCCTCCCCTTCTTGTTTGAGTTTAATGTTATATTTAGTGTTCTACCTACTTCCTCTGCTCCTTTTCAGCTATAAAAACTATGAGAAAATTGTTGTAAAGGTTGTTGATGAGATAGCAGAGAGGTGCAAGCAGTTTCTCTTGAGATAAGTTCTATATGTATAGTTGTAAGATAGGCTGAGGAAGATGTATTCAGACTGAATGACCCAGCTATTGGCTATGTTGTACCTGATTGGTGTTGATGTTTAATACAATAAGCAAATTTCATTGGATCCTGATCTAAAGCTGCGGTGATCTTTTTCTACCTCTGTGTTTATTTCCATTTCATTTCATTCCATCTAGCTCGCATCAGAAATTTGGCATAAGATTCACCCTTGTTAGGTGCCTTATGTTGCTGCTCTCCCAGTCCTTTATGTTTTCCGCTTCATTTGTTTATCTAAAGATTGATTTCAATTGATTTAACCAGTGTAGTGGATGTTGTTGCCTACTAGCTAATGTATAAATTAACAGAATCTGTTTTAGATGTTCTTGTTAGGATTTAATGGACTGTGTTGAGAACACTGGGAGGTCTAGAACCCTGTATCTGCCTCACTAGGATCTTTCCATTCTGATTAAGCCTTTCCAAGTTCCCTTGTGCTGCCTCTGATTTTGTCCAAGCAGGTCTGGAGTTAAATGACCTCTGACCTGATCTATAGATGGGATTAGTTGGTTTTTTCCCCCTTCACTCTCGGTCCTTAATGTCCCATACCACCCTATCACTTTAGGATCCAAGGCTTTAGATGACTAGCCCAACTGAAAGCTTGCATATTGATAGCAAGTAAATCCTTTCTTGACTCCATTACCCAATGGACTTGGTTTTCTCTGGATTATCTCTCCTTTGCCTAAATTCTTCCTTGTCCAGTCCTATCTCATGATGAACTCTTCCTTCCTGATTCCCAGCAACCAAACTCTCAATTAAACAAACAAACCTTGCGCATAGAACTAGCCTAATAACTTATTGTGAGCTTCAAAGACAAACACCTTTGAAAATCATAGAGAGATCCCTCTCTGGACCTAGGAGGGCTAGATCCTAAGGTCTGAAAGTGGTTCTATGTTGTCTCGTCTTTTGGTCTTGCCAATCTGGCCAAAACACGGGAACCCCAACAACCCTAAAAACTCATTGGTCTAAACATATCGTTATTTAAATACCCTGCCCCTATAGTTTGAAAACTATTCAAAGGTTGAAAACTATATAATATATACTATCGCGACGACATATAAAATTTGAAACATTTTAGAAATGTTTTAAATAAAAATATTAACCCCTGCCTATACCATGTTCAACCCATTATAAATGTTTTACTAAAGAACATTTAAATAAACCAAACCGCTTCGCTAGTTTCATAAAGCATAAAGGCTTAAAATTTATTAAAACACACTCTTATAAAGGTTAAGCCCTTTCCACCGCATATAACAAAGCTAAGTACCACCTCCCATTCCAATGCAACTCCCAAATGAATCTGGACCCTTCGCATTGATTCCCCAGATCCGACGGCACAAATCTGATATTGCGTAAAAAACTTGCGTGATCACCTGAACTCCGAAATTGTACGAAATGGGTGGTTTTGCAATTCCTCTCTCCTCCACATGGTCGACTCTTATTCGATCGCATGGCTTAAGCCCAATACCGTTTACCACCAAAACGCTGTGCGATAACCACTGGTTTTTTATCCGATTGAATCCAGAAACCGCTGCTCATACTTGACGTGAAAATCATTCAATGCATGACTAATGTAACCAAAATTCATATTAAACCTTACAAATTTATTTGTTTGATACCTTTCTTCTACGTTTAACCTATGCTCATGCCTTCCCGACTGTAAAAACACCCTTTTTAAGCCTTTTTCAGCCATTTCTGTGCCTGAAGAGCTTGCAACATTTTCCCTAAGACCTTTGAAGACCACCAAGGAGCTGTGCATTGCTCCAGAAAATCTACAGAAGTTGTCTTCCATTGACAACCTCAGAAACATCTTCTAAAAGCCAAATACCTGCATGTAAAAGGCATTTTTCTAAAATCTGAACCTGCAATTGATTTAAAAGACATTTTTAAGAAGAAAAGCACAGTCAGAGCTTTAAAATCGATTAAAATAAACTGCCAAAAAGCCCAAAAAATAGGCCAGACCCTATCAAATTTTTCCCAGAAACCCTGTTTCTTTGTTGCGCACCATTTTTCAAGAAATTTGTGAGTTTTTCACACTTTTATGAACTATTTCAAGCTTAAATGAAACCAGAGAACCTCTGCAGGTATCCTAAGCCTCTATAACCCTTTTCAAAAGAATTTTTAGCCCAAATTTCCATTAGAATAGTTAAGAAACCCTTGTTTCTTGTTTTAAACCAGTTAAAAGCCTATAAAGCTCTTTCACGGACCTAATTGAGAAGAAAGCCCAAAGAGAAGAGACTATACTTTGCCTGTTTTTACCCTAAGCCTCTGCTAAAAGTAAATTTCTTTTGCAAACTATATAAACTTGCAAAAGTAGATCAAAATGCCTAAAAAACAGAGTGCAAGCAAGCCTGAAGCTTCTAAAGTACCTAAACCTACCCCTGCCATGACTTCAAGTACTGCTATTGTTGTAAATCCTCTTCAACCACCTGTTAATGATATCGAACACATCCCACTAGCTGATACTGATTACAAGATAGCATATCCCATTGTTGAATTTAACCTGCTTGATATCCATAATTGGTGCTATGAAAATTCTTTAGATGATCAAGAAGAATCCAGATTGAAGAAAGTTCTGTATGGGTTGAAACTAGCACCAAGAGGATGGTTCAGTAGGATAGATGCCTATCTACTGGAAAATGGGTTTGAAAAATGTGAAGGAGAACCCACATTATACATCAAAGAAAAATATGGTAAGATTCTCATTGTTTTTTTGTATGTTATTGATGCGATATTCACAGGTAATGATGCTTGCATCATTGATAATTTTAAAACAGTCACAAAGGGTGAATTTGAGATTACTGATATGGGATTGCTGAGATACTTCTTAGGAATAGAAGTAGAGAAAAATAAAAATAATATTTTTATTTCCCAAGAAAATTATGTTAAAGAAGTTTTGGAAAGATTTAACATGCAGGATTGCAAGGCAAAAATTACTCCTACTGTGATGGGATTGAAGTTGAGCAAAGAAGACAATAGCAAGGATTTTGATCCAGGCTTATATAAGACCATAGTTGGCAGCCTAATGTATTTGACTACAACTAGGCCTGATATTATGCATGCTGTAAGTTTAATTTCCATATTTATGGAAAGACCAAAGGAGGCACATTAGCAAGCAACAAAAATAATTCTAAGGTATGTGAAAGGAACAAAGAGGTATGGAATTTAATAGACCACTTTAGAAAAATTTTAATTAATTGGATATACTGATAGCGATTGGGCTGGAAGTATAGATGACAGGAAAATCACCTCTGGATATGTTTTTCATATAGGATCATGAGCCATTTCATGGGATTCTAAGAAACAACCAATTGTGTCTTTATCAATAGCAAAGACAGAGTATGTGGCAGCTACAACAGCAGCATGTTAAGCAGTATGGACGAGGAGAATGTTGAGAAGTTTGTGTCATGAACAGGTAAAAGGAACAACAATATATTGTGATAATAGCTGAGCAATAGCATTATAAAAGAATTCAGTGTTTCATAAGAGAACGAAACACATTGATGCCAATTATCACTACATCAAGGAGTTAGTGAATAATGGAGAAATAGTTCTGAAACATTGCAGAACAGAAGAGCAGTTTGCTGATATGTTAACAAAACCATTGGGGCAGAAGAGTTTTAACTATCTCATAAAATTATTGGGTATGTAAGAGAAAGTAGCAATTCAAATTAAGGGGGAGTGTTGGAAATCAATTCCAACTATGTCAGAAGCAGAAGAAGGATGACGAGTTTAATTTTTATGGGAAATTCGAATTACAACACCACAGCCTCCAGATTTGCAGATCGTGGTTCATATCCATTCAGCGTCCCACCTTAACCATTAACCTACCGGCAATGAATTTTCCACCAACCACATTTGATGTGAATTGAACACGCAGCCAACACCATTCCGGAAGCAACAAGTATGAGCTGCGAAGATCAAAATTGACCCACCAGAGGAGGCGATGTCATCACTTCCTCCGACCAATGAAGACAGCTCCGTGGGGTAAAGAAAAGATCTTTGGCATAAAATTTTAACTCCACGGAATGTGTAATGGTTTTAAATGTTTTTTTTTATATAGTTTTATTTTCATACACCGCGATATATTTTAGTTCAAAACTTTGGGATAATATATATAAGTTTTATTATATATATTATAAACATAATATGTTTATAATATATATAGACAACAGTATGTCATATGCTATAAAGTTGTATTGACTGTGTAATGTAATTTTTCCCAAAGGCAGAAAAGAAGACAGAGAGCACTGTGTGCGTAGCAATGAAAGACAGACAGAAAGGGAGCAGAAAACAAGTTTTTTTTGTTGAAGCGCTGTGTGTTGTAGCAGCCGAAAGAAGTCTTTTATTTTGTAAATCCAGAACGTAGTAGTTCTAAATAAACTTTTAATTTTGTAACAATCCAGCATTTCTTTTAATAGAAACAAAGTTTTTACTCCATCTCTCTCTGTGCACAATTTTTATGTTGATCTCTTTGTGTTAGCATAGGATTTTTTTTTATTTTATTTCCTCTTAGTTGTTGTTCGGAATAACCAGAAATTCCAAAAAGAGAAGATGCACCCCTTATCTTAGCACACATTGAACTGCACTAAGATTCTCTTCCTCGACTGATTATGGAAATTCGTGTATAAGACCCGAGTGAATATCTGGATGCAGCTTCCTTTTCGAAGGAGAGCTACCGGTGCTAAGTCTTATATACGCATTACCTCCATGCATGAAAATTACTGCCCACATTTAGTGTATGGATAACGAACCAAGTTTATGCGAACGACCCCAGCTTATGTGGTGAGTGGTATGGAACCAAGTGTTATTGCCAAGTTTCCGGGTAAATTGAAAGTGATAGGTGACAAGGAATAGACCAATTCTAGATAGGGGAATATGCACCTCAGGATCCTCCACAAACACATGTCATTCATGTTAGTCTAGTAGTTCTAGTAAGAGAAAATAAAACTGGGTTAGGCTTGTCCAATTAATTTCAGTTAGGACTAGTAGGATCACGATTCGTAGAAACCATGTATCACAAAAAATGCCCTTACTTTTCCTTTTCTAAAAATGTGGGAACATCAAAGAAGGCTGAATGTGATATTACATAATAAAAAAATTGTAATTTTATTTTGAAAAGAAAATGAATTTTTGAAAAAATTATGTTGTCATGAGCTTTCTTCTCTAACCTTTTTCGAAAATGTTGTTGGGCTTAGTATTGGGTCTGAAGACAACCATATTCTATCCATGCCAGCTAACACACAAGGCATTGAGAAGTGGAGCGCGCCACTAAATGTTGTTATATCAGGTGGGGTGTCCGAAAGATACGAATTCTCTGATCTTACTGTATATGGAAAACTTAGTTATCACGACATATATATATATATATATATATATATATATATATATATATATATATTTGTATCATGCGAACAATTGGTCTTTGAATAAGAGTAGACTACGTTGAATGGTAGTGTAGAATTGGATTTGGAAAAAGTGCATAATTGGATTCGAGAAAAATTGAGAATCCATATAATAGCTAAAATAAAACCCACTTGTGTTAAACTTCATAGAGTGCCAAAGAAATTAGAAAAATCTCTCTATTTTCTTATATTATGGTGTTGCTACTGTTACAAATAAAAAAATTCTCATAATTATTTATGAGGATGAAATCGTGGATGGAGTCATTATGTTCGTTTCTCATTTATCTATAAAGTATATTGACATATGATACATTCTGGGGACTTGGTACAAGTGGAACACACATTCTTGTGTAGGCATGAAAGGATTATAA